>JANEYF010004898.1:0-460081 GCA_029963845.1 Rhamnusium bicolor | reverse complement strand
TGTCATTTGTCTGTTCCATAACATATGGCATACTGAAGAGAACAAATAAGTTCGAAATCGATCTATGTCTGGTTAGGAATTGACAAATGATATTGGCTTTCCATCTGTCATGATTTGAAGGTGTAATTCAATGCAGGTCGGGGTATTTGCCCGCTGAGTAGTTGTTTCCTTCAAATCATATATATATATATATATATATATATATATATATATATATATATATATATATATATATATATATATATATATATATATATATATATATATATATATATATATATATATATATATATATCTATATATATATATATATATCTATATATATATATATATCTATATATATATATATATATCTATATATATATATATATATATATATATATATATATATATAAAATCAATATAAATAATTAAATTTAAAATATTTATTAGGGTTGACTTGCACAGTAACTTAAAATGTTATTAAGTGCTAGATAAAAAAATCATGTATGGTGTGGCACGCAACGTGGCTATAAAAATTAAGGTTCTAATTATGCGAAAGAATCTTCAGTTTTCTCTTTTTCACACGAGCAAACTCTAAGGATTGATATCTAAGCACCCCTCACCACCAACATTTTGTAAAACACATATTGCCTGCTTGCACTTGGTATGTTGCCAACTGACGATATGGAAAAAGTGTGGGGACTGCATTGCGCGTCAACCTATGACTACTTAGGTCGACATAACTCTCAACAGTAAAATGACGGGAGCATATCCTATAATTTTGAAGAGTTTCTTCAGTGTAATGTATACCCATATTCTCTTGCCAAATTTTTTTATCTGTAAAACATAAAAAACTGTGCTGTTAGAAGTGTTGTTAATTTAGTGCAGGCCTTAATTTACCTTTCCAACCGTGAAGGAAAATAATGAAGTTTTGCCACATCGTCCTCCGAAGAACCACACGCATAACACAATCTAATTCGTGACTCTGTGGACATCTCAAACAAAAAATAACCTAGAACCAATTTCAATGAGGAATGAAATAGGTAAAGGATACAGTTAGCACGTTTTCTAATACTGTTTATCCGTTCTGATTAATATATAGGTTAGATATAGCGAATAAAATTATTTATAATTTTATAACTTACCAGTTATATGAAATTGGTAGTCTTTAAGAAGAAAAATAGTCTTTAACACACAAATATCACAAAATACAATGCGAAATAATCAAAATTACAACAAAATAACAAACACTTCTTTCGTCAGTTCAAGTTGACAGATAAATACCACAGAAAAACCGCGGGATAGAACAGAAATGACAGCAGTGCAAGTGCTACCCTCTACTTTCACCTTCCATTTTAACGGACTAGGACAGCTATATTTGACTATTCTTATATTAAATAGAGATAGCGAATAAATGTTAAGATCGGACAAAATTTTCTATTCACTTGCACGTCTCGGGTTGTCTCTGCCGTCAATGATAATGGCGTGCTACCACAACCACAGAAGAGGGGATCCATACAGAAGCGAAAGCTAGCCTTCAAGGCCGAACCAAATTTGAGCGCGCATGTCCCATGTCCGCCATGTTATAACTGCTCCATCTGTCATCTGTCACATGCCGTATGATTCATATGAATACAAACTTTTATGTTTATTTACGTTTTGCGAGTAACAGTTTTATAAACGCGTACACAGTATTTTACTATTTTATGGCCGTTTTGTTTGTTTATGTAGTGAGATTAACAGTGTAACGTGACTAAAATACCTCGAAGCCGAATGCACGTTTTTAAAAACAAACTTTTCCAAAAACGGAATTTTCGTTAATAAAATTTATTGTGTTGTTTAGTACAAAGCTATATCAGAACTGAATATAATTAACAAGATGCAATAGAGAATTGGAGAATTACAATGTCAGCATTTAACTAAAGTAGAACAGATAACAGTGCATATTCGTTATATTATAATATGAAATATTACAGGGTGGCATCACATAACTCCTCCATCCCTAAATTGAGGCATATTTCACGGAGTGAAAAAATGTTCGAGGGCTTGCCTGAGGTTGATCATCGGTAGTCGTCTGGGGGGTTCCTCGTCTTCAACGTTGGATGAACATGTAAATGGAGTAGAGTCCAATGGAAATCAGGATAACATACACGGGGATTATCCAATAGTTTGCCCATGATTTTTCGGTATGTACGAGTTGGACTGGTCCAAGTTTTCGTTGTTCCTTTTGAAGTTCATGAATTTTGTCCAGTTGAACGTTTTCAATAGTTATTTTGGGTAAGGTGGCCACAGGTGACTTGTGGGGAATATTAATTTCTGGCAGAAGCATTGGCTGACCGCTGGTAATTTGTTTTTTCGTTGACATAGTTGTAATCGTTGGTTTCGAATTGGCATCCTGGTGGAACACTGATTAAATAGTTTCCTTCGAGTGTCGTGAAGTCTGTACGTCCACAAACTGTTCGGATTTTCGTTTGATTTGGGAATATGACAATGTAATGAGAATCGTCTACTTGTTGAATCACATTTCGTGTGATTTGTACTGGTACTTGTTGGCAGCTTTTATAAGTGGATTCTAATTGTAAGAGTTCAAAAATACAATCTCCATTCTTCATTCCATACGTCAAGTAGTCATTATCAGGGCAGTAGTAATTGGGGTGCAATTCGATACAAGGTACCGATGTATACTGGTAGAAGTTTTCGTTCATAACCAAATAGGTATTTCTTGGAATAATTGTTGTGAGGTTTTGGGTAGGAACTGAGTACAGGTGGTAATAAGAAAATGTTTCTGGGTAAACAATAGGAAAATGAATTACGAAAACAATTTTTGTCCCTGAATAATAAGCTTCGATTTCTAATAAATCGTAATATCTATGAGTATTGTTTGAAATATGTGAATAAATTAATTGATCGGCTGAATAGTATTTTAGGATAGTTTGTAAAATAGATTCAAGCTCGCCTATTTTTAAGATACTATTGTGAAGTGTTCTTAGTCTAGCAAAAGTTATTGCGTTTTCGATGTCACTTAATAACTGTAGAATTACATTTAGAGTAATGCTAAGTTGATCTAAGACATTTCTGGTTTCTAAATAGTCGTTAAACTCAAAAATAAATTTATTTAATTCACTGCGTATTTTATTCAGGCCAGAAGTTATTACAGCTTGGTTATTTTTAATTAATGTAATTGTTTTATTGAAATTATCGATTATTTCGGTGGTAAGAGAGATTTCCTTGTTTAATTTTGTAACAATTTCTTTTTGATTGGTTTCGAGATCGATTATTGCTTGATCATAATGAGCAGCATCGTTTGCATCTAAATTACCTGAAATGCTTTTTTATTATAGTACCCAATCCATCAATAAGACCACGTTTAACTCTGCCAGTTGGACTTACAGAATTAAATTTTTGTTCAGCTGAGTTTAATTGATATATTAGGGCTCGATTAAAATTTTCTAATTCAAAAAAGTAAGGATGACTTAAACCATTTTTTATAGCAAGTGTGACATTTTTATATTGTTCTTTAAGTATTTTAATTTCAATTCCAATGGGATTTAAGTCGTAGTAGTGAATGAAAGTATGTGTTTTAAATTTCATTTTTGCCGTACCTAGTTTATAAGGAAGGACTCCGGGGTTCTTGTTGAGGTTGGTTATTGTTATTTCCTGAAGCATGACCGTCGGCATCGCCAGGATTAGAAGGATCACGTGGTTCCTGTAACAATTTCTTTTTGTTAGACCGCGGTCTTTTTAAATTTTGTTTATGTAGAACATTACAAGTGGTTCTTATTTTTATATTTTTATTGCGAACTACTTTTTCTTTCGTAAACCTCGGATTTAGTTTATTACGAGTTTTGGTAGTAATTTTTCTATACGCTTCCGAGTTAGGTTCATAAGTCAGGGGATCATGTCGATTTTGTTTTTTGTTATGGCTCTCAATGGTGTTTTCTTTCTGTTGAAGTAATTGCTCATTTAATGTTTTATAAATTTCTTCAGTTGTTTCGCGGTGTTCTTGAATGTAATTATTTATCAGTTTTTGGTTTATGTCAATGTCAAATGGGTCCTTGGAGTTTAAGTGACCATTTATAATATCGATCGGTTTTTGTTTGGTTACCGAATGTATCGCGTTGTTATAACCTAATATCGCATAGGGCATTTGGTTTAAAATATCTATTTTACCTTTATTTATATTTCTAATTACTCGTAGGTGTTCAATAATGGTTGAATGGAACCTTTCAATGGGACCATTAGATTGGGGGTTGTTAACCGTTATATAATGCATTTGAATTTGGTGAGTTTTTAGAAATTCTTGGACCACGGAATTTTTTAGTTCAGTACCATTGTCCATTATTACTAGTGAAGGTAAACCATGGTGTGTCATGAATATTAAGAAAGCTTTTACAATTTCGGTACCTACCATTCCTGTAAGGGGATAGGCTTGAGCATATTTAGAAAATGTGTCAATTATTGTCAAAAATTTTTGTCCTTGTGCTTGAAAAGTGTCGATATGAACAATCTCGAAAGATCGTGATGGTGTAGGAGATACCATCAATTTTTGTTTAGGCGGATTTCTATCATATTTATTAGTTTGACATATTTCACATGCATTTATATAATTTGTTACATCATTTTTAATTCCAGGCCAGTAGTTTGTTGAATTCGTCCATATATTGGAAAATATCCTTCGTGTGGATCTCTACGCTAGACAGAGCGTCTGCATTGGTGTTACTTTTTCCTTTTTTATATTCGACTTCATAATCAAACTCTTCTAGTTTGAGCCTCCAGCGAACTAGTCTTGAATTTGGATCTTTTAGGGACATTAACCATTTTAGGGGTTTATGGTCCGTTACGATTTTAAATTTTCGTCCGTATAAATACGGCCGGAAGTACTTTGTCGCCCACACGATTGCCAAAAGACCTTTCTCTATGGTGCTGAAGTTCTGTTCAGAGTTATTTAGTGTTCTTGATGCAAATGACACGGGTTTGTCTTTTCCTATTATTCCCTGCGAGAGTATAGCTCCAAGGGCTACATTGCTGGCATCCGTTGTTAAAACAAAGTCTTTAGCAAAGTCCGGGTACTGTAGAATTGGCTCGTTAGTTAGTAATTTTTTACAGTCTGCGAAACATCTTATAAACTGTGGTGTATGTATAATTTTCGCGTCCTTTTTCAAGCAGAGAGTTAATGGTTTTGTAATCCGCGCGAAGTCCTTTATGAACTTCCTGTAGTAACCTAGTAAACCTAGGAATCCTTTAATTTCTTTCGCCGTTTTGGGTATTGGAAATTTATCGATGGCGGCGATCTTGTCTGGGTTTGGTTTGACTCCTTCAGGTGTAACAATATGACCCAGATAGGCTACTTCTTTCTTCAGGAATTCGGATTTATCCAATTGTATTTTAAAGTTGGTTTCTCTGAGGCGTTGAAATACTTTTGAAAGGTTGACGATGTGTTCTTGTAAAGATGTAGAGTATATGATGATGTCGTCCAGGTACACCAAGCAAATTTCGTTCTGCAAACCACGTAAGATGTTGTCCATTACGCGCTGAAACGTTGCGGGGGCGTTCTTCAGACCAAATGGCATCCTGACGTATTCATAATGTCCATTTTCAACGTTGAACGCGGTTTTTGGGATGTCTTCTGAATTCATCTCGATTTGGTGGAATCCGCTTGCCAAATCCAGTGTCGAAAAATAGTTACACCTTCCTAATTTATCCAATACGTCGGTGATATTAGGAAGAGGGTACCTGTCGTCTATGGTCTTCTCGTTCAACTTTCTATAGTCGACGACAATTCTCCACTTTTTCTTACCAGATGCATCCGCCTTCTTAGGAACGATCCATATTGGCGATGACCATGGGGAATTGCTTGGACGTATAATTCCTTGTCCTAACATTGAATTAATTTGGCGTTCGACCTCCGGTTTATGTACAAATGGATACCTGTATGATTTTGTGTATACCGGTAATTCGTCTTTAGTTTTAATACAATGTTTTATTTGATTAGTGAAAGACAAGTTCTGGTTTTCTATATGAAAAATATCAGAATATTTTCTGCACAATTTTAACACATGTTCTTTCTCTTCCGCATTCATATGTGAAGTTCGAATTAAATTATTAATATCAGGTACTTTATCGCTAATATTAGTGGTTACTTCCGCATGATATAATTCATAATTATTTGCTATAAAAGGTATTGTTTTAATTGGGTTTAATAAGGTAAGGATAATTTCTTTGTCGGTTTTATTGGAAATTTCGACTAAAGCTAATCCGTTTACCGCAGTTGACAATGTTTCGGGTATTTCACAATTTTGAATTTGTTGATGAGGAATAATGACGTCACCGTTTTTTTGATTAACTGGAATTTTTGTCACAGTTCGAGTATGTGGACTAATTTGTATCTTTAATAAAATTTGTTGACCTGATTGTTGGTAATGTATAGGTAGTATACATTTAGGTGTTACTAGTTTCGAATTTACGAAGTCTAGTTGAGCATTTAAAAGTTTTAAATTGTCAAGTCCTATAAGTCCATCATAAACATTATGGAAATTAAACAAATAAAATTTTAAGTTTTCGTCTTGATTAAATTCCGGGAAAATTGGAATTTCCGCACAATGGTTGTGAGAAGATGTTTGAAATATTGTAGACACAACAAATGGTTCATATGAAATATTTTTATAATAATACTTTGAGGCAATTTCGGGATTTAGAAATGATTTGGTGCTGTGTCAATAAGAAGTTTTAAAGGGGGGTTTAGAAATTTGGATATATGGTAGCTCTTTTTTGTCCGTAGACATATGATATTCTACTATATTTCGGTTGTCGGATTCAGGACCTCCTGAAAATTTTCACATTGTTCATCGTCGGGGTATGAACATTCGTATGTTTGTTCGTCGTCACACAAATTTTCGAGTGTCTCGTCATCATATTGGTTATCATAATGTTCGGTATTAAATAATTGTTCCGCAGCAAAATTAGACCTTTGACCATTATTTTGAAACGCATTATTTTGATAGGGCCTTCTAAATTGTGAGGTTGTATTTCGGGTAGAAATACTCATAGATGTTGGTTTGTTTTGTGGAACATTAGAATTTGGTTTCCAAACATTTTGGGGTTTGCCAAATGTTTGTAAATTAGTAGGGAATTTTTGAGCTGGCAGATTTGGATGTCTTTGAATATTGACGGGACCGCGAGGAAATCGCGACTGCCCTTGTTGCTGCGCAAAAGGCATTTGTCTTGATTGCATATTCATTTGAGAAAATGCTGGGTTAAAATGATTTTGTGTATAATTTGGTTTATAATAATTTTGTGGGTGTTGTTGAACTAAAGGTTTACTAGTTTGAATATTTGATTGACTCGATCTTTGCAGATATTTGATATTATCTTCCTCTGTAATGAATTGTATGGCTTTGGCTAGAGTAGTTGGTCTCATTGCACGCATTGTGGAACCTAATGGCTCTCTTAATCCAGCCAAAAATGTTGTTAATGCCTGTTTAGTGAAAAAATTTCGTTTACATTGTCTTTCTGCAGCGTCGCAGTGCAGATCAATGTAATTACAAATTGTATTTAACAAATGAATTACCTTTTCATGAAATTGATAAGGCGATTCGTTTAGTTTTTGCCTTAAATTTACTAAATCCTGATTTAAGCAATTTTCGTCTCTCTGATCTCCGAAATTTTGCAATAATGCACTTTTTATATCATCCCAACTATTACTACCATTAATAGCAACAACTTCTTCCGCCCGTCCTTCTAATTTATTTAGAATACCATTCATTAAAAGAGTATTTTGAAAATTACTGGTGTTTTGTGTGTCGTAATAATGAGTTAATATTGACTCGCAAACACTTATAAATCTATGTAGCTTGTTAGGACTACCATTAAAATTTGGGATAACTGATAAGTTTTTCATGTCTAGAGCAGGTGCAGACATTTTTAAATTACTAGTACTTGAAACACTATTAATAAAATTGTCACTTGAATGATTTGAGTTGATACTCAGATTATTAAAGATTGAAACTAAATCTAACCCTAAATCCAAATTGTTTTCGCAAAAGGAATCAACGGATAAAGAGGAGTCTGACATGAACTAAAAAAAATCTACTTACAACATCGGCACAATGTGCATTTGCGTCGGCTGCTAATCCACAGTATTCCTCGATGGACTTCTATCGGTTAGCACTCGGTATATTTATTCGAAAGGTTCACTTTTTCGTTTAAGAGTTGAAACTCACAGGATTGTCCTTAATGGATTTCCTACGAAAAATCCGTACGACTGCGCCACTAAAATACCTCGAAGCCGAAAGCACGTTTTTAAAAACAAACTTTTCCAAAAACGGAATTTTCGTTAATAAAATTTATTGTGTTGTTTAGTACAAAGCTATATCAGAACTGAATATAATTAACAAGATGCAATAGAGAATTGGAGAATTACAATGTCAGCATTTAACTAAAGTAGAACAGATAACAGTGCATATTCGTTATATTATAATATGAAATATTACAGGGTGGCATCACATAACTCGTGTTAATAGGAGTATTGTGCGTTTTTTGCGAATATATCGTGTATTTCTGGACTATTGTGGATTTTTGGTGTTTTCAATGGCTTATAAGGCAAAGGGGTGTTCTTATCGGTCATGCCCTTCTAGAAGAGGTGGAACAATAAGCTTTTTCGTATTTCCTAAAGATCCTGAAAGGTATGTGTAAATTTATATTACTGAAACAATCAAGAGTAATGTTAACCACACTAATTAATTAGTTACAAAGAAACAATATTGTAAAAATATACTTAGTTGTTTTTCTTTTTCAGTAAATTGCTACTAACTTTGCGTAATCTCGAAATGTTTTAAAAATAACATGAATTAATTATAATATGACTTTGATCATGAGAAAGTTTAAGTAATATAAAAAAATATAATTATTTAATACGTGCAATTTGTCTTTTTAGAGCTGCGATCTGGCTGAAAGCGTGTTTGAGGCAAGATCTTCTTGATAAAGACATGGATAAGCTTCATAAAAATTATCAGTTATGTGAAAAACATTTTGAACAAAAATATATTTCTAAAGGTGCGACACGTAAACGTTTGTTTAATCGTGCCATCCCAACAATTTTTTCACATATTTTAAAGAAAGATGCAATTGACAAAAGTACCGTTGGGGAGACAAGTAAAAAAATTGTATTGTCAGGTGAGTCTTACTGCTATAAATTTTGAGAAATACTTTGATACTTATATATAAGAAAACAGTTCCTAAACATTCTCGGAACTAATGCATCACATTTTTTGATAATTTCAGATATCAAAATTGTGCCTCGTTTGGAAAAAGAATGTCCGATTGCTGTTTCTGTTCAAAGCCAGGTATTAACTACATTTTTGAATTATTTTTTTATACAATAATTTATACCAGGCTTTCAGAACTAATTCATAAAAAAATATATTTTCAGATACCAACATTGTTCCTCCTCTGGAAGAAAAAAGGAGTGGAATTATTTCTATTCAAAACCCGTTCGACATAGCAGGTACTATAATTTCTTTCAATATTACCATTAAATTATTTGTAAATAAAATTTAATTAATAACCCAATTGTCAGCCACTAAAAACCAGCAAAACTCCCATAAAATATTAGCGATTAAAAATTTTCGTGCATGCAAGGTGTATTGTATAGATTAAGAAAAAGTTTATATGGATTGCGTTTCCAAAATAAATCAACAATGGGTACAAAATGGATCTTTTGATGATATATTTTAAAAAATTATGATTTTACCGGAAACTCCTTTTCTAAAACTGACAAAATTATGTTCGATTTGTTTTTTTTTTTTTGTTACGGTGAAAATTGACAAGTTTTTTATAGTACTTTTTTTATCTCTTGAAAATCCACTGTTTCACACACTATTTCGCATTCACTGAAAAATAAGGGGTTCTACGAAAGAATATTGAGTATAATTGATAGAGAAATTGTGGAAAATAGATCATCTTTTGAATAAAAACTAGTTTATTAACTTGCCAACGTTTCGTAAAATTTTATTACCATCCTCGGAGCAATCAATATTCAGTTTGCCCTGAGGATGGTAATAAAATTTACCGAAACGTTGGCAAGTTAATAAACTAATTTTTTTTCAAAAGAGGATCTATTTCCCATAATTTCTCTATAATTAACGGGTCTAAAATAATTGTATTACATTGAGCATAATGTTAAAAGCCTATTAAATGTCCTTTAATCAAGTTTTTTCCGTTCGTGCATAAAAAATTAGCAAAGTGATGACTCAAAATTTCCAGAAAATACAAGTCAGAAAAAAACTTGTTTAAATTAATTACAGTGCATAATGTCATCCAAACAAAAAAAACCATTTTTATAATTTTTTGTAAGACAAATTTCATAATTATTAGCGAGACCATGAAGATGACAGATGTGTTTCTGCCAAAATGTCGTATAAGCAATTACGATTCATCTAAATATGTATTATAAAAAGATGAATTTTTACCAAAAAAAAAAAAAACTGCTTATCATAACTTCTTTTATTTTAGGTCCAAGCAATATAACACATTTTGAAGAAGAACCTCCATTATCTCCAGAGTTGACGCCCCCACCTTCCTCATTGTGTTTACCATCAACGGCTACCCAAACATGTGCAACTTTCAGCTCAGGTACACCACGAAAGAAAAAGTTGAGACAAAAAAATTAGGACCCTGAGAAAGCAACTTGTGAAAGTATTACCTAAGAAGAAACTGGAATGGACTATTAGTGACTTCAATGAAATTTGTGACAAATTTCTCAGCAAACCTCTGGCAGAAATTGTTACAGCTCAGGCAGTTTTGAAAAACAAACAACCTATTGCTAGAAGGTATTCGATGCAATATAAACAATTTGCACTGACACTGTATTTCTTGGGTCCTCGGGCTTATTCATTTATGAGTAAACTACTATATCTTCCGACCAAACGAAGTTTACAAAACATGACCCAAAAAATTGTGTGCCGTCCAGGTTTACTCAATGATGCTATATTTCAAGATCTGCAAATCAAAGTTAACACAATGTTAGAGCAAGATAAACACTGCACACTGTGCATCGATGAGATGGCCCTTAAGTCAAACCTATTTTATCATACAGGGCGTGATAAAATAGTTGGACTTCATGATACTGGAATAGGCAAAAAAAGACGTTTCTTATGCTCAAAATGCTTTGGTTATCATGGCAAGAGGCAGAGCCGTAGCTAGGGTGTGGCGAAGGTGGCATTTGCCACGGGCGCACGATCTTAGGGGCGCAAAATTGGAAACATTATGGCAAGACAAAAGACACACGCACCAAAGCCGGAGTCTGCATTTAATGTAATGTAAAACAATGGAGTCAAAGAAATCGGTTCCGTACCTTTGTTTCACATTACATCCGGTGTCAGTGCTGGCTCTGGCTCAACTTTATCGAAGCGTGTTGTGTGTTTTGCATACGTTGGCCGTTGACTAGCGGCAGCAGTTCATTCGCTCATTTTCGTTGCTTCTTTCATTACTAAGCGCGCGCGCAACGTCTTTAAATTAAAATTAATTTAGTCGGAGTTCATGCTGCTCAGATAACTCCAAAAATGCAAACCTTTTTCGAACAGTTCAACAAATATATAACTTTTTTGTTGGGTCATCTTTCCACTGGGAACTGTTGAAAAGCAAACTTAAGGTGTCTTTATAAGGAACAAGCGATACACGCTGGTCATCAAAAGCTAACGCTATCCATGCTTTGAACTTCCAACTGGAAAAAGTTGTCGACATTCTTGAAGAGGTCAGCGTATCAGAAAAAAAGTACTGGAGATACAATTGTGCAAGCAAAGGCGTTATTAAAGTTAATGAAAAAATTTGAATTCATCTGTTATTTGACGTTTTGGAATATTCTTTTGAATAAAATAAATAGGATTAATCTTTTCTTGCAAGAAAAGCAGCATGATGTATCAAAAGGTGCCCGAATGATTCAGGGACTGTTGAACGAAATGAAAAAATATAGACAAGAAGATTTCGTCACACAATTCAGTCCTCAAAGTTGATGGCAGAGAAAATAGACATTGAACCAATACTTCAGGAGTCTCGAAAGCGCAAAAAAACAAAAATGCCTGGGAAGAAAGCAAGCGATGAATCTCATTCTTTTGATTCCACCACGCAGTTAAGAGTTGGATTGTTGCAGGTTCTTGATACAATCATCATGCAAATGTAAGAAAGATTTGTGGCTCTAAATGAGCTAGCAGATAATTTTGGGTTCCTAAACGGGGTTTCTATCGAGACAACCACTTTGGAAGAATTAAAAAAGAAAGCCACAGATCTTGCACTCAAGTATCCTTACATCAGAAGTAGAAAGCTTCAAATTCCAAAGTAAAACACTGCAAGAAAATTTTATTGAAATGGGTCCCTTGGAAATTTTGCAAGGTATGTATAACCTCTCCATAGAAAATATTTATCTAAACATACAGACGGCCTTGATAATATTCCTAAGCATCCCAGTGACAACTGCTGCGTGCGAGCGTTCGTTCAGCAAGCTTAAGCTTGTGAAGTCATATTTACGTTCTTCTGTAGGGCAACAACGATTCACAAATATGTCTATAATTTCAATTGAAAAATTAACTGCAATTAATTTAAATTATGATGAGATTATAGACATATTTGCTGAATCTAAATCTAGAAAAGTTAAATTTTAAGTTGTATATTTATTATGTCGATATGTGATTAAAACCAAATATTTTAATTGTTTTTTTGTTCGGAGAATATATTTTCAGTTATTTTGTTATTAGACTACTTATTTGACATTTTTAGGTTTTTTGTTCTTATGTCTGTTTTCATTAAAATAAAATATATATTTCCTCAGCTTTTTAATTTGGGTTGGGGGAGGCACAAAACTCATGATTTGCCACAGGCGCCAACAAGTCTAGTTACGGCACTGACAAGAGGTTTATACTCAAACTGGAAACAACCAATTTCTTATTTTTTTGTAAAACCTCAGTTTCAAGCTACCCAGCTACACGTTGCCATCGAAGACTGTGGTTTCAAGTTAACAAATGCAGGTTTATTTGTGGATGCACTTGTAAGTGATATGGGATCGAATTTTATTGACCTTGCCAACTCCTTCGGCGTCACCCCCGAAAATCCTGAATTCGAATTATCCGGTGTCAAAATACTATATTTATTCGATATTTGTCACTTAATTAAAGTGAGTAGGAACAATTTGC
This sequence comes from Rhamnusium bicolor, assembly GCA_029963845.1. NCBI lineage: Eukaryota > Metazoa > Arthropoda > Insecta > Coleoptera > Cerambycidae > Rhamnusium > Rhamnusium bicolor. The sequence goes on along the minus strand of JANEYF010004898.1, from coordinate 446,918 downwards.
TTAATAATATTTTACTTTTCAATGGAAAAAAAAACGTCCTGGTCATTTATACAATTTTTTTTTCAACAAGACAGCAAACAATTTTATAGATGTGCACCAAAATTAACTAATTCACATATACACCCATCCAATTTGGAAAAAATGAGAGTAAAGCTTACAGTACAAGTTCTAAGTCACACAGTTGCAAGTGGTATGAATGTATATATGAGCCTTGGTGCACTTCCTACTGATGCCCTGGGAACAATAGAGGTAGTTGAAAAGTTTAACAACCTTTTTGACGACATGTTAAATTCTTCAAATACCGAAGAAAAAAACGATTTTAAAAAAGTGTTCGAGGGAAATGAATTTCAAAGAAATTTCTTACGAGAAATGATAGAGTTTTTTACAAATTTAAAAATTTTCAATCGAAAAGGGGAAGATGTTACGTCAAAATCTAGATTTAAAAAGTGTTGGATATTTACTCTAAATGGAATTAGAAAGTTGTGGGAAAAATTGTCTGTTGTAAACTTCAAATATTTAAGGACAAGGCGAGTAAATACCGATTGTCTGGAAAACTATTTTGGAGGAATTAGGCAACAGGGTGGAAATTGCATAAATCCCACCCCAATACGAAAGGGCATTTAGAAAACTCTTTTTGCAAAATTATCTCCATTCAAATGAGATGAATTGTAAAGATGACCTTGATGAGCTGCTTATGAACATTGAAACAAGTCATATTATTTCTTTCGACAAAGAGAGGGAAAACATTGGGGCAATTTCACTTCCTGATTACAGCTATAGGCAGGAAAACATAGCTACACAAAATGCCTTTAAATATGTGTGTGGCTATTTAATAAAAAAGGCCCTTAACATACATCAATGTAATGTTTGTACAAAATTTTCAAAAGAATGTGAACAATTAGACACAAGTCAATTATTGACACATTTTAAAGCATATGATACCGGAAAAAGTAATGATGGAGGCTTGAGGACGCCAAATGAGCACTTTATAAACTACGTTTATAAGTTAGAAAAACTATATGTCACGTTTTCATGAAATTTGCACTGGATCAGGAATTTCACACATATTCCTTGATAATATGAAGAATGTACCACACAACCATCCTTGTCCTGATTTTCCAAAATTATATATTTTAAAATTATTTATTAGGCTAACAATATTTTACTGTATGAAATATGCAAATAGAGACATAAAAGGGAATAAAAAAGATAAAAAAAATAGAAAAATAAATATTTTGTCACATCTGTAATTAATTAAAATGTTTGGTACACAATTTTGTTTGTAATATTCTATTTATCAATAAAAGATATTTTTTTAAAAATCTTCTGTATTATTTTACGTTATCTATACAAATTTCTTTGTTATTAGTGTTACTGCACAAATACGTCAGTATTTGCCAGTAAAGTATTTGTCCGTTATCAATATTGGTATTTTTTTTACTAAAATATCACGTTTGTATCAAATAAAACCATTGAAAATAATTGTTATAATATGTCTGTCCATCAGACAAATCAGATTTATCTTTGATTCAAATGTAATTGAGATTATAGGTACCATATTTATGGAGTTCTGAACAAATAAACGTTTATAAGTCAAATCTGACATCTGATACACAGGGTATAAGAAACATTTCAAGTTTAGCTTAATTTTTTTCAAATATTGATTAGATATAATAAATTCTTGTCTACAGCATGATTCAGGCCCTCAATCACAATAACTCTATTTTATATGTATACATTCATAATCACGTATGGTATGTACATAATATATTATGTTTAATAAACTAGTTTTCTCAGTGTATAATGTACTGAACGCCCGATAAAATTAATATATTTCTAATAGTTATTTCTCTCAGTGTAATCATAACGCATTCTACTGTCACTTCGAGGTCACGGAAATCGGTACCTACGATTTCAAAGTGCCGCCGCAAGCTTTCGCTTCTGTATGGATCCCCTCTTCTGTGCCACAACCATCACCCATCTTAGCTTAAATCAAGTTAGTCTTTGACTTAATTCTATTTACTTTTCGCACTTATGAATTTCAGGACTTTCACGGGTCACTTTATTATTATTTAGTGTTAATTTTCGACTGCGCCATGTGTAATTGTAATTAGTTATTTATGATTCACTTTCAGCTACGTAAAGGGAACACCATTAACCCATTAACGCCGAGAAATAAAAATTATCGAATTCATCAAATTTTTTCCATAGATATGAAAGAAATGAGACTAAAAAACATGTTTTTGCTTTTTTTAATTTTTTTTTGGCAGACATAAACTCAAAAAATGGTGTTCCCATATGGGACCTTTAGGCGTAAAGCCACTATAATATTTATAAGATGTTACATTATTTAGAACGTATAAAAAATGATAAATAAATTATAATTATAACAGTAAATATAATTATTGTGTATGAAAATTGCGAAAGCAGTCAACGCAAAGTCCAATATTGCACTTGCAACACATTGTTCTACCTCGGCTGCCACAATTATCACCACCACATCTTCTTCTTTTACCTTCCGGTACCGGAATCACATAGTGGTGTAGTCCATCATATCGTATGTCATTGCAAACTCTAAAGTTACTGCCTGCAGCTTTTGGTACCCTGCCAGGAGCACGTGCGGGCACTTGGTATCTCGTTAGGTATGTCTAATATTTGCAAAAAGATTTAAATTATATATCTCAAAAAATTACTAGGTATACCTGCGAAAGGTTTCTTCGAAATTCCAGTTGAGTAATTTTTCGACCACTTTTTCTGTAAAGGATGCAGGCATTTTGAATTGCCGCATCAATTAAATAGGTGAATATGGGCCAATACCATTTTTTGGAACGAATCCCAATTCGATAGCTGTAAAAATTACAAAATGTAAAATACTGTTACTGTTTTTGAATTATGGAGGATCGGCTTACCATGATATATTATTATCCATTTGATCGGTTCCTCCCATATTTTTATTATATTGCATTACTAGATTCTCTTATAATATTATGTAGCAATTCATCAGAAAAAAAAAGCTCAAATATCTCAACGCACCTCATAGAACGATACTTTTCAAAATTTCCAGAATTAAATTCACGACAAGGAGCTTGTAAATCCCCTTGGATAAACTTGGGATCATTTGGTTTGGTTTCCACTGTTATGGTGTTACTACAAGGACTTGATGCGGTTTCATAATGATCTACTACATCATTGTCTTCCATCCCCAACCTATTTTTATTGCCAAAAACGACCTCGGCCGGAGCCGAAAGTTGTCGGGCACTCAAATTATCTGCCACTCCCCCATCCTGATCCGCGGAATCCTCATCTGTGAGAACAGTACTCTCAGGCGGTTCAATATACATATATATCAGTAACATCTCCCTCATCGTACGCAATATCTAAAGCTTCTTGAAGCGATATATCACTAAAATAAAGTACTCGATAAGTAAAGATAATCGTAACTAGGTAACGCCTAACGCGCCCATATGGGAACAGCAATGTTTACAACAAAAATTCGGGAAGAAATAAAAAATATTCTACAATTCTATAAATGGCCAAAGAAGTCCTTATATATTAGTAATTTAACTCATAACTTATTATAGACTAAAAAAGAAACATATAATAACAAAATCACTTACACAAAGTTGATGTCCATATTTTGTCAACAAAAAATGTTTGTTGGGTATTCTAACACTGATAAATTTGTAAAATTTAACATTTGAACAGCACAAACTCTCTCAAACACTTATTGAACTGTATTAATGCACTACAGTTAGACTAATAGCAGATAAGTCGTAAAATATGGTGTCCCCATCCCTCTAAAATCCCGCCTAACATGTGGATCCATATGGGACCTTTAGGCGTTAATGGGTTAATACAAGGTTCTGTTTAACACTGTCTTTATTCATGTCCGAGAAACGTCTGGGTCACAATATACCGGTTATATGACTGTTTACACACATAACAGCATTACTGGTTACATACCTTACAAGAATGATATAAAAAATCAGGCTTTTCATGAAATTAATAATAATGGCGCCATTATTAGTTCTCCGTAACTTGCAAGTGAATTATATAACAATTCTTTTGTCCATATGGCTGGTAATTTTGTTGGTGCAATTCCTGTAAATAATAGTCTAAAACACATCACTTGTAATGCTAATTCGATCTTGTTATCTGAAGTCACACAGTGAAATTTTAAAAATCATTAACAGTTTAAAAAATAAACATTCAAGTGGTGAAGATAATATAAGCAATATACAAGAAAGGTGATCCTACTTTAATAGATAATTACAGGCCCATAAGTATGTTATCTTCCTTTTCTAAATTGTTAGAAATATTTATGGGTATAAGATTAACTCCATTTTTAGAAATACATATTATTAGCAAAAACCAACATGGATATCAAAAGAATAAATCCACAACAGCAAATTTTAATTTTGTCAGGAGGATACTGGATTATCTAGGTAATGGACATATCGCTCTTGGAATATGCCTTGATCTATCTAAGGCGTTTGATTGTGTTAATCATGAAACACTACTAAATAAGTTGGATTAGGGATACAAGGTCCAGCCTACGACTGGTTCAGTTGCTATCTTAATGACCAACGGTAGAAAGTGTGTATTACATCAAATTCCTTGAAATATTATTCTAGTACTCAAAGAATTTCATTAAGAGTACCACAGGGCAGCGTACTTGGGCCAATTCTTTTTTTATTATACATAAACGATTTGCATCAGTATTTAAATAATGACTGTTTTTATAACCACTTATGCTGACGACATTAACATACTAATCTTTGATAAAAACTTTGAGGGCATCAAGGCGAAAGCAACTTATGTGATTCAAAAAATATCAGAATAGTTTCGTTAATATTAAATAATGACAAAACAAAGTGTATTTTATTCAAACATAGTAGAAATAAAACTGAGTATCCTAAAGAAATAGACATCAATAATGCAAAAATTAACTACACAGATCACACAAAATTTTTAGGAGTTGTCATTGATGATCATATGAATTGGAAGGAACAGGTATATGCACTCTGTAGCAAACTTAGTACAGTTTGTTACTCACTGAAAGAACTGAAGAAGGTAGTGCACTGTGGCGGCTCGTGATATTGTCCACAGAGGAGGCTTGTTAAAAGGCAACTAAATTTCAATATGATTACAATTTGCACGTATCCCCACCACCCTTGAGGTAGTACAAAGGCGCGTTACATTTTTTTGTCGTGGGTTAATCGTCAGAGTAGCCCTACTATCCCACTTATAATTAAATTATAACTTCTAATAAAAAATCAAAACAGTTTTGGAAAAAAATTGAAAATAAAAGTGTTTTCTACAAACAAAAAATTGTATTCATTATCACTGCCAGAGTGTAAAATTATTACTTTTAATAAAAATTAAAATAGTTTTGAAAAAGAAGTTACATAAAAAATAATTTCTAAAAAATAAATAATGTAAATAAATATTTCTTCTAAAATATTAACTAACTATATTAATCTTTGGTGTAAAGTCTAAATATTTTTATAACCCAGTGGTAACCTGCGATTTTCAGAATTAGCAAAATGGTTGATTACTTCATAAAATGAAAATAAATCATTTTTTCTTCAACTCTGACAAAAAAACGTTTTTCTATTGAAATAAGCGATATATTTGACAGCCGGTCTTGAGCTATTGTGTTTCTAGTAAATGTTTGTATGCGTTTGAGTGTTGAAAATGATCGTTCTACAGAAGCTGAGGTTTTTTTTTCCTTACGGGTTGCGGTTTAAACTACCCGCTGTACTGAAGCTTAAGCTTATTGTACCCCATAGTCTCATTACTCCATAAGACCCGTTCTATTCCAGAAGGCAAGTATACAGTTTATGGGAGCTCTGGCTATCTCTTCCGGGGTTAAAAGTGGTACCTCGAAGTGTGTTAGTCTCATTGCCGTTAGGGCTGGGCATTCACATAAGATGTGGTGGGGAGTTTCTTCCTCTTCACCACACATCCTGCAATCTGGATTGTCTTTCACCCTTATATTGGTTAGGTGTTTGTTTAGTGTGCAGTGTCCTGTTAATATTCCCACTGCACACCTCAGCTGTTTTTTGCTTAGCTTTAGCATTTCGTTGGTCCTTGCTCTAGATATTTCTCCGATGAACAAGCGTGACTGTCTCATTCCCGGTATCTCTATCCAGTGCGAGTAGTGTTTCTGTCTTAATAGTTCCTTTACCGATCCTTTTGCGGTGCTATAAGGTACCCCGCAGGTCGGTTCGGGACCTGTTAGAATTGATTTAGCGCCTTTTCTGGCTAGCATGTCTGCTTTTTCGTTTCCCATATTTCCCTGGTGTCCTCGTGTCCACTCCAGTTGTACACTGTTGTGTTCTGTAAGTTTCTCCAGGGACTCCAGGCAGTCTTTTACTGTTTTAGATCGTATTTCTACTGCTTCCAGAGCTCTGAGGGCTGCTTGGCTGTCAGTGATGATGCGGATTCTCTTATTTTTGTATGCCCTCCGTATCATTTCTTGTGCACAGACGTCTATTGCTGTGATTTCGGCTTGGAACACTGTTGCGATACTTCCGAGGTTCAGGCTGATGTCTGTCCCTGGTTGTTCTCCCGCAACTCCTGCTCTGGTACTGCTTGACGTTTTTGATCCGTCAGTATACCAGATGGTGTCATTTTGTTGTCTCTGCATCCTACCTCCTTCTCCATCCCTTTTCTATTGAAATAAGCGATATATTTGACAGCCGGTCTTGAGCTATTGTGTTTCTAGTAAATGTTTGTATGCGTTTGAGTGTTGAAAATGATCGTTCTATAGAAGCTGAGGTTACCGGAATTGTTGACACTAAAGATAAAAGTTTGTACAGTTCGGAGAGACAGTTTTTTAAATTATTATTATATATAAAAGTAAGCATTTCTTGACGCGATGTTAAATTTGCTAAAAGTTGCTGGTCAGAATACAACACACATATAGTTCATTTCTTAACGAAATACGGTTAAAAAAGGGATACTGGTGCATTAATTTGTCCATTAGACTGTTAGGAAATGATTTAGAAAACATTATAAAATTATTAGGATTTACTAAATCGAAATATTGCAAAGTATTTAAATCGGAAAATCTAATTTCAATTTGAACTATAATGGTGTCCAAAATTTCTGTAAAATTTTTTTTTGTAATGTATGTCTGTCCTGTCAAAGTTATATGTTGTCTTTCTTTTTTTTTAACTGTGGCTCATCATCTAATTCAATATTTTCTTAAAAACCATTATATATCTATTTTTAGAATGTTATATCAGTTAATTTAATCTATAAAATTTGGAAAACAACATCAGTTTCCTCAAAAATCATTTTAAAAACCTTTAGAAAAAAATTTGAAGTCTTATCGTCATTTAAAAAGTCTTCGCTTTCCAAAATAAAATTAAAAACGTCAATAAGCTTTTGCCTGTATGTGTCAACAGTAAAAACAACTCTAGATGAAAATTTCCAACAAGTGTGAGCATTACTCGGAATTCTATGTTCCATAATTCTATTTAAAATATCAGATCTTACTAGATTTTGAAACAAAATGACGAAAAACCAGTAATATTTGAACAAAATATTCTAATTTCTTTGATTCCATTACAGGCTTTACTTAAAACCAAATTTAATTTGTGTGCGTAACAGTGAGTGAAGTAAGCTTGAGGAGCAATATCTTTTATTTTAGTCTGGAGTCCATTAAGATGTCATGACATAACCGCAGCGCCGTCATAGGTTTGTGCAATTAATATATTATTCAAATCAAATTTACCAAATTCGTTGATAATTTAAATAAACTGTCTGCGTTTCTTCCACTACTCACATCAAAAAAAACCAACAAACCTTTCAAGAACTTCACCGTGCATTACATATCTAAAAATTACGGAAAGTTCAGACTTACAAATAATGTCCATCATTTCATCAATCTGCCACGAGAAAAATTCGCAATTATGTAATTATTCATAAATTTTGCCTTTAATAATGAAGCTGCACTCTCAATTAGGTAATTTTGAATTGATTTAGAAGTCCCGGAAAAAAACAGTTGCGTTATTCAAAAAGTTCTCTAATTTTGGAGCATACATTTTTAAAAAAATCTATTAGCTCCTTGAAATTTCCTTTATTATATATACGAATCGCGTTGTCCTCGAAAAGAATTTTCTTGAGAAGACAAATATATAACGGTATCAATCTCCTGAGATTGTTCATACCTTTCTAAACCTCGCGACAAATTTTGCAAATTATTAAACCCAGCCCTGCCCCAAATTGAGGATTGATCATTAGTAAATAACAAACATTTCCAACAATATAATTTGTTTCTAACTGTTGATGCCGTTAACCACTCGATTTTTTGATAATTGCTATCACTAAACCCTCTGTTTTGTTTACCGCTTGTGAAAATTAATGACAGCATTGACGGTGTAGGTCAGATCATTTTTTTAATTCTTACCTTTTGATCATAACTAAGAGAACTAAATCTATTTAACAACAAATAATCCACCACGTTGGACAATAAGGTTAGGAATATTTTCACCTAGAGCACTCATTTTTCAACCACCTACCTGTTAAATACCTATTTTATGTATATTTATGTTCTCCCACAAAACCACAAATTGCCACTGTCCTTGTTCTATAACTGTTCATTCTCTTGTGTGAGAGGGGATCAACGCTCAACTGAGGTGTACATGTGCTAGAAAGAGATGGGGTGCTAGAGGCTAGCTGCCCTAACTAACACATCCATAATGTTTGCTGAGATGTGCCAATAATTCAAAGTCACGAGCAATGTATTGAAATGGGGGTTGGCTAAGCGCTAGCCTCAGTTCATCCTAGCAAGCACGAAAGCGCAATGAGAGATGGGGACATATGCATAATTGGAGTGGACTATCGGGACTACAATGTTACATGTTTGTGGAATTTTTTTTTACACTGAAAATTAATTAATGAATTATAAACAACATTAAGAATTGAGATATACCTAAGTAGAAATTTCTACTTGTGAAAAATATTAGTTTGGAGATATTCTGCTTCTCCCAAAATTGTAGAGGAGACTCAGCCTCCCCTGCCTCCTCTGACCAGCCACCACTGCATTATTATCACATAACCTGTGGAAAGCAAGATGTAGCGTAACATAACAAACAATGACAAATAGTCTGAACTGTAACCAAACAACTGAGTATTTGGGTTGCATAATTAATGTATAGCATCATTGGCTCAGAGATTAAAATTAATGTTCTTTGCTGTTTTTTTTTTCATTCCTTTTTCTCATCTTTTTTTGCTATAAGAAAGACTGAAGGAAAAACTGAGTTTGTTACAACTAAGGGTGAACCGTCCATGAATCTAGACTGCTCATTTCATATTACCTATTGCATGAACGTTTAAAATATTCCCGAAAGTACTTCAAGTTTGAACCCTTTAGGTTTTGTAAGTTCGTCACTATTTTCAGTAAATATTTGGCATATTGGTGCCTGGTAATCTTTTTTAGAAAAGCTTGCAATTCTTGTGTTAAATAAAATCTTATAGTGTGCTATATTTTTCTCTATGTTGTAAAATCTTTTTTTAGTACTCGAGTGAATAAAATTCATCAGACAATTTAAGTCAGTTAACTCCAACCCCCAAAACTTTGTTTCGCCATACGTCGTCCACATATTTATAGGAATTATTAATGCCATGCGGAAAGCGCCCTTGTAGGTCCTAATATTTTTTAAAGAATACTAATTTGATTAACACAAAACACTTTTTTATTTGAAAAGTACAAGGAAACGTCAAATGTCAACGGACACACTTACAGGTAGGTTATAACTATGCCACGATAACACTAAACAAAAAAAAACGTCAACGGACACTAAATTAAACTTGGTTAATGTATTAAACTATGTGCAGAAAAGTATTAGGTTAGGTTAGGTTAGGTTTGTTGTGAGTGGGTCTCAGTAGACCCTCCACTGCGGCCATCAGCAGGCCTATTGTGGCTCACGCCTAATTATATTTCACCCAATAAGTTCAGTCTCTTAATGAAACTGATAACTTTATTGGGTGAGAATGTGTCCAGATCCTCTGGCAGCAGTTGCCCTTTGCCAAATATTGAGAATCGGATCCTCTCCACAGCGGGACAGGTGCATAAGATGTGGTCTGCCTTCTCATCATCCTCCAGGCATAGACGGCACTCGGCGTTTTCCGCTAGGCCGAGTTTATGCAGATGATAGTTTAGTCGGCAGTGCCCGGTATATAGGCCTGTTAGAGTTTTCAGGTTTATCCTGTTTAACTCTAAAAGTTTCTTAGTTCTCGATTTCAAAGGGTATTTTATGAACGCCTTCGAATGAACTAATCCTGGTAACTCTTGCCAATACTGGAGAGTTTGCCTTTCAGCCCAGGTTGAGATAGCCATCTTGGCCGTACTTGAAGATATGCCAAGTATTGGTTCTGGTCCGATGAATCGTGATCCCGCTCCTTCTCTGGCTAAGGAGTCTGCTATTTCGTTACCTTCCATACCAGAGTGGCCGGGTATCCAGACCAGAGTCACTTTGTTGTTCTTGCCCAAATGATTTAGAGCTTTCTGACAGTTCCATACCGTTTTGGAGTTACACCGGTAGGAGCCAAGAGCTTTTATAGCTGCTTGGCTATCTGAGAAAATTTTTATTGATCTGCGTGTAAGATGCATATATTCCAGCCTTCGTACACACAGTTCAATGGCATGAACCTCAGCCTGAAAAACAGTTGCATGAGTACCTAGGTTTGAGACTATCCTCACCCTTGGTCTGTAGCTGTATACTCCGGCTCCTGTTCCCTCCGGAGTTTTGGAGCCGTCTGTAAACCAACAACTGTCTGCCTTCAGTAGGTCGGCTTTATTCCGATCCCACTCATCTCTTTCTGGAGAAAGGATGTTGAAGGTCAGCTCGTAGTTGGTCATAGTAGGCATAGTATCCGAGGGCATTCCCAGGATGCTGTGATTCTCTATGTCATCCAACAACCTGTTCCGCTCCATGATACTAGTCTGCGGCATATTAATGGCCGCTTGTTGCAGTCTGTAGGTTGCCCACCTGGCCTCTCTCTCCAGATATATATGAAGAGGGGGTAAATCCAGAAGGATTTCCATTGCAGCTGATGGTGTGGTGCTAATTGCTCCCGTTACGGTCATGCATGCTAATCTCTGCAGTCCAGAGAGTTTGGATTTGGCCGTCCGTTGTAATCCTTTCGGCCACCAAACAATGGATCCGTATGTTATCATTGGTCTGATGACCGTGATATAGATCCAGTAAATTTGTTGGGGACCCATGCCCCAGGATTTGCCACAAATACGACGGCATGTCCATAGGGACAGCTTTGCTTTGTGGATTACCTTTTCCAGATGGGAGTTCCAATTAAGTGATTTATCCAGAAAAGTATTAATACTTCCCTAAAGTGCGGGATTTATAATTTTAGCAACTCTTATATACACAGAGCGTGCAAGTGTAACTGACGCACATAGCGAAGTACCAATTGGGCGCGCATATGCGCTTTCCGCAGCGAAAGTGGTATGAGGAAGTACAGTAATTATGTTTTTTTTTCGACCTCGAGATTTTGATTGATATATATGTTAATGTCCTACTAGTCTGTTATTTCACAATAATAATCCTATTTTGAGAGACATTAAATGAGAAAAACGCCGTAGGGCGTGATGAATATCCATAACGCCCTAGGGCATTATAAATTTTAAACGCGTTAACATTTTCACTACAACACAACACAAAACAACTAAATGGTGATGGCGTTATTGGCAAACAAAATGATTTGCATAATTACGGCGTTTACAATCAATTTTTATTATTATTCTCTTTTAAATGAAATCGTCCTGAACATAATAGATGTCAAATTAATCAATCGTAAATGTCAAAGAATTTTCGAATGAAATAACAGCTAGTAGGTCATTAAACGTTGAAGGCAACACGGGTGTTATATGGTAATGAAGCCCTTGGTCGACGTACATTCCTTCGGGACAGAGACCCTCGGGAAGTACATCGACCTCGGTGCGTTATTATCCTTATAATACCCTTGATACCTTAATAACTATTTGAACCCTCCTGAATTCATTCCGACTATTTCCGAATAAAGTCTGTCGGTGTGGGTGAATGTATGCACATGTATATGTGTGTGTGTATCAGGATGTGTGTGTGTATCAGGATGTGTGTGTGTGTATCAGGCTATGTATGTACGTATGTGAGCGTCTGCACATGTACGTGTACGCGCACGTGTACGTGCGTGTGTATCCACGATAACTCAAAAAATATTAATAAGTAGAATTTCCAAATTTGAGATTTAAGATTTTCAACAGTTTACGTAACGAGGTGGCCCATTAAATTTGGTGAATGTGGTATCACCAGAAGAGACAATGAATGAAAGAAAAAAGGTACAATTTCGGGAAAAACTCAAAGATTTTTATTGAATTTCTGGACAGACCTTGACGAATTATGAAAAAAAAACATAACTTTAAGGAAAACTCTGTCTGCTATCGCGATACTGATAGCAGCCACAGTTTTTGAAATAAAGCTTTCAAATTTGATATACGTTCTAAAGGCTAAAGACAATGATAAATTCGGTGATGAGCAAAATTGTCCAGCTGAAAGGGGGTCCATGGGACAAAAACTTTTTTGTATTTAAGAAGATATTCTTGGCGAATGATTATATAACTCAGGGCTATTATATCAAGCCATAAAATAAAACTGAAATTGTGTACACATTCGACCACATAAAATGGGGTTAGAATAATTATTGCAGTTTTACATTTGAAATGTCTAATTTAGTTAGAAAAATGTCAATAAGAAGAAATTATTAAAAAATATGACATGAATTACTATCGATCGTGTCGAAGGACGCCGATAATTAATTATTTAAAATGTTTAATGCAACATTTCAAAGTACGCTTTTAAAATTTAATTGAGGTAAGACAGAATTAAATTAGAATGATTTTTTAGATCAGGATGCTATACACTGGTAGAAGAAACTTAGTGCTGGCTACATCAGATATTTTTTATTCTGTTATCAGTTCTTTTTCTAATTTGAATTTCATATTTTTTAAATTGAACAACATTCTTTGATGATCTATTTCATATTTCGTTTGCTCTATTTCCAGGTTTATCAACTCTTTCTTTTTTTCTTCATACTCATCTTGAAAGTTGTTTATGCAGTATAATTCCTGTTTAAAATCATTGTTCCTTGGTGACAGATTCTTAAAAATTGATGAACCATTACAATATTCTGTCTAAAATAAAAAAAATATATATTAAAATTAATTCATGGATATTTTATTAGTTCAGAAAATGGAGAATTCTGATTTTACCTATTTTTCAAATTATGGTAATTATTTGACTTGTACTTTACTTCTTAGTAGGGGTGCATAGGTAATAGGCCCCATGCAAAAAAAAACATAATTTTGGCATTTCTGGAATCTTTCCTTAATACAAAAACAGTGATTTTTTTTTTAAATTTTTTCCTTTACAAGTTATTCAACATCATCATCAAATTTTAAGTGAAGTAATTAATATGTATAATGATCAATTATCTTAAATTATCATATTACTGATAAAAACGTCAGAAAAAACATTTGTTCAAGTTCCAAAATCGAAAACGTAAAAATGTGTAGTTAAAGATGGTTAAATGGGATCCAAACGAGTTTTCGAAAACAAGTTGCGTTTTTGTATGCGAGGATCATTTTGATGTAATTAAGAAAATAATAATATTAAAAATAGATATGAAGAGGCAATAAAAAAAATATGTGTAAAGTACATGGCACAGTAACGAGTGACACTGGATTTCTAACCGTTTTTCACATTTTTTGTTATTTTGGGGCACTAAACAAACTATTTTTTATCGTGGAATTTTGTGAGAGCCTACTGGGTGCTACTGAAAATCATCGGACACAAACTTGTCAATTTATTCCTTTTGAGTGAGACTCATTTTTAGCAAATGAAGTCTACAGGCTAAAAATGATGAAGGTTCAAGAAATCGAAATTTTAGATAAATACGTCACAACATGGCCAAGAACCATTACTTTCTGCTTACCTTACCATATAGAACAAAACAGATAAGAGTGCTGAGTAAAATGCGTTTTAATATTGGCCGTACAGTGAAAAAGGATGCCGGTCCACCAGATGGGGAATGGCCTTTGCCATCTATCTGGCGTGATAAATAACACCAGATACACTGAAAAAATGTCTTAGAGGAGTCTGTCCTAAAAAAATTAAATAAAGTTGGATAAATTCTTTATAATCATCTCTTGACTGTTAATTTTTTTAATTGTTCGATAAGAAAATTGACATTTGGTCTTATTACCTATTTTGTATCTAATATTTTTATATTCAATAGCAGTTTTGTATTTTGTCTTGTCTAGCTTCGACCACCCAATCTAAAACTTTTTTAAAAATATCTGAGGGCCAGTAGTTGTGCTCATTTTTAAATCAAAAACTGATTTAAGAATAACTTTTAAAATATGGTGCCGACGTGCTAAATCAAAATTTTTCTCTAATAATTACTCTAGTAAAACGCAGGTTCTCCTGAGGCGACCAGTACTTACTGCAGTGTTATCAAAACACATTACCTGAATTTCTCAACTGCCCCCCCCCCTGTTCAAGTGCTGAAAATACAGTTTTTGCTTGAGTAATTCCCATATTATTTTCAAGCCGAGGAATTCCTATCAACTGTTCTTTATTACCACAACTAATCAAAACTGCTACCCTTTCTAAATTTTCTTTACTCAAAATATCTGGAAGCAATTTTCCATCCCAGTGCACAACAGCTCCTTCTAAATCAGAATTTTTGAATCTGTTTGATAAGCTCAGTCCTTTGTTTTTGAAATAGCTGTCTGTGAAGTCGTATTACACTTCTACTTACAACGCCTCTGCAGTAGCCGATATTATTTGAACTGCGTCTCTATCAGAAATACTACACCTATCTAACAATAAAGACAATTTTTCCGTAATAATCTCCTCACTTCCTCTAGCATACTTCCTTTTCTTTATTTCTGGTCCTGTATCCTCTGTGCCTGGAAAATTCACCTCCATCTCTTCTTGCTCCTCTTCCTCTGATGTGCTGCTTATCCAGTTGTACAATTAAATTTTCATGTTCTAAAAAAAAAAAGGAAAAAAACCATTAAGCGGTAATAAACAGTACGCACAGCACTCACAGAAAATGGCATCAAGTCAAATATTCTCAACAGAAAAGAAAAACGGAAAACATAAAAAAGAGAGAGAAAAACTCTACTAACCTATTTTGCTTTTTGATTTTCCCAATCTTGCCATCTCAGCTGCTCATCTCTTTTCTCTTCATTGTTCTGCTTTTTACGAAATTCATGTCAACGACTCCCATGCAACCAGGACGTCCTTTTTTTCTCTGGAATAACAAAAATTACTTGTCTTCTTCAATGGTGTTTTTTAATGCATCCTGATGAGCAACATCAAAAAGGTCATCAAGGATTGACTTGAAAGCTTCTACTTTTTTATTTTGAGCTATGCTTTCAGATCTTTTAGCTTTTTTTTTTGCAGTTTTCTCCACTCTTCGTACAGTTTTTCAAGCTTTGCAACACAATCTTTCAAGTATTTGGTTGGTATAAATCTTAGCTTTCTCCCAAATAATTACAAATTCCTGTATTGAAAGTCTTGCAGCTTCTCTGGCGTTTAATTTCACTTGCCATATATTATAAATAAACTGAGTAAAACTTGACAATTAAATGGTGATTTACTGCCAGTGATTTGATGAGACATGTGGCCAATTAAATCACCATTTCTTTCTGCCTTGAACTCAAACTTGAACCCGACATAGCATGATGCTATAGAAGACATTGTCCCTCAAACCTCACAGAAAAAAAACTTACTAAACAAATGTTGTTCAAATGTTCACTGCTTGAAAAGCAAACATTAACTAAAGCGGTCTGACCTCTCCCCAGGCATCCCAGACAAGGAACAGAAAAGAAGGGGTGTGGTTTATGACATTCCAGGTTGGGGATTCTCTGAAAAAAGGGTCCTTAACAATAGCTCTTTTGTAACAAAAACAGACCTTTTAAGGGATAAAACTATATACCAGATAGGTACCCACTAACTTGCAATTCGTAAAAATATTTATAAAGTTAAAACAAATGTTTATTTTGTCTTATTATGTATTGTATAATAATGTATTATTTGTATTGTATATAATAGAAAGGAAACAAAAAAAATGGTCAAAAGTAATTAAATTAGGTATCTCTGTTGCCATTTTCACTTATTTTCCAAAATGAGCTACTTTGAGGATCTTGGAAAATTATGGATCTTTAAATATAAAAGTTTTAACAAAAAAGTGGTATGAGTAAAACTTTCAAGACAACATTTCCTATAAAATGAAACAAGAATCAGGTTTCTAGGACGAATGGTTTTCATTTTATGAGGGAAAAAACCGATTTTTTTTTTTTAAATCGGTTTTTACAACTTTAACCCCCATGAGGCAAAGATTAACGTTATCCAATTGAGCTAAAACTTTGCAAATCTTATTTTTTAGACAAATGGCAAATTTTAGGGGAGGGGTCCCACCAGCATTACGGCGAAAATATTTTTTCCTCCTATACCTTGTGCACAATGTTATACAAAATAAAGTGATTATGAAAAGTCTCTTTTTAATTATTTCTTGTACTAGCCGAACTAATGATCAAAATTTGTTCTTTTATAATAACCAGTATTATTATTAATTATTAATATGACATTGCACATTGCATCAAATTGATTTTTCTTTTTCTTTCTTGAGACTTAGTATCATATGAATAATTATCTAAAAAATACAGTTACCCAGTATAATATTTTACGTCAAAGAAACAGAGGGTGTTTTTTTGACAACTAGAATAAAACAAAAGAATAGTAACATATTTCCCAAACATTTTGGAAAAGAAATCTGTCTCCATTTTTAAAAATTTGTAGTTTTTATAAAAATGTGTGGCATGAAACTTGACACATATTTGGTAACTTTCATACTTTCGTAAATTTGCTGTCGGTCTGACAGTTGTGCAATAAGTCAAACTAATGGAAATACAAATTAACAAAAATGCTCTACGACTGCCAATGTAAAAGAAGCTAATGTGTGGTGATTCAACAGTCTAGTATTACCCAGCTAACTGAATTTAGCTGACTACGGTTAAACTGTTATTTAGAAAGTCACAAGAATCTATGCCTCTGACGATACAGAAATAACAATGTGATTAAATCATATCATATCTCCTACATAAATCAGAGTAAAAATAAAATGGACCAAAATTGCCAAAATAGATATGTAAAAGATGCTCGAAATAATTATTTCCATAACAAGACCAGAAAGTGAATCTTTACTGGGTGAGCTGGCAGTTGCCAGGGCGAGCGCCATGAGTCATGGAAGCCAGCGCCAGCGAGTCGGGTAAAGACACTTTCCGGGTATGTTGCATACAATATTTTTTCTGCAACCGTTCATGCTAGTCTCAAAAAACTTTTTTTAACTTAAAATCTACCAACTATTTTGCAAACAAGATTCATAAAATTCAACTGACAGATGTCAAACACTGTTGTCTAGAGTACTTGTGTTTCTACCCTACTGCTGTCAACCAAAAGTGACAAGGGATCGGTAAAGACTTTGCCGATCCCTTATGTCACTTTACAGAGCTAGACCAGTAAACATGTACTTTCCACCCAAAAAATTTATCAAAACAGTTAACTTTCCAGACGGTAGAGATGGGCAATATGAGTCTTTTCAAGGAATCATGTCGTACTGACTATAATTATAATACAAAAGATTTATACCAAAAGATTTGTATGTACTTACCTGTTCATTACATGTTCTCCATGGGATCACATTTCTACTCGTATAATAATCCCAAAATGTACTTAGTTGTATTGAACTTCTAAAAACGTCTCCGGCATTTGCATTGAATTTTTTTTACAGTATTTTGCCAAGCAATATGTTGTTTCATGGAAGTATTGTTAACTTTATTACAATTAATAATAATATCCAAATCATCAGCCGCCTCAGAAACAAGAAGTTTAAATTCCGTTTTTGTAAATTCTCTGTCAGTTATCGCTTCTACGTCCATTAAAAATATGTTCATCAGTGCTTGTCGTCAGAAATTCTATATCGAGAGCATTGTACATCAAGTATTACCAGCGTACATATAGACATGAAAATAACTGCTTTCCACTTTCCAGTTAAATTTTAAATGGGTTTGAACTGTGGTTTGAAACTGGAGTACTTAAATATGCAAAATGCCTGTTGAACAAAATTCAACCAGAACATGCATATAAATCTTTGAGGTTTGAAATAAACAAATGAAATAATTTTGAAACGTAAATATTGTAATATCAACCAGACCCAATTCTAACCAAGGATGGGTCTTGATTTCTAACTACTTTGTGCAGAGCTGAGAGTATAAAAACAACTCTCAGGTGCAGAGACCTTTTGTGTTAAGATGTCAAATTAAAATAACCTCCAAACCGTTGTAGACTAGCTCTGTTCGTCGGTGGCCAATATTTACTCTAAACAAAACATTCTTACCTGATTTTTGTTCGCTAGTTCGCTAGTGAACAACAACGTCATCATATTTTACTCGGATCTAAACATTTTTAGTCTTGCTCCAGACACAGAAGTCTGTGCTCCAGATGAGGAATAAATATAAAGGAGGAAAGCTGTTCGTTAGTTGCCATTTCCTGCTAGATCAAAGTTGAACAATATTGCTTGATGACGCCATAGTTAGATAAAAAAAACACAACTTATTGTAACACCGATGAACATATCTACTGTTCAGCACAGAACAAACTACGATCGCTCTCTTTTTAGGATCAGAAAGCCACAGAACAAATCATAAATCCCTGGGCATAATGTAGCGATGGCTATCCATCTTTTAGGAGATCGATCTTTGTTAAGAAAGATTGATTTTTTAGATCCATCGGTTCGTTGGCGATTTAATCGGGAATCAATCTTTTTTTATTAAAAATCAATTGCTTTTCCATGTAATGGAGAAATAAAATCTTCATCTCTTAAAAGTCAAGACATAATATTACATCCAAAGTATTTTTCTACTCGTTACATTGCCACACAGATCCACCTAGCGTGGAGAAACTAAAGTAAACTAATGTCGGTTCGTACTGCCGATAACAACAATATATAATTTATAATTAATGGTCGAACAGTTGGGTTGCAGTAAAACTTAAGACTTAAGACTTAAAACGTATTACGTAACCAACGCATGCCGTTTAATGAGGCAATACACAATGGGTTCCACAAACTTAAGACGTAAAACTTAAGAGTTGGAATTTCCGACCGATTCGATTTTTAAGTCTTTCGTCTTACGGAGAGCCAATCAAATTGAGGTATTTTTGGAGAGAAAGAACTACCAACAAACGAATAAAATATTACCTGGAAACGGAAATGACAATCGTTGTACGGTGTACGACGGGTTTTGGGTTTATATAAATCAAAATCTCTAATTTGTTCAGTTTTTTAATATATTTATCTCGATATTCTACTAAATATGCTAATATAAAAGCATTAGATAGCTTTAGTATTAAATAGCTAAATAGGTACTTTAAAACAAATTATTCTATTAAAACAACTACCTCAAAAGGCAAAATAGGCCTGCCTGCATGGCACACATGATGAGAATTAAAATTCCGCCATCCACTGTCTCCAACAAAAGTATTTTAAAATTTTGGGTTTAGAAAAATATTTGATATATTATTATCCAATCTGGAAAACTAAGGTTAATGTCCTGCTCCTATTTTGACGTTTCTGTCAATGTTTTTGATTGGCTACGTATAGCAGAGGGTTGTCCCTGCATGTTAAGTTTTTCATGCATTGTGTATTGGAGACAGTAATTAAGTTTTTTTAAGTTTGTTTTAAGTCTTCAGTTTTACTGCAACCCATTCTGTATCAGAGTATTGATATTTCGTATCGATACGGATCGTACACCAAGGTATCGATCCATCGAAATATTGCAAAAGGATATATCGATACTCTCAGTATCGACACATTCGATGTTCGATTCGGTATCTGGAATAAGTAAATAAAAAAAATGCTCTCACTTGTTCTTATTATTAGAAATATGAAAACGAAAAATCAAATAAAATAAACGAATATAAACATAAACACAACAATAAAATACATGAAAATAAACGAAACAGAAAATAACAAAAATAAAATTAGTGTACTTAGATTTTAGAATTTATTGTTTTAATTCTTGAGTATCGAAGGCATCGATACACACTAAAAAAATATCGATATCAAATGTATTGCTAGCCAAGGTATCAGTTCAAAATATCGAGTATTGTATAGTAAAGTATCGATATGCTCAGTATCGATATTGTATCACACATCCCTAAAGAGTATTTTTAATTACGTACCATTACGCCCAGACCTGATTGGTAGAATATCCAATAATTCTTTCATCATTCATTGGTTGATGTTCTAATTGCTGTTTTTGCTATTATAAGATTAATGGTAATATTTTTTTAAGCGATTACCTGTTAATTTTTCATATAAAATGAAAAAAATAATAATCAGAAATTAATCATCCATCAGCCAATGAACGATGAACAAATTATGTGATATCGACTGTAATGACTCAAGCGTAATTTAAAATACTAGTTTATTTATGTTGGCAGTCTCTAAAAATGATATATTTTTTTACTGATGGCAATTCTGGAACCGCAACCAAAAGCAGGGATATGCAACTTATTCTACCGACCAGGGATATGCGACTTGTTTTACCGACCTCGCAACATCAGAGATGGAGTGCGTTTCCATAGGAATTAAATCAATTTCTTATTAGACAACAAATAGTATCAAAATTAGAACATAAGTTAACTTTTAACAACAAATGGCGTTATTTAAAAAAAAATTAAAGAAGACAACAAATTATAATTATTCCTGTTAAATAAACCTTGACAATTTTTTGTGCCTATCCGGAACTCTAAATTCGGTGGCAAGAATCCAGCAGATGTCAATCACCAATCACAGCCGAGGTGGCGGTCATGTAATAGCACAACTATGGAGTGTAGAGAAGGAGAAACGTCTCCGTGTTAAAAAAAATGTGATCGGATTTTCGATGGAAGAATAGGTGGCGCTGATTTACAGGAGGTATTCTACGTGATTTTGTTTTTACTATTTTTATTATTTTTTTACGCTGTATAATTCTTTTCAACACCTACATAATATTATGTTTTCGTTAGTTTATAGAATCTGAAGCTAGTTTCAGAGATATAGTAAGTGTTTAACTTCAGACTCAATCCCATAATACGATCAGCGCCACATCTCATACCTTACAGAATTCAGACCACATTTTGAATGTACCGTCCATAAGAGACGTTCCTCCTTCTCTACACTCCATAAGCACAACCAATCACAAAATAATATTAATTTAATTAGACATTTGACAGTGTATTCAAAAGCCATTTTAAAGGGATTTGTTTGAAATATTTGTGAAATTTTATATCTGTATAAATACAATTTATACTAAATAAAGTGTTTTTATTATATCACAAGTAAAAATATTTTTATGATACCTATTAATGTTTTATTTATGTAATATAAAAAAAGTCTTAAATTCCACAAAACCTTCAGTTCGTCCATTAGGTTTTAATTTTAGACTTGGTTTTATTATTATTAATTTTTGTAAAATTAAAATACACTGTAGACACTGACTTAAATAATTTCCTTATTTATATGGTGCATTCTAATTGAAATTGTCTTAAATATTTTAGGTCATGAAGGTCAGTAACCTTAAGATGACAGAGCCGGTGAAGTTTTTTTTATGGCATTGGGATAAAATCCATACAGCCAGACGCAAGTTACCTACTATAATGTATACCATTTAACAAAGTTAAAAAGATTCTTAAACAGATTACTCCACACTGCATACACTACCACCTATGAACCTAATCCTAACCACAAATTATTACTTTTTTTTTGAAAAAAGAAAAGAAAAAACCAAACGGGGGACATATACACATTCTTCTCGCCCAGGAGTCTTTCAGGGTCTAAGACAAACTAGCATAGACTGCGGTAAGTAAGGAATGGGTAACCAAACAAAGGAAAGACATAGTAGGATACGAAACTAATACATTTTTAAATTTTGAGTCCAGAAGTTTTTAAGAAGTTTATAATAACTCCAAACACTCTGTCGTTATTTAATGATAATAAATGTAAGACGTTCACTGGCATTTGAATATTTAGCTTCAGAATGTCTGCATAAAGTTGGTCCCGGCCAGGTTTGTATTTATCACAACAGAAAAATAAATGATCCAGGTCGCCCACAGCATTACAGGGTTCGCATAAATTAGTTGGTAAAATTCCTATTTTGTTTAAATGCTTGGGGTAACAGCCATGTCCAAATCTCAGCCTGATAATAGTTGTGATGTACCTCCTAGAAGTTTGTATGCAGTAGTACCAAGATTCATTCGGTATTTCAGTTTGGACTTGGGTATATCTGCTAGGTGTAGTAAAACAATATTCTTGCCAATGAGAGGACCATTTTTTATTTAAACCTACTTTACTCACATTTATACAATCCTGTAGACACAGACCGTCTACGGTGGTTCCGTTCGCAACACTGTCTTTTGCCAATAAGTCGACTTCTTCGTTGTGTTTTATGCCAGAGTGAGCTTTAACCCATATATAGTGTATCTCAAAACCAGATGTTTTCAGCAAGTAATTATATTTCATCGGCGCTTCGTCCTCGAGATTACTATATTTAACTATGTAGTAGTCCTTTTGGACACTAGATGTCACACAACGTTTACAATTTCAAAACTTCTTCCCATTCTCTACATAATATAATTCCGTACTGCCCACTTCTCAGGACTTCATTATTCTTTTGTGTGCTAGGTGAAACGCAACGTTTTTCAGGTTATATGTTGTATAGAAAAGATTAATAATTCATTTTCTTGTAGGATGCGATGGGTAGACCCAATAGGAAAAGAAGACATAGTGAAAGTGAAGAAGGAAGTTCAGAGCGTAATAAAAACGCTAGAATTAGAAAAGAGGCTGAGGAAATTGGAACGCCATTTTAGGCAGGAAAGTTATTCATCAAGCCCTAAGCGGGTCAGAAGTTCCAAGACCCTCAAGGGATCGCAAAAACGAGATAATGGTGAACAAACTAGTTCTAGGGGTGTTCGCAGCTCTGAATTTTCAAGGAGAAGCTCGACACCAGTTCGAAGCCCTGGAGGCTCGACACCTAAAAATTCAAAAGTTACTCAATCGAGTTCTAAAAGTGTTCGCAGCTTGAGGTATCGCCAAGAAGCTCGACACCTTGTGGTTCAGGGGGTTTCACCCCCCCCCCTAATAATGTGCAAAATATTGCTGAAGTTGAAGAGCAGGATAAGGAAAACTCTCCTAATAATAATATCCTGTTAGTTAGTGATCCTGAGTTGGACCAGGAAATACTTAATTGTCTAGGAGAAGATCCAGAGGCAGGTAAGGTAAGAGGAATAGAATTGCATAAGGCCTTGGTTCCAAGGTGGAAAAATATATTAAGTAATGGTATGACAAAGGAAATCAAGACCGAATTAATGGTAAAATATCCAATACCAGTAAACTGCCCTGGTTTACAGACTCCTATTTTAAATCCGGAAATAGCTCAGGCAGTATCGGACCTTTCATTAAAAAAAAGAAAAGTACCAAACAGCTATGCAGACACAGTTAGGTGCTGGGTTAACAGCATTGGGTATGGCACTAAACATGATTCTAGCGGACGAAGGTAACTTCGTTAAATCGCTAGTATCCATACTCAGTGATACTGGGAAAATCCTTACTGATTTGTTTCATTCCTTCTCAATTCAAAGAAGTTTTTTAACACCTCAGCTTAACACAACAGCTATGAATATAGCAAGAACAAGCTGCATAGATGCAAATCTGTTTGTTTCTGATTTTGGAGAGAGGCTCAAAGCGGCTAAAGAGGTAGAGAAATCCAGTAGGGATTTAAAAGCTAATAAGGCATCTCAATCGAGAATTACTAAACCTAATGTGGACCGAAAAATTCAGTCTAACTAATTTAAACTACAGAGGCCCGCCTCGGGGAAAAGAGACTCGAGGCATTATGGGCCATTTCGCAACAGGAAACCATCGAATTACCATCACCATCAACTACTGAAACGGTATTAACGGAGGTAAGTACCGCAGGCAGGCTAAAATATTTTCATGATAGATGGAAAAGTTTATGTACATTTAACTCTGATACCAGGATATTAAAATGGGTTAAGGGGTATAAAATACCATTTTTGCAGAAACCCTTGCAGCAAGCCCCAGTTTATTCAAAAATAAAGGATGCTGACAAAAAAGACATGAACCAGGCTATAAGTTTACTGCTAAAACAGGGAGCAATTGTATCTGCTAGGGAATTAAAAGACCAGTTCCTGTCCCCCTATTTTTTGATCAAAAAGCCAAATGGCAAGAATCGTTTTATTTTAAATTTAAAACAATTAAATGAGTTTAGCGAGACTCGTCACTTCAAGATGGAAGATTTTAGAACTGTTACAAAACTAATTCAGAGGAATTGTTATATGGTAACCCTAGATCTAAAAGATGCATACTTTTTAATTTCAGTAGATCCTAACGATAGAAAGTATCTTCGTTTTAAATATAACAATGTATTATATGAATTTACTTGTGCACCTTTTGGTCTGGCACCTATACCTTATGTATTTACGAAGTTATTGAGGCCTGTGATTGCCTGGCTTCCCTTATGTAATATATCATGTTCAATATACTTGGATGATTTAATTATTTTCGGGGAATCGGAGCAAGAATGTGAAGCAAATGCTAAAAATGCATATAACATTTTGGAATATTTAGGGTTCATAATAAATCTTGAAAAGAGCTCATTAACTCCACGTAGGCGTTGTACACATTTAGGTTTTATTTTTGATAGTGAAAATTTGACCTAGTTAACACTCGAAAAAAAGGAATAAGATATTTCGAGCAGTGAATCGATTTAAAATTCTATCTTCATGTAAATTAAGAGATTTTTCTCAGTTAATTGGACTATTAGTATCGAAAATTCCAGCAGTTAAGTATGGTAGATTATATATAAAAAAGTTAGAAAGAGAAAAATTTTTAGCCTTAAGGAAATATAATCAAAATTATAATGCTATTATGAATGTAAATCAAGAAATAATTCGGTGTGACTTGGATTGGTGGTCAAACAAGATCTTGCAGGTTGTTGATAATATAAGACAAGATTCTTTTCATTTAGAAATTTTTACAGATACCTCATTGACAGGCTGGGGAGCATGTTGTAAGGATAGAACTCATGGTTGGTGGAGTACAACAGAAAAATGCGAACATATCAATTTTTTAGAATTATTAGCGGTATTTCATGGCCTGCGATGCTTTGCTACAAATTGTCACTCGAGCAATATTCTTATAAGGGTTGACAATTCAACGGCTATATCTTATACAAACCGCATGGGTAGTGTGCAGCATGAGAAGTTGAGTAAGCTAGCCCGAGAAATCTGGCAATGGTGTGAGGTGCGAGACATATGGTTATTTGCTTCATATGTACCGTCAAAATCAAATAAAGCAGATGTGGACTCGCGAATGATATCCCCAGAGACAGAATGGGAACTGTGTGATGAGGCATTTATAATGATTAAAGAAAAATTTGGTCAACCAGAGATAGACTTGTTTGCTACAAGTATTAATAATAAATGTAAAAAGTATGTCTCTTGGTTTAGAGATCCAGGTTCGGTAGCAATAGATGCATTTACTATTCAGTGGTCTTGTTATTTTTATGCATTCCCACCATTTGCTTTGATTTTAAGGGTGTTGAGAAAAATCATTGCGGATAAGACTGAGGGTATAGTGGTGGTACCCTACTGGCCGTCTCAGCCGTGGTATCCTTTATTTTTGAAACTGGCTACAGAGATTCCTATTTTAATAGGTCCTAGCCCTAATCTCTTGTCATCTCCTTTTAGGGATACACACCCACTAGCGCAGACCCTTATCCTGGCAGTGACGAAGTTATCCGGCAGGCATATAGAATAAGAGGTTTGTCAGAAGATAGTGTACAGGTAATACTGGAATCTTTAGCTATAAAAACCAGAAAACAATATAATTGTGCATATAAGGCGTGGTGGATATTTTGTACATATAATATGGTACCAGTATTTAATGCGAAAGTGCCACACATTATTTCTTTTTTCCAAAAGCAACTTAGTGACAAAGCATTCCGTTATGGCACTTTTAACTCATTTAGATCAGCTCTGGCACTTATTTTGCCAGGCAATGTAGGTGAGGATCATCAAATAAGACGGTTCTTAAGAGGGGTGGCACGACTTCGACCTCAAAGACCTAAATATAACTTTGTATGGGATCCACAAAAGGTGTTGATTTATCTTACCTCTTATATGCCTAATGAACAGCTATCACTAAAAAAATTAACAGAAAAACTGGTAACCTTACTGGCACTTACAACTAGCCAGAGAATGCAAACCCTCTCGTTAATTCGAACAAAGAATGTAATTATATCTGAAGAGGGTATACAAATTTTAATAAGCGATCCAATAAAAACCAGTGGACCAAATTCAGATCAACCATGCCTAAAGATTCCTTATTTTCCTAAACGACCCGAATTATGTGTGGCATCCGTCTTACTTACCTATATCGAAAAGACCTGTACCTTAAGAGACATGTCAGAAGAATTCTTATTGCTTACTCTAAGACCACCTCATAAACGTGCAAGTTCTCAAACATTGAGCAGGTGGATTAAGGGAACGTTAAGTAAGGCAGGAATTAATACCAATATATTTACGGCATATTCTACAAGGCATGCAACAACGTCTGCGGCATTCAGACATGGTGTCTCTTTAGAATTAATTCGGAAGACAGCTGGATGGTCAGAGAAGTCAAAAGTGTTCAGTAGGTTTTATAATCGACCATTAATGGAAAATAACACGTTCGCAAACATTATTTTAAACTCTGTAGATTAAAAGTATAATATATTTAATATAGCTGATGTCCGTTTTATTACTTTAGAAAGATTGCAGAATATGAAAGTAAAAAAAAAAAAATTAAATGTAGAATTGGGGGGTTATGACCCAAACAAAAAACAGTTGCTGAGATTACTGTAAACATCTACATAGTTAAATATAGTAATCTCGAGGACGAAGCGCCGATGAAATATAATTAACGATCAAACGAACTTACCTGTGAAGTTCGATCGTAATTATATTCTGAAGGCGCTTCGTCCCAAGAGATTACTCCCTCAAACCTCCCTCCCTGACGACCTGTTTTTTGTTTAGAAAACTTTAAAGATAATGAAGTCCTGAGAAGTGGGCAGTACGGAATGATATTATGTAGAGAATGGGAAGAAGTTTTGAAATTGTAAACGTTGTGTGACATCTAGTGTCCAAAAGGACTACTACATAGTTAAATATAGTAATCTCTTCGGACGAAGCGCCTTCAGAATATAATTACGATCGAACTTCACAGGTAAGTTCGTTTGATCGTTAATTAGTGTTTAATATATTTAATAAAAGGATGACACCTGTACGATACTGGTTTGTACGTATTGTTTATTGCCAAAAGTACTGATCTGGAATCGCTTAGTATAATTGACCTTTTAATTTGTTTGTTTTCTATATGTTCTAAGGACTTAACAATAGCATAAGCCTCTGCGGAGAAAATTGATGTTTCGTGAGAAAGTTTAAATTTGAAATGTACACTAGAGTTGGGTATTAGGAAAGCACAACCTGTTCCGTGATTAGATTTGGAAGCATCTGTATAAATGTGGGTAAAATCAAAGTATTTTTCCAACACATTTTGGAGTATAATAGAACGGACTGCTGGGGTTTCTGAATAGTATGGGAAAAAGGTATTTGTCTTACTGATTAGGTCAAAATAGTCAAGCTGAGGGAATAGATGAAATTTTTTAAAATTTTTTGAAATGTCCAATACTGCTCGATATCCTATGCAAAGGGGAGGGGAATTTTTCTTTTCCCAGAATTTATCAGTGAGATCTAGGATACTTAAGTTATGTATTTTATCTATTCCAGTAGGATATTTTTCTATAGAATTTAGAATATATTTTTCGGAAAGAAACTGTCTTCTAAGGAAAAGAGGGGGTTCTTTGGACTCAGCTCGTAAAGGTTCAGTAGGTGAGGAGTTCATGGCACCAATACATATCCGAAGAGATTTGTTTTGTATAATATCTATCTTATTTAGTGTGCTGTTGTTAGCAGATTCGTAGAGAGTACAGCCGTAATCAATAATTGAGCGAATGTACGGCCTATAGAAAAGAATTGCAATTTGGGGTTCTGCACCCCACCAAGTTTTCGAGATTAGCTTTAAGAAGTTAATACCTTTCTGACATTTGGTGATTATGTATTCAATATGTGGTTTCCATGTTAATTTTTTGTCGAGGATTAGTCCTAGATATTTTACTTCATTTCGAAGCGGGCGTGTTATATCTCCTAGTTTTATGTGCGGTGAAGTTTTCAAAGTTCTATAAATTCTGGATTTGTCTTTTATTTGTACTTATGGGGTAAGTTGTAATATTTTTTTATAAATGAAACTATGTGATAATTTGTTTAATGAAGAAACTGCATGTATTTACATAATAAATAAAATATTCTATTTAACTTAATTTACATATGTAGGTAAAAATAATATATTTTAATATTCCTAAAATCGATCCGTAGTATGTATAATATATTGTTAATATATTGTGTTAAAATGCATGTTTTATACAAACTCGCCTGTTGTAACACGCCACGCCGCGCGCCGTCCCCACACACAAGATCGCTCCTTCACTTATCTTGGGGGGCGGGCTGTCAATGTAAGGGTACCGTAGCTGCCACCAGGTCAGGTAAGTTTAGTTTTCCGTCTGACCTCGGAAATAATGAATTCAACCAACAAAAAAAATAAGACTTAAGATGTTAATTAAAAAAAAGGCGCCTTCGGAGGGCAAGAGCCCGGCCACGGCTTATATGCGTGGTCTTTTAGGGTGAAGTTGAGATGAGAGAAATAAATAGTTGTCTTCGTAAGAAAAATAGGTATATTGACACTAAGCAAAATAATATATGTAGTTACAGGTTAAAAATCAATATATTGTCTGAATAAATGAGTTTATCAGAAAAAGAAAAATGAATAATTTAAATATATCTAACTAGGCGAAAACAACATGGTTACCTGCCTAAAAACGGTAACATAGGAAAACTTTAAAATTTCTATACTGACATAAAAATAAAAATAATATAGTTACAGGCCTAAATTAACAGTTCCATACTTAAACACATAAAGCAATAACAAAACAGCCCCTAAATTTAAGGAGGTAACCAGTTTCATAGTACATTCAAAATTCTAGTGATGGAAAACAAACCTAGCAAAACAACAAACAAACAAACAAAAAAATAAAATAAAAGCACAATCCTTAAGGGAAAATTGTTCTCGTACGTCAACGACGTAAGCAATGTTTTTCTTCAAAAAGGAAAATTCAACTTACTAACTAGCCAGGATAACATTCCTGTATTAAACTAATTCGGGAACCTATTTTATATTTCCCCCCTTAAATAAAACTTCCTTTATAGTGAGCCGCCCTATATAGTGATTTCAGACTATTAAAATCAATTACAAACCATACAACACAAAAAAAATGTAAATTATAAAATTCCAGATGTATGTCCGCCCTGAAAGCCAAAGCAAGCTCTACCTTTATTTTTAATTATTTAAATTTAAATTTGAGTTTGAACCCCACTGGTTAGTATACCTATATATATATATATATATATATATATATATATATATATATATATATATATATATATATATATATATATATATATATATATATATATATATATATATATATATATATATATATATATATATATATATATGTATATATATAAATAATTAAAAATAAAGGTAGAGCTTGCTTTGGCTTTCAGGGCGGACATACATCTGGAATTTTATAATTTACATTTTTTTTTGTGTTGTATGGTTTGTAATTGATTTTAATAGTCTGAAATCACTATAAAGGAAGTTTTATTTAAGGGGGGGGAATATAAAATAGGTTCCCGAATTAGTTTAATACAGGAATGTTATCCTGGCTAGTTATATATATATATATATATATATATATATATATATATATATATATATATATATATATATATATATATATATATATATATATATATATATATATATATATATATATATATATATATATATATATATATATATATATATATATATATATATATATATATATTTCTTTTCTTTTCGAAACATGCAACATCAGACTCACCCTTTCTTCTAATCCGCCCTCTATCAACAGGGAAAAGAAACAGTTTCTCACTTCACTTTTTGTGTGGAACAAACTTCACTCCACTAACCCACACTTTATTTACTCAACCAAAAAAAATCACGACCAACCCTTTTAACAAAACTCCAGAATAAACCTCCCCTAACACAAAGTTTCTTTGGAATAACTATGCTCCGCGCGTATGACCGGTTTCGTTCCGGTGGCTAACTCTCTTTTTTAAAAAAATCACACACTAAAACGCTTTAAACAAAACAACCCCTAACTAACCCTTAGTGTACCGCTTTTACACATATGGCCTATACCGAACCGTTGAGCCAACTCTCGTTTTAAAATCACACAATAAAAAAAAACGCTTTTCACATAAACAACCCCTAACTAATCCTTAGGGTACCGTTTTACACCTCTGGCCTCTACCGAGCCGTCAGGCCAACTCCCTTTTAAAAATCACACAATAAAAACGCTTTAAGAAAAACTACCCCTAACTAATCCTTAGGAAACGCGTTTTTACGTCTGGCCTTTCCCAAACCGTCAGGCCAACTCTCCCTTAGAAATCACCAACACAAAATATCCAAGATCAACCCCTTAAAAAATTACCCTTACAAAAACCGCCCTTGGGGCACCGCGCCTTTACGTCCGGCCGCCACCGAACCGTTGGGTCGACTCCCTTTTTTTAAAAATTCACACAAAAAGAACCCTTTAAAAAACTACCCCTAACTAACCCTTGGGGTACCGCGCTCTCGCGTCCGGCCTCCACCAAGCCGGCGGGCCCACTCTCCGTTTCATTCCCTTCTACATATTTCGTCTTTTTCTTTTTGCTGACTTCATCAAAATTTTTACTTTCTAGAAGTTCCTCATTAAAATCCATATTAACGAATTCTCCTAGCCGATCGTACACGCAAGGACCTCTTTACGCAGCGAATCAAACCTACCGATTTTCTCTCCCAACATTCTACATTACGTTCCTCGACTCTCTACCAGTTGGTTGCTCGGCAGCATCCCATTGGCTCTTTCTAATTTTCGCGGCCAGTTTAGCTCCTCCAACAATTCACAGATGCCACGGTATGTATCAACCTCACCATAATCTACGCATTAACTCTGTCCCAAATGTTATTTGCTGACAAGCCAAAACTCAGGTGTGAGAAAGTATCTCAGAAACTTTTCTCAAGCGCGATAAGAAATTGCTTCGACTGGGCTATGCGGTTATTTCCGGCCATGAAGTCAAAACATTTCTTGCTAAACTCATTTATACAGAGTGGCCCACAAAATAATCATACATATAAAATAATTAAATAAAAAAAAAATCTATTACAAAGCAAGCCTAGCCTTGCTACACTGTGACTAGTTGCAAAGTTACATTTATCCATTAGTATATCTATCATGTGAAACTAGTCGATTCACTATTGTAACTACATACTTATGTTTTAATTATATTTATTTTTATATTATTATACAGACAAATTAACACAGATTTGTGTGTATTATATTTGCCACACTGGGTAAAGTGATCATCCTGATTTGATCAAGAAATATTCTCGTTATATAGGTATTGATTTTTTTCATAAAGTAATTTTATCTCGGTTTTTAAATAAAAAATATTTTCTTGCCATCTTTACAAACTAAAGAACTATAATAAAAAGACCCACTTCTCCACATAATTTATCGACAGACAAAATCAACTGCAGGCAACTGTGTCGGTCAATAACTATGAGAAATTATATTGTTTATAGTAAGCATATAAGCAAATGGGGTTATTTTGTTGTTGTCAAATTAGGTGCTTAACCTTTTTATTCTTTTGTTAAAGTATGTTTGCATGATATAGCACAGTCTGACACCTGCACTAATTTCAATTTTATTAAAGATGGTTGCCTTACAGTGATTTTAGACCTTAAAATACAATATTTACTATAATCTTATAAGTATATATTTATGTTGTTTTAGGACGTACTTATATGATACAGGCTAAAATGATAATGGGGTGAATGGATTTTAAAGGAAAGTAATCAACCACGAAAAGAGGTAATTCTACGATCGGTATGTAATAACAAAATTTTAATGTTTCAAAATCAACAAGAACAACATTTAATTTTTAATAGAGTCGGTACCTATCATATCTTGGTATATTAATTTGTGTCGAGTCATATATTGTCTTAAATAGTAGATATATATTTAAATAGTACTTTTTTGTGGGCATTTTAGGCATTTCTTAAGCAATATATTTTATGCACTCACTTAATTTTTTTCTGTTCATACAAATTTTTCTTAGAAAATAGTACATTTCTTTTTTTTTAATTATTGCAGCCTGCGATTTTTGATCTAATTTTTTTAACATTTAAAAATTTGTGTTTTTCTAGTTTATTTTAGATTATAAAATTACATAGTGATTACATGTCTGAGCTTATAACAGCTTCAGATATAATAGGAAGATTACGATATTCCTGTTTTAAACTCTTTCCAGTTGTGCAATCAGCATAACTGTCAACAAACAATTATTGATAAATGCGTCCGATTGACAATTTATAAATATTTGCGAGAAAAAAAAAGGATTTAAGAGAACCAGTGAGGGTCACATCAGAAAAATTAAAAAAATTTAAAGCTACTTAATTTTTTATTTTTTTGTTCTTTCACTATTTTTCGACTTATTTTTGTTTAATTTCTGCACTAAACTTTGAGTATATACTTGGCTGTGACTACCATCCTGATTATGACTAATCTACATATTGATGCTCAAGAAACAATATCTCTTATCTCCAAATTAGCAATTTTACAGGAAACGAAGAACTAACGAGGTATTCATTTAAGTAAGTTTTAAGTATCAGTATTAATTTTGGAGATACAAGCTATTGGGAACTGTTGGACATGGGAGTGGATATCAATTTAAAATCTATTGTGATACTTGTTTTAAGATAAAGTAATAGTCTTTTAATAGTTCGTTTGACTAAAGTTTATTAATATATTTTAATTCAATTTGTTAGAATATTTGTCATCTAGCTATAACAATATTAATTATGATATTATTGTTACAATGTGATTCGGCAATAAATAATATTAACTAAAATGTTGTTTATTTTCCCTTCTACTCTTATTTTGAAATTACATATTAAAAAGCGAAGACGCATTTTTTAAGTTGTTTTGTCATTTACATTTCAAGGAGTGGTTTTCCATTTCTTCTTACATTTATTTAGTAGATAAATTCCATGGGAACAGTAATTAATAATATTTTAGTACTTGTTTCCGAAATTTATTAATTAAATAAATGTACAGGAAATGGAAAAGCCGGCCCTTATAAATGAATAATTTATTATCAGAGGAAGATCTCTGCTTAATCTACATATTTAATTTAGTTCTTGCCAACGAATTAGATGGCGCTATAAGATAAGAAATGTCACAGTTGCTTCTATCCTCCACTATTGGTTTGCCTTTCTTTTTCTGTTCTGTGACCAAAAGTTACATGCATAATGTGGTCAATTGTGTTTTTTTATTTCACTTACCTATTCAATAAATATGTTTACACCAGTGTTTCTAATTTTGGCAATTCTTTACAACAGCCACTTCTATATTTTTAGTGTTTTTTTTGTACACACGCGTGAAGTGTCTATAGAAGACATTTGGGTCATTCCTTTCAACAGCCACTTCTGCCTGACGAAAAAAACAAATACACAGTACGATGCTCCGTCAGCATATAAGCATTCCTTACAGTCATACGGAAATGGCAGTGTTTCTAGCAATTTCATTGGCCGTTTGAAGGCCACGGCATGGCGTTCTCATCAGATATCATTTAAAGGGGAATTCGACACCGTGAAAATAAACAAACTATAATAAAGGGCAAGGAAAAAATGTAATCCTCATATAAATCTTACTAACGAACTAAAAAACACTTATTTAAAAAAAAAAATAATAAGTTAAAGGGCAAGGAAAAAATGTAATCTTCATATAAATCTTACTAACGAACTAAAAAATACTTATTTAAAAAAAAAATAAGTTAAAGGGCAAGGAAAAAATGTAATCTTCATATAAATCTTATTAACGAACTAAAAAATATTTATTTAAAAAAAAAATAACAAGTTTTTGATTCGAACCCTGTACCTATCGCGTGGTAGGCGAGTATCTTCTCTATCGTCTAACTAGTTCCTTACCCATTAATGATTCCAAAAGGATTTAATACACTTTGAGATGTCATGTAACTTCGCATGCCCTGCGGCTATCTTAAAACGGCCAATGAAATTGCTAGAAATACTGCAATTTCCGTATGACTGTAAGGAATGCTTATATGCGCTCCGTCATGTCAGGAATAAATCCCACATAATTATATGTTGCGCTTATGATGGGGAATGCCACAAAAAAAATTCACAGATTTCGCAATTCTTGCAACCATCGGAGTGCATTGAAAATGAATTAAGGAAATTTGGAAGTATAGAAAGATGGCAAATGTACAACTTTCTGAAAACATTTTTCAAACCCTGAACAATCGTAATTTGCTTTTATAAGAACTTAAAATTGTAAGCTGACATTTACTATCTTGTTTTATTAATTTAAATTAACTAAAATATTAACAAGTCAATAAAAAAAATATACATTATTTTTGTGATATTTATTGATTACACAAAAAGGAAATACAAAGCAATAAAATAAAGTGTATTAAAGCAAACTAAGTAATGTAATAAAAATTAGATTCGGCATACATAATAAAATAGTAATGTAATACAAAATAATGGGAAACACGGCCCTTACAAAAATACTTAGGTTTTATAGTCTTATTTAATATAAGTGTAGACAAAACAAAATGAAATAGTTTGTAAAACATTGCGCTAGGTTTAGGCAGGCAAACATGACACTCAGCAAAATATTCGTGACAAACATCATTTTTATTATATTTTCATTCAAATAATGTGTTATAGGTATATCATTTAGGTATAGGGTGGTCCAGTTATATCCACTGCCCTCGTTATTGATTCAGAAGCTATTAAAGATAGAAGAAAGTTGATCACCTTGTATAAACAAAATTAATTTATAATGATAGCATATATTAAAAGCCCAATAACTTTTATATAAAACTTTTTTTTATTTCTAATAGTTTCCATGTTGTAATTGACGAGGACACCGTAGCAAATAAATATTATTTGAATTGACGTACAGCATGAATAAGACAAGACTGAAGGAAAAAGAGCCACTAAATATTTGTCTGCATTTGTGTAAGAAATAAACCACTAGTCAGATAAAACTCGGATTGGAAATAGCTTATTTGATTATTCATTAACAATAGAGCACTTTACGTCTAAACTAAGTCAAGCCGTACAAGAAACTGTGTATTCTCCCCGCTGATCCATTATTCGCCAACACAGCTAATATACAGCTCTGTCGCCATATTGCTGAAATGTTTTGTCTACCGAAAATACTTCTATTTAATGTAGTTAAATATTTTCTAACATTCGGCCATCCTGCCATGCGGGCTGTCCCAGACCGCCAATTACCACAGGCTTTCCTATTTACCTGTCAACAATAACAATACTAACCGTTTGTTCTTCATAAAACTATGTTAACAAATAGGCAGTATCGGCCTACAGCTTTCGTTTTCATTCATGCTATAATCATTTCAAAACTCATACACGTGTCAACTCAGACAATGAGTAGGCAGTAACGGCCTCAGTCATTATTGTCCACGTATCTACGTCTTGTAACTTTCGCTCTTTTACCAACTCAAAGGTGTATCTACGCATCAGCTCAGATAACAAGTAGACAGTATCGGTCTCAGTTGTTATCTTCCTCGCATCCACGTCTTACAACCTATCATGCTTTCATTAACTCTATTTACCTTTCATCACACGACTCGACTCAATCAATAAGCAGGCAGTATCGGCCTCGGTTATTAATGTCCACACCTTGCCGTCTTGTGACCTACATACATACCCAACATGTACCTACATCAATCTTTATCTACGTCACACGTTTCGACTCAAATAACAAGCAGGCAATATCGGCCTCGGTTATTATCGTCTACGTCTCAACGTCTTGTGACCTACATGAACATCTACAATGTCTCTACATAAGCTTTTTTTTTCACTTACATTTGCATCATAGTTATCCATTTTTCAATTTTGTCGGCTGCAACTACTGAACGGCTGTTGCGGCGCCTCTGGTTTTCCCGTAGAACCTCTACTTCGTATCTATCATTAGAGAGCACTTTGACTACACTAAATGGTCCCTTATACTTCGGTAACAGTTTTTTGCTCGACCCGGTACAAGCGACACTGGTAATTAACACACAAACCAAGTCACCTACATCAAAGCGGACCGCGTCACGTCTCTGTTTATCATAACGTTCCTTTTGCTTGAGTTGGTCATGGTTAATGTGATCTTTCATAACACTTCTCAAATCGGTAATGTTTATACGATCTATTTCTGTTTGTATTGAATTTAATAAACTGGCCTCGGCCATCGGCCTTGCTTGGTACCCAAACAGTGCTTTGACTGGAGTATTGTTTATACCTTTATTAAATACCGTATTCAGAGCGCTTTGCAGTTCTTTTACGTGGATGTCCCATTTGTCACTATCAGTTTCAACACTAGTCGTCGCAAGCATACCAACGATTGTTCTATTATATCTCTCACACTGTCCATTTGACCGCGGAGTGGCTACAGCATTTAACACGTGCTGTATTGCATATGATTCACCAAATATGTGAAATGTCCTTGACGTGAATACAGTTCCTCGATCACTAATAATTCGTACCGGTACTCCAAAAATACACATTATACTTTGCAATTCACGTACCACCGGCTTTACTTTAGTAGATTTCACTGCCTCCATTATAGTAAATTTTGTAAAATCGTCCACAATAACTAGTAAATATTTATTTCCGGAGCTACTTGTCTCAAATGGGCCAACGTGATCCAGGTGAATGGTATGAAACGGAACTGGAATTTTCTCAATCGGATGTAATTTCCCTTTATTTTTAGCTGCCCTACTCTTATAGTAAGCACAATTTAAACATGCCTGAATGTACTTCATTACAAAGCGTCGCATTTTTGGAAACCAATAACTTGTTTGAATTCTTTTCAAAGTATTTTCCACACTCATGTGGCCAGCCTTGTCATGACACAACCTCACTACTTGCCATCGAGCCGCTTTAGGAACTACCCACAGTTTCCGCCCATCTGGTAACTTTCGATACACTTTGCCACCTTTCAACTCATATTCTTTAAAATATTGCTTCGTTTCCGAGTTCTTTACAGAATCTGATAATATTCGGTGAACTCTTAATAACTGTTCATCTTGTAACTGTGCAGCTACAATCCAATCTCCTTCTGTAATATCTACTTGGTTGATTTCTCTTGCGATGGGAAGTCTGCTAAGGGCATCTACGTGTGACATTCGTGCTCCTGACCGATGTTTGATATGGAATGTGAACTCTTGAACTTGAAGCCACCACCTCCCAACTCTTGGCAAGTCCTTTTTAGAAAAAGTCGTTCTTAAAGCGTTACAGTCCGTAACGACAGTAAAATGTAACCCTAGTAGATACACACGGAAGTGCTGCAACAATAGAACCACCCCCATCGTTTCCAATTCGTACGAATGATAGTGTTTCTGGTCTAGTGTAGTTTGTTTACTAAAATACGCCACCACTTTTTGCACCCCGTCATGTATTTGAAATAATATTGAGGCTACTGCAGTTGAACTGGCATCAGTATGAAGTTCTGTTTGTAATGAAGGGTCGAATATAGATAATACTGGTCTGGAAATTAGCGTCGTCTTTATAGTTTCAAAAGCTTCTTTTTGTTCTGTTTCCCAACACCATTTGGAATCTTTCCGTGTAAGTTGTGTCAATGGTTCTACAATACCAGAATAGTTTTTCACAAATTTGCGAAAATAGCCAGATAATCCAAGAAACTGTCGTATTTGTTTCACTGTTTTTGGTGCACACATGTGCAAAATAGCTTCAATTTTTCTGTGTCCTGGCCGTATTCCATCAGCACTAATCTCACGTCCGAGATAATCAATTTTTGTATGAAAGAATGAGCACTTACTAATTTTTAGCGTTAAATTATGCTTACGAAAAACTTGCAACACAGATCTCAGGCGTTCCAAACCCTCTTCGATTGTTGTCGATGGAATAATGACGTCATCCATATACGGAAATGCCACATTGTTTTTCAACGGTCCTAACACATTGTTCATTAGACGTTGGAACACTGATGGCGAGTTGCAGAGACCAAACGGCATTCTCAAAAACTCATAATGCGAGTCTGGAGTAACAAAAGCCGTCTTATCTATTGACTCTTCGCTCATTGGCACTTGGTAAAACCCTGAAGCTAAATCGAGAGTAGTGTAGAAAATATACTTATTTCCCTGAGCGTCTCCGCCTAGTCTATCTAGCTGATCATCGATTAAAGGAAGCGGAAATTTATCTTTTACAGTGATGGCATTTAAACGTCTATAATCAACGCACATTCGATAGTCACCTGTTTTTTTTTGACAAGTAATATCGGGCTAGCGTAAGCAGACTTTGATTCTCTAATAATATTATTTGTCAGCAGTTCATCAACTATACCTCGTAGAATTTCTTTTTCTGCTAACGGCAGACGGTACGGACTATAAACAACTGGTTCATTTGTCATCACTTTAATTTCCATTTTTGTTGCATCGGTTTTTCCTAAATTGGCCATTGATGTCGATATCCTATCTTTAAATTCACTTAAAAGTTCTTCACACATAATTTTCTGTTCATTAGAAACGTTACCAAGATTTATTATTATTTTATCGTCTTCTTGAATTTCAAAACATTCATAGTCACTCACTGGGTTTACATTCAAGTCTAATTCCCGCACAAAAACATCTGTTCCAATTTTTAGTAACATCACGTTTGGTAAATTTATAAAGTCTCTGCCAATAATGCAGTCATAATTCATTTGTTTATCGTTTAATACGGTTACGTTTATTACCGCACTAGGTTGTCCTAGGCGCACATGTAACCTAATAGTCCCGGCCGGTATTACGTAATTGCCCTCAAAACTTTTCAGTGCGTTAGCATTATTATTTTCAAGTTCAAGGCCTAGCTTATCAATAACACGTCGGCGAACTATAGTACACGAACTCCCGGTGTCAACTAAACACTTCCACTTTTTCCCATTTAAAGCAACATTCATTACGTAAGGATTTTTATTCAAGTCATTGGGCACTATTACCTCGTTGATATTATTGTTTTGTTTCTTTTTCTCAGGGCATTTGTTTTGTTTGTGACCAAGACGTTTAAAATGGAAACATTCCAACTTTGGTTTAGGGCAATCCCTCGCGCGATGAAGTCCTTTACAATTAAAACACTGAATTTCTGATTTCTGATTACTACTTGATTTTGCACTTTGTTGTGTAAAATCACTAAATACTTTTCTTCTAGTATTGTCTTTTCCACTTCCTGGAATACATCTCAACGTGCTTAAATATGCATACAATTCGTTTGTATTTGTAAACCGTGACGATCGGGCGGATCTCGCAATATGTTCGTCAGTAATTCCACCTATAACTGCATCAACCAAAGAACTTTCAGGTATACGCAATTGTAACGCTTTTAATTTATCTAGCTTGTTAAAACAATATTCACTTAAATCTTGACCACTGTGGGTTTCGTACAACGCAGCTTCTCTAAGCAATTTAGCAAACGGTAACGGTTTTGTGAATTGTTTTATCATGCGCCCCTTCATTTTTCTCCAACTTACTGCGAGTTGATCCTGTGAATCGTACCATCTTCTTGCCATACCAACCAGTCTATTCGCAACTAATCTAATCACAGTCAAATCGTCCCACTGAAAATATTCAGCTAATTCGTCAACTCGGCGAATCCACGAATCTACCGATTGATCTACCCTTTGGGGATCGAATACAGGAATCAAATTTTCATCGCCATGACTAGGCTGAGTAGAAAAACTCATACTGCGCTTAACGCGGCGCCGTTTATTTTTTTTTCGGCTCGTCCGACTGCTTGCACTGCTGGAAGAACTTGAGGTTGATGTTGAACTCGATATCGAGCTGTCTCTCTGTTTTCTCCCTTTTCCCTTCAAGGGCTTTTTTCGTTTGGTGGTTGATTGGTGGCCAGAAGTCGAAGGTCCAGGAAAAGAGGAGAGCGGCGGTGACTCACTGCGTCGTAACATGATGCAATCACTTAATATCACTGGCGACAGTGGTGGGCAATAATGTGAGTATAATCCCAATTTCTGATATGTAAGAAATAAACCACTAGTCAGATAAAACTCGGATATATTGGAAATAGCTTATTTGATTATTCATTAATAATAATAATAATAATAATAATAATAATTTTATTTCTTCACTGAAAAAAATATACACAGTGGCATACAAAAACACTGTAGAAAATGTCAAATAAACAATTTAAAAGAGTAAAAACTAAAACGTTTACAACAAAGTATAACACGAATAACATGAATACGTCATAAAAAAAAATGTCAGGACAAACTTAATTAAAAGATGTATAGATATAAAAAAAAGAAAAAACATTGTGTATCTATTATAAGACCTAGGCATAGTACTATTATTACTATGCCTAGAGCGCAAAAAAACATCATTTAGAAGAATTCTTGGATAGTATAACAATTTTTTTCTAGCAATAGTTTTTTAAGTTTTGACTTAAAAATGTGAATACTTCCGGAAACTTTAAGGTCTTCAGTTAGAGCATTATAAAATTTACATCCTTGATAGAGGAAACTTTTCTGGTACATACTAGTTCTGTGGAGATCAGGACGTAATATACCTTTGGCTCTGGTTTCGTATAAATGACATATTTGATTCCTTGAAAAAAAGCTATTATGTTTGAAAATATATGAACATACCTCAAAAATATACAAGCAAGGAACTGTTAGAATTTTTAAGTTTTTAAAGGCATTTCGACAAGTCTCTCTGTAATTCAAATTTGCTAAAATTCGAACTGCATATTTCTGTAATATAAAAACTCTTTTAACATTACTACTATTACCCCAGTTCACAATTCCATACCTCAGATGAGAGTGAAAACTGGCATAATAGAGCGTCATGAGGACCTCCTGACTACAGTGCTTAGACATAAATTTTAGGGCATAGCAACTTGTCCTTAATTTAATACATAAATTATCAATGTGCTGAGTCCATTGCATATGACTATCAAAAGTAACACCTAATAGTTTATTAGAATCACAAGTTTTTGTAACGTAGTCGGTGCCTTCAAAAAGTGTTAAAATCTCAGAATTACTATTTAATGAAAATTGAGTAGAGACAGTCTTACTCT
Source organism: Rhamnusium bicolor (assembly GCA_029963845.1). NCBI lineage: Eukaryota > Metazoa > Arthropoda > Insecta > Coleoptera > Cerambycidae > Rhamnusium > Rhamnusium bicolor. The sequence goes on along the minus strand of JANEYF010004898.1, from coordinate 405,413 downwards.
TGTTTAAATTTAGTTTGTTTTTTTGGGCCCAGCATATTATTCTTTCATAAACTATTTCCGTTGTCACTTTAGCTTCAGTTAAATCGTTCTCTATAACTAAAATGTTGGTATCGTCGGCATAACAGACCACATGAACGTTTGGAATTTTCTCTAAGAAAGTGATTAGGTCATTGGCAAATAATATATACAAGAGGGGTCCCAAAATTGAGCCTTGAGGAACACCTTGTCTAATGTCACAAGTATTGCTCTGCACTTCCCTCGACATTCTTACAATTTGCGTTCTATTCTCCAGATAAGATGCAAATATTTGAAGAGCATTTCCACGAACACCATAAAGTGCAAGTTTAGCTTTCAGCAACTGATGATCAACAAGATCAAACGCTCTAGAAAAATCGACAAAAAGGCCTACAACATGTTTATGATTGTCCAAAGCATTTATGATTTTGTAATGAAAATCACATAGGGCAGACTCAGTGCTCTTATTAGCAGTGAAACCATGTTGTGACGGTGAAAGCAACATATTTTTGTATAAAAAACCTGATAACTGGTCCTTAAGATGGAGTTCCAAAAGTTTTGAAAAACTACAGGGTAAACTGATAGCCCTGTAGTTGTTGTAGTCATTTGGATATCCCTTTTTATATAGAGGACTCACTATTGCCAATTTAAATTTGCTGGGAAAAATACCTTCTTCTATGGATAGATTGATTATATAAGCCAGTGGAGAGCTAATCAAATATTTGCATTTTTTAATTAAATTATTAGACACATTGTCGTGCCCGCTGGAGTTTGAGGACTTCAGTTTATTTATAAGAGATTCAACATCAGCTACGGAAACTGGAGACAAAAACAAAGATTTATTAAAATTAGTTACATTCGATTCTAAGAAGTTAAAATCACGTGTTGTATTATTATTAGTGGTATTCGAAAAATGGTAATTAAAGTTATTGGCTACTTTCTCAATGGGGACCTTGTTTCCGTCTTTCTCAATACTTATTTCCTTTGTAACTGTGCTTGAGCCTTGTAAAGTTTTTATTATATTCCACATAGACTTTGTTTTGTTGTCTGAAAGATGAATTACTTGATCGTTGTATGCCTTTTTAGCAGACTCTAATTTATGACGATATAAGTTATTTAAGTGAACACTAAGATCCTTGTAAGCTCTATTTACCTTTGCAAGGTCGTTATACATAGTAACCTGATTTCTAAGCTGAGTTAGTTCAGGTGTAACGTATTTATTTACTTTACATTTTCTTTTGTTAGTGCTAAACCGTTTTATTGGAAAACTTAAATCAAAATTGTGCAAAATTATATCGTAAAATTTATCTAAAGCGTTATTAGGGCAACTTTGGGTAAGCACATCTTGCCAATATTGATTTTGTAGATAGTTAAGAAAACGACTGGTGTTTTCCATACTAAAATTTCTGCGGTATACATATTTATTTTCTTTTTTGATTTGTTTTTCCACCTTAACTGAGAAAATTTGTGACAAATGGTCAGACAAAAATAAATCAACAACACAAGATCTAAAATTAGAAATATTTGAGGTGATGAGAAAATTGTCTAAGCACGAGCTAGAGGTGGGGGTCACTCTTGTTGGCGAGTTAACAGTAATATGGAGATCGAAACAGAACAGAAGATCTCTGAAAAGTATTAAATTCGTGGTATGACTTAAAAAAATTTATGTTAAAATCCCCACCTATAATAATTGTTTTACCCATATTAAACAGTTTGTTAAGTAGACCATTACATAGATTTAAAAATAATTTAAAATCTCCAGAAGGAGGCCTATACATTGCAAGGACTAAAATTTTATATTGTATAAGTTCTACACAGCAGCATTCTATAACACCTTCTTCGCAAAATTCACCAACAGTACAAATACTAAAATTTGAGCTAAACTCTTTGTTTAAGTATATGGCGACACCGCCATGCTTAATATTTTTCCGACAAAAGGAGTCGATTAAAGTAAAATTGCTCAATTTCATAGCATTTAACTGTTCATCATTTTGCCAGTGTTCCGAAAGCAGGAGTATATCACAGTTATAGTCATCACATAAAACATTATCTAAGTCAAGAATTTTATTAGATAAGCACTGAATGTTTTGGTGTATGATATTTAAGTTATTCAGAGCACAGAAAAAACTGTTCACCATTTCCAGATTCTCTGATATTTTGCATAGTCATTGTTTCTTCCACAATCGATGTGTCTTCTTCATCCAGAATTTCCAGAATATCCAAAGACTCATCTACTAGTGTTAACTGTTTCTCTACTGTGAGTGTAATATGTTTTAAGTTTTGATTTTTTTTTTACACCCTTACGTCTAAACTAAGTCAAGCCGTACAAGGAACTGTGTATTCTCCCCACTGATCCATTATTCGCTAACACAGTTAATATACAGCTCTGTCGCCATATTGCTGAAATGTTTTGTCTACCGAAAATACTTCTATTTAATGTAGTTAAATATTTTCTAACATTTGTTATAAAAACGTCAATGTTTTAAAATGAACTGTATTTATACAAAGTTCAAAACAAGTATACGCAAGATATGGAATGTAAAAACGAAACGAAATATTTGTATAACATACGTATCACCTTGGAATTATACCATTCATTATTGTATGTCGATTGTCACTTTGCAGTTTTCAGTATAACAAAGTTATAAATATCGGAACATCAAAAGAGGCTGATAAGTATTTGCTATTCCTTTTATTATTAAAACTTTCATCCAGACATTAACTCAAAACAAAGGTAATGGTTACATATCATAATATACCTCCAAAGTGATGATAATTAGGTATACAGAAATTACATTCGTTTATATTTCCACTTCCAATGCCACTTTGTCACTGAATGTCTTGTTCTGGATCGTAGTTTTGGTGGTGTTCTGTCAACGTCTCACCTTCAACTGAGCAAATTGAGATAGCCTGTAAATCCCCGTCGCGTACAATAACTAATAGAGGGCGATGCGTACTGAAGTACAATACATATGGAATTACTTCAATGGAACTATTTTTAAAAAATATGGCATCTATTCTTGTTTTGTTTCTTGTTGTAATAAGGTTTTTAGTTGCCATTGTAATTTCATGTGTCTGAAATATTCTACTAGTATTTCATCAGCACTCAAATCGTAATTTAAATCTCCACAAATAATTAATGGTAAATGGTATAAATCATTTCGTCTACTAAAATCATATATAGTTGATGTCCTATTAAACTTCCATAATGCCTTATTCATTAATTCCATTAATTGGTGTTGTTTAATATTAGGCATGGCATATAATGCTATTGAACATCGGGAATACATACTGCGCATTCATAGTATCCGGGAATACCTACTGCGCATTCATAGGACTCGGAAAAACCTACTGCGCATCCATAGTATTCGGAATTACCTACTGCGCATCCATAGCATTCGGGAATACCTACTGCGCATCCATTGTATTCGAGAATACCTACTGCGCATCCATAGTAATCGGGAATACCTACTGCGCATTCATAGGACTCGGAAAAACCTACTGCGCATCCATAGTATTCGGGAATATCTACTGCGCATCCATTGTATTCGAGAATACCTACTGCGCATCTATGGTATTCGGGAATACCTACCGCGCATCCATTTTTCCCAGGGAAAACTACTGCGCTTCACTTATACTCGGGAATACTTACCTACTGCGTATCTATTTTTTTCTAGGAAAAGCTACTACGAATCATAGTCGAATAAGTCCACGGCGCATCCATCCATTGTACCCAAATAAAAACCACTCAGAATTAATCTGTCATACTAAATAAAAATCGATATCGAAATCTTCTAATTTGTTATCTGTATATAATTTAGGTATAAACAAGTAACAGTAAATTCAACAAGTTACGAAATTACCATTTTCAGAAGACTTTGCCACCTTGTATCTCACGTTCACAACTTACACCAAAATATTGAAACCGCTGTCTTTTACATTATGCGCGCTCAGACTGATATAATAATATGAATATGTATTATATGCCATGCCCTGCTTATGATACACTAAGTTTGCATCCGCTCTACTCTCGGTCCCGCACTCTTTTTCTGTTCTGTGTCCCGCACTAACTCACCAAACCATGTCGGTGTCGTGTCGCTCATATCGTTACACTTTCGTCGAAAAACATACCCATATACGAGAACCTTTGCGATCCTATAAGCATTTTCAAAGCTAAAAATAATAAAATTTTTCAATGCGTTTGGTGGAATTTACGATAACCCTCATACGGCGCGTTTAACTTACGACACATACATTCTATATCTGCTTTATGAGTTTATGACTCCTTATGGGTTGACAGCGCAGGTACAAAGTAACTATTAACATCTACGTATTTCCCTTGCCCCAAAACATAATACGAAAATACGATATTGCAAATATCTTTCCCTTGCCCTTTAATTTATACGGCGCGTTTAACTTACGACACATACATTCTATATCTGCTTTATGAGTTATGACTTCTTATGGGTTGACAGCGCAGGTACAAAGTAACTATTAACATCTACGTATTTCCCTTGCCCCAAAACATAGTACGAAAATACGATATTGCAAATATCTTTCCCTTGCCGTTTAATTTATTCTATTCAAGTCTTACAGTTATCTATTATGTCAATGATAACACGACACAATCACTTATTTCCCTTACCCAAAACATAGTACGAAAATACGATAGGTAATTATACATTTGCGCAACATTTCCTTTGCAGAAAATGTCGGTAATTGTTTACAACAGCCACTTCTATATGTTTCGTGTTTTTTTTTGTATACACGCGTAAAGTGGCTCTATAGAAGACATTTGCTGCAAAGGAAATGTTGCGCAAATGTATAATTACCGAGATAATTACCTATTGTATTTTCGTACTATGTTTTGGAGCAAGGGAAATAAGTGATTGTGTCGTGTTGTGATTCACATAATAGATAAATATAAGACTTGAATAGAATAAATTAAAGCGCAAGGGAAAGATATTTGCAATATGGTATTTTCGTACTATGTTTTGGGGCAAGGGAAATACGTAGATGTTAATAGTTACTTTGTACCTGATCTGTCAACCCATAAGAAGTCATATAAAGCAGATATAGAATGTAGGTGTGTAAGTTAAACGAGCCGTCTGAGGGTTATCGTAAATTCCACCAAACGTATTGAAAAATTTTATTATATTTTTTTTTAGCATTCCCCATCTTAAGCGCAACATATAATTATGTGGGATGTATTCCTGACATGACGGAGCATCGTAATGTTTATTTGTTTTTTTCCTCAGGCAGAAGTGGCTGTTGTAAAGAATGACCTTTTGTTGACTTGTTTATGTAAATAAAATCGATTTTTTTAAGAACTGATTTTTTGCTAACCGATTTTTATATGGATCGATTTTTACAATTCCTGAATCGATCCTGAGAATCGATAATTTCACAAAAGATCCTCATTACTAGCATATAGAATGCTCCAGTGAGCTCAGAGTTGTTCGTAAAAAGAACGCTGGTTGAAGAGGTCGAACCAACTAGTTTTAAACACAGTATAATGTAGACTGTGTTTTTAATGTCATTCTGCATAATTCAAAAAATCAAAATAATCCAAACAAAATATAAAAACTATTAGATGATATATATATATATATATATATATATATATATATATATATATATATATATATATATATATATATATATATATACAGGGTGAGCCACGGTGGGTAGAGTATTAGAAGTATATGGAGAATGGATCAACCGATTGCTTTGAAATTTTGGTTACCAAGATAATCGAGTATGATCTCTCCAACTAAAATATTTTCGAAAGTGCGGTGTTGCCACTTAATTCCACGTAAAACTGGCAACATCTTCGTTATTTTAAATGGAATACCCTGTATATTTTTGCGTTTTTTGGATCGTCGTCTCTTTCTGAGTAACTTTTATTAATATTTCCCTATACCTATCTCAAGCCGTTTTCGAGATAATAATTCTTTTCTAAATTTATTGCCAAAAATTTGACTCAGTAAATCGTGTTTTCTCCTACCTACGCACAGTGGGGCCAAATCCACAAAACTCGCTAATAATTACTTTTTACAAAATTTGACAGAAAACAGTGTCATAAATATTATATTCATTATTTTAACGGTTCGGTTAAAACCAGAAACCATATTGTCCAAGTATCGATGTCGGTCGGTCCATCTGTCCGTAGTGTTTCTCTCTCTATTACTAAACCAACTTAGTTCAAACTTAAACATGTGTAATATTAACTAAATATGGTGGCTAGCTGTCCATTTTTTCTTAAATCCGACGTAAATCGTGAAAGTATGCGAAAGTATACTCACAATTATGAAAAACATACGTTAGTGTTATTATTATTATTTTTTTAAGCTGCACGAGGTAGCAGTTAATTTCTACAGGTTGATTAGTAAACATTTTAAGAAGTGTGTAAAAAAATAGCGATAATAGATCAGGGCCGGAAGTGTACCATAAATCCATGAGAAAATACGCTTTTCACAAAAACACAATATTGTCGTATGGTTTTAATTAATACATATATTTATCATTATTACAGTACCATATTAATAAAAAATATATACCACTGGGTTCACTGGGATCCATTATAAGGTACAATTAAGTAATTCACGGCAGAATAAAATTCTTGTTGCAAAAAACAGAATACAGGGTGAGTTAGAGAACGCTTTCGACAAGTGACGTAGAAAAATGCAAGAAAGTCAATTTTGTTAAATGGAATGCCCTGCATATTATTACTGATTCGGAAAGGCGATACATTTACCTCTTTAAAAAGGTAATATACTCTATACCTAATGCACACCGTTTTCGATTTATGGGCACTTTTCTGTAACCTTACCTTCTGGTATATCATAACGGGTGGGCCATGAAATTTTTGTTTTGTCATTTTGTAATGACAACAGATGTTACTTTTCTAAATAAATTTGACGTTAGTGATATTTGCACCTAATTTGAATAGCTATGTAGCACAAATATGGCAGAAAATAATTATACAAACACGATTTTAATTGATTTGTTTATTATCCATGGAGAGTGCAATAAGATTATCAGCAGAACTTGTAGAAGATTTAATGAGAAATATCCGAATTTGCCGCAGATCAGAGGAATTTTATAAATTTTGGTTCATCATTAAGAGAACAATAACAGTGTCAGTATTAGGAAAAAATAATAACTAAGCAGCAACAACAGTAACAAAGTCTAAGTAGCAATAACAAATACTTAATACCAATAACAGTAATAAATATAAAAATCTTAAAAATATTGTTATAATTGTTCGAAATGAGACCGTTAACTTCCAGATACTTTTGTATACGACGATGGACGACGTTTGTTGTAGCAGCTCTTATTTCAGCGGGGTCCAAGTTTTCAATCTCTTGAATCACTCGACGTTCTAATTCTTCCCTGTTGTGGACTGGAGCTTTATAAACTCTATCTTTAAGAGTACCCCAAAGATAAAAATCTAACGGGGTAAGGTCAGGGGACCTCGGAGGCCAAACGTCTAATCCAACGATCATCGAAAAAGCGGTCCAACTCCATACTAATTTCGTGTGTACAATGTGCAGGAGCTCCGTCGAGTTGATACCAACAAGTTATATATTTTTCAATTGACATAATATCAAGGAAGTCTTCCACAATTGTTCTAATTATATCTAAATATTTTCTGGAATTCAATTTTTCGTCGTATATGTAATATTTTATTTTGTCATCCATTAACATACAAAATACATTGAAACTAAATTTGACTTGAAAGCCAGCCTCTCTATTAACGTGGGGTTGTCTGTGGCCCAATGGTGACGATTTCGTGTGTTACAAATCCCTTCCTTAGAAAATTTTGATTCATCAGTCCATATAATTTTCTTTAAAAAAATTGGAGTCCTCTTGCATACGTACAAGTAACATTTCATAAAATTCTATTCTCTGTAGATAATCCTGAGGCATGAGAAATTGGACTCTTGTAAATTTGTAATTATGCATTTTATGGTTTGCTAGTATTCTTCGAATGGATGAATGGCAATGCTAAATCCCGCTCAGCACAACGTATGAAATACTGTGGATTTGCATGAAAATATGCTAGCACATTGATTTCATTTACATCGTCAGATGTCACAGATTTAGGTAAATTTCTTGCTTCTCTTAATGACGAACCAAAATTTATAAAATTCCTCTGAATTCGTAAAAACTTTCTGTTGTTCATCTGCGGCAAATTCGGATATTTCTCATTAAATCTTCTGCTGAAGTTCTGCTGATAATCTTATTGCACTCTCCATGGATAATAAACAAATCAATTAAAACCCTGTTTGCAAAGGCGTTTGCAAAATGATAATCTAATAATATTAATTATAGCCATCAAGTATGCTCCTTACTAACATCTAGCTGATGTACTGCTTTCATTATGGATTTATAAACAAGAGCCTACATGCTTTCACATGAGTTAATTTTATTTCTTTTGTTTCCCATTTTGTCGAAACCCTAGTAATAATATATTTCTATCAAAACAAATGATTCTAACCTCAAAAGATTTATAATGGCTTAAGCCTCTAGCAATTTGCTGGGTCTCGAGAGGTAAGGGGAAAGTAAACTAAATGGGCTTGAGGCCTTTGAGCACTATGCAAATAGAACAAAGGCTTTAAACCCTGAGAGAACTCTGGACGACTCCCAACGATAAAAAGAACGCGGCCTATATCTGCTTAGATTGTTCCGTCCGCATCGTTCGTTTATTGCAGTCGGAAGTAAAGGGAGCACGAATTTCTTAATATATAAAGCCAGACCGTTGATTGAAGTATTTATTCATTTATTCATAATATTTGAAACAACGCGTTTGCCCTTTCACTTCCTTTTCTTTCTTATGGATTACGGTATGTCTTTCTCTCTTTTTATGTTGAATTTCTTTAACTCATTTACACTGTTTCCAAGGCTACGTCCCTTACTATTAAGTTAATGGTCTGGGATAAAGATGAGAGAATATTAAAGAAGAACTTTTAAAGTTTTGTATTATATTGACAAATGCCGTCTGTGTAGGTATTAGCAGATATTCTTCTTTATTTAGAAAATAAAAGTCGGCCTTAATCGCAGTTTTTAAAGCCGGACACATAATTTTGTGTCAGACTGAAGACGTAGAATCGCGACATTAAAACCATCTCTATATGAAATGAGTAGGGCTGTCAAAAATGTTCCGTGGGACAGTGACGTACGCGAAATTAACTAATACGAGAAACAATAAACTGTTATAATTTATAATAATGTATGTAAAACTTACCCTCTTAACTAGCTTGCTTATCACAAACTGGAGAAAATGTGTAGCCATTTTGCAGCATCAGGTATGTTTCTATGGTTGTCTCAATGAGTGATGTTCGCTTTAGTGAAAATATATTCTTATATTTTGAAAACGACCGTTCGACATCTAGTGATGTAATACACCATACGTAAAATAGTCTTTGAACGCACTTAACGGATCTGCACCATTACATATTTGTCTTAATTTGGTAAAACCGGTGTCTTTATTTAACACACTTGCGAACTTTTCTTTAACGCGCTCATTTGTTGCGTATAGCAATATTTTACTTCGTCCACTATTTGCAGTGACGCCGCTAACGACAACGCACTGTTTTCTATTTTTTTTTATGCTTTCATGTAATGATTTATAGTTCTTCGCAATATTTTTTAAAGCTGTTTCAACGGAAATATCTTCGAATTTTATCTGGCTTTCCTTAATAGCTGCAGCCTCATCTGGATTGAATTGTAATATCACAGCTTTTATTTGTTGGAAATATTCAGCATAATAAAAAGCTGCCTACAACCATGTTCCCCAACGTGTAAGAATCGGCTGTGGTGGTTCAGGAATACCGGGACACTTGCTATGAAATGCAAGGAGACATTTATGAGATTTAAGAAACACTTTTTTTGTACTTGCTATTAATGCATCCACCTCTGGAAAACCTTTTCGAATAGTTTCTGCCACATGTAAAGCATGTACTTTACAACGTAACGTATAAACGTACAACCTTGTTCTTGCAAAGAACGGCCTACCAAACGCATTGTCACGGCGCTATCAGTCACAAACACCAACACTTGACTTTTTGACAGTTCAAATTTTTCTAACGTCTCCAGCACCACCCTGGTAATTGTTTCGCTAGTACATTGACTTAGTCTTTTGCTAGGTAGTGTAACGAAGTGATTATTTTATAGAATTAAAATATATAACTAGGTGCTATTTGCCTGATTCAAGATATTTTAAACATTGTAGTACCGCGCCCTTAATAGTGGTATTGTCAGTTGCTCGTTAATAATAGTGTAATTAATATTTGTAAGATAGGTAGTAGTAATCTGTTTGTATAAACAATTCAAATATGCCGAGCTGCAGACAGTACGTAAATCGCGAAACGCGAATCGCGCATATTGTCCCCGGCACTCCTGTGCCCGCCCAAGGTGAAGGACGCGATTGGAAACAAACAAGTTAGTTACCGTCTGGCCGCTGACCGAAGAACCACGCCGACCAGCATAGTAAGTAATCTCGTTCTGAGTATAGAGGTATATAAATTTAATTCCGAATTTTTCCAAGTCCGTAAAAGGTGACGTAGTTGCCATATTCCGCGCATCACTACCGCGTCTTCTCCTACTTCTGCTTTTGGCAGTGTTTAGTAGCTTGAGGATTTTTCAGAGCGTCAACGAGAGTCCGTTACTACCGCCAGCACATACCAGACGTGCCGACACCGACCGCTCCGTAAATCCAGAGCGGAAGTAATCCAGGATACGAAAGTAGGTATCAAGGTTTGATAAATAAAGGTTTGGTAAATAAAAAGTATTACTTGGCTGGTGTGTACTTTCCGGAAATTGTTTAGAGTTTGAAAAACGCGACCGCCCCATCCGTGGAGTCCGCAAGCGTAAAGCCGTATCCGCATTATACAAGGTGTCTTCCAGGCTACCTGAGCACGTCATATTCTGCAGGGTGACTTGAAGGTACTATCATTAACTCCCAACCAAGAGACACTTCCGTTCGAGTGTAGAACGGGAGAGCGGCTGAAGGTTGGAACCGTAACCGCGTTATACCGGGTGTCCTCCAGGCTACCTGAGCACGTCATATTCTGCAGGGTGACTTGGGGGTACTATCATTCGTAGCCGCGTTATCCAGGGTGTCCTCCAGGCTACCTGAGCACGTCATATTCTACAGAGTAACTTGGAGGTATGATTATTTCAGTTTGACATTACCGTAGTCTCTTTAAAGTTCCAACCGTTAGGCTTGCCACTTCTCCCCCCCCCCAAACCGTAACCGCGTTGTACCGGGTGTCCTCCAGGCTACCTGAGAACGTCATATTCTGCAAGGTGACTTGAAGGTACTATCCATCATAACCGCGTTATACAGGGTGTTCTCCAGGCTACCTGAGCACGTCACATTCTGCAGGGTGACTTGGAGGTACTAGATTCGGCATATCATAAGTCTGGAACCATCCATTAGCCGAGCCATAGTACATAAAAGCCATAGTAAGTCATAGCATTGCCATAGTGTGCTTGTATTAACACTTGCTTCCCCTCCTGGTATGCGTCCGTTGTCTGCTTATGGCCGATTCATTATTGCTGGTCACCTTTTTCACTGCTTAATCACCGTATTACCGTATCGCACCGCTTGTACGCCCGCTTGCTGTCCCTGCTCGCTTGTAATTAAGACCGTTTGTAGTATAAGTTGTAAATAACCTAGTAGTATAAGAACCGTTGGCCGTAGGCTAGTTACTAAGATGTATATATAGTGTAAATAATAATTAGTGTGTAGAATAAATGTAAATATATTGAATGAGAGTCGTTTCATTAACTGTAGTGTATAAGTTACCTTTTCCCGACCCCTGGCTTATCCGTTTCTTCACTGTAGTTGCCCGGCCTCTATCATCCCGCCGATAGGTAAAGTGGTGTTTCTGCACTCTGAACAGAAACTGGCGCCCGAGATATCCGTACCGTGACCACCGCCATAGTGTTGGGCGTCAAAGTGACACTTCCGTTCGTGGGAAGAACGGAAGATTGCGTCACAAATTGGCGCCCGAGCAGGGACCTGAAAATTGCAACTTACTGAAATTCGGCAGTCACCGAAAGCAACTGTTTTTCCGGAAAAGGTCGTAGATAGACATACGAGGCATCACAGTCGACTAAACCGGGTACGAGGAATCGATTCCGACTAGTCCCGAACCGCTTTGAGCACTCCCGAAGGCGTTATTATTAACTTTGGAACGCGACGAGATACCGGGGCACGGAAAAGTGTTTCAGGGGAGTTGACACTAGAGGAGGTTGGAAACCGAACTTCAAAACCCGAACTCGACCCGAACATTTCCGAAGTAGTCCCCGGGTACCCAAACGCCATATAGGCATTTGAGGTATCGTTTTGCACTAAACCGGACCCAAGGAACCGATTGCAAGCACTTGCAGCTCGATCCGACAAACCCCGTCGAAAAAACGTGCGCCCTAGCGCACCCAAAAGTCAAAAACTAGTAAGTCGGAAATTGCCGGGTCGTCGTCATCGAAAGACACCGTCTGAACCCAGTTTTACCGTTTGCCCGGAGTTTGCCCGGAACTCTTGACGACTCCGGTGGGAAATCGATTTGACGTGTGACCTATCGGTTTCTAGTAAATCGAGGATGTGGAATCGATTGCCTAAAAATCGAGAGTTGGTAAAACCGATATAGGGTGACTAATCATACCGCAATACACCATATATTGAGGACCCGGACCGATCCACCGGATTACGCCCGGAGTTTTGACCGGAAACTGATTTTACCGGAAACCCGCCGAGTGACCCCTCCTTTTCGAGCAAACCAAGGGCGCCGAATCCAACGCAGTTATTTGCAGCTCGATACGTCCGGCCGTTTAGGAGTTAGGACTATCGGGGAGTTGTCTCGTGCACCGCAGACCGAGAAGACCGCTAGGACAAAGTCACCAGATCATAACCGACAGTATCTACAACCGTTACCGTTCCGCCCCAAGAAGAAACGTTAACCGACCGTTACCGTTCCGCTGCAAGAAGAAACGTTAAACGACCGTTACCGTTCCGCCAACAAGATGGCCCCCGAAGAAGAAAAGAAGTTACAGATGGATTCCAACGAGGACACCGGAAATATCTAGCTGGGAGATCTCCGCCTCAGCTGGATATACAAACTTAAGAAGGACCAGATTGACGCGGAATTAGGGAAAATTCGCCTGGACTTAACCGGCACAGTGGAAGAGAAGAAGCGACGATTAATCCGTTTTATCCGGGAAGGATGTACATCGCCGTATCCGCCGGCTGTCCTTCCGTCAATACCCACACCGTTTCCCCTGCAGCCGCCCCCCTTAGCAAGAGCTACCGCCGCACTACCGTACCGACTCGCCCCGGAAAGCCCGGCTCTAGACCCGTGGCAAGTCCATAAATGGAACACCCATTTTAATGGAAAAGGCGACCCAGCCACGTTCCTGGAAAGGTTGGATGAGATCTACTCATGCACCAACATCCGCCAGGAACAGCTGCTTCCGATACTCCCGGAACTGCTCAAAGGCCCAGCCCTGCTGTGGTACCGGAACAATAAATCCCATTGGGATACTTGGGCGAGGTTCACTAGGGACTTTAGAACGTTCTATTTCCCCGTGAACTATCTAGAAGACTTGGAAGCAGACATAAGCCGCCTTCAGAAACCGGATGGGCCCGCGACGAATTACCTGACCGAATTGCAAACTCTTGTTCGTAGGCATGGAGACTTGAATCCGGAACAAGAGCTGTGATGGCTGTACTGTAACCTACTACCCGATTACCGACAGTATATCCGCCGAAATGATTTTACCGATGTCTCATCGCTCACCACAAAAATCAAAGAGTTTGAATTACTGCGACAGGAGGTGAGACAGGTATATGACGGGAAAGAGCCGATTCTACGCCGAAATACCACCCGAAGGTTCGAAAACCGTTCCCCGGAACAATATTTCGCCCCGCGTAGACAGGCCGAGTATCGTCCCGTCGCTGAGAGAACCGTTCCCATGCCTAGGAATACGAGGTTGCCCGCAACCCCTCGGGAGGATCCGCCAAATATCGCCGCAAACCGCCCCTAGGACTTACCGCAGTCCTGAGGCATCCGAGAACCGACAGTCTACCACCGCCGTTACCTATAACCGGAACATCTGCTGACGCTGTGGGAGGATCGGACATTTCCGCAGTGAGTGTTGTTCCCCGTCCAGGTTGTTTTGTTCCCGTTGTGGCCGTCAGGGTATCATGACCCGTGACTGCCAATGTCCGAGAACGGGAAACTAAATGGGGACCGTACCAACACGAGGCAAGTATGATCCCGTAACATGACCGCCTCCATAGACACCGCCGCCGTTCGTCCTGACAACCGACCGCATGTGAAAGTTCAAATGTTTGGAAGAACTTTCTCCGCCTTAGTTAAGTTGACCACCTGCTGATAAGAGGAGATAAGTCAGTACTTTATCCCACTCGCCTTCACAGATTTCCAATGCTAATACTTCACTTCGTGTCACAGCTTCATTGCATACAGATGTGTAATATTATTGTATTTAATTATTTTGTAAAACTTATAAAAGTTTAATTAAATATTTTTGTAACAATTTAAATCATTTTTTAAAAACACGGTAAGTCGGCCACGCGGCTTAACTGGCGCAGTCGGTAGGATAGTGTCCAAAAGTTTTCAACAATTAAAATTTTTGTTCGTATCTACGATTAAGGCACTATTTCGTACAAAACGCAATTCCATCGGGGAACTGTTCCGGTTAATCATCAATCTATTGGGGATAGTGAGCTACCAGTACATTGTGTACAACTTAACAGGATTAAATATCAATGAAGTCAACTTTAATCACAACTTTAATTTTGTAAGTAATATTGATCATTCCGCTTTTTCCTATTTTACCTTTCCTATCCACAAATCGATAGAAACCATACCTTTAATTGCTTTTGAATTTTCATATTAGCTTTGAAAATTCGTTTTCTAATTTTATTTTTATTTCCGATGATTTTAAAAGTACTGCCTGGATCGAGTAGGGCAAGAAATTAAAATCCAACATAACTATTGCTTACTAACAAATTAGAATAAGTTTAACAAAATTTTAAAAACCAAAGCCCCGTAAACAAAATATTCACAGTCTATAGCTAGAGCACGCCTGTATATTATTATACAGTCACCGTCCCTCGATTTAAGTAACTGTGAATACCGAGTTTACAATAAAATGACGATAATACAAAAGTGATAAAAACTAACATTTAATTAATGAATGTCATCGACAGCTTAGTTGAGCAATTTGCTAATATTCCAATAGAAGTACAAATACCAATACGATCCTATGCATCACCCATCAGAATGGCACTACCACAAATTTCCGTCCGGGACTACCTAATTTAATACCACCATTTGATGGAGAACCGACAAAATTATCAACTTTTATCAACGCATGTGAAAATGTTTTACCACTCATGGCACCAGATAATGATGCTATAAGAATAAGATTCACAATGCTTCATATAAGAAACAAAATCGTGGGGAAGACAGCCACACTTTTAGCAGCTAGAAACTTTGACACGTTTCCCGAATTAAAATACCTACTTATTAGTTTATTTGAGGACCAAAGAAACGAGGAATCACTCCTGTCCGATCTCAACACATTAAGACAGCAACCAAGAGACATTGCAATTTGCCGATAGATGCATAGACATCTGATATCTGTTACTTTCGAAGTTATCTTGTGAAAACGTAACAGAAGAGGTCAGGAAAATGAAAATTGATTTCTATAACAATTTCACACTAAGAGCTTTCTTAACTGGAGTTAATCCACAACTAAGCCATCTTTTACGCTGTAGAAAACCTACACACATCGAAGAAGCTATCCAGATCGTCATCGAAGAAGAAAATATGAACTATCACCGTTCAAAAATAAGTAACGCCCACCAAAATAGTGGACAACAGTTTAACAAGCCAAATATGCATCAATTAAGAATGAATACACCACAGACTAGAATTACACCAAATAATTCGCACCAACCATTTATGCAGTTTCAACGACCAAATATACAGAGGCCAATGTACCAACAACCACCGTGCACACCAAGATCACCTCAGCCAAGATATCCATACTTTCAAAACCAACCAGGTCCTAGTCAGCCTAGGAGTCAACAAAATGAATTTGCACTAAAAAATAAACCAATGACATACACACCCACACCTATGGAAGTAGATTCTAGAAGAACTCGCCTCACAAATAATATACAACAATCTTCAAGAAATATACCACAAAAACCCCAACAAAACTGGAGGACAGAACAACTTCACGTACAGCACTCAGAAGAGCTTAAACCATCTGCAGTATCTAATTACCATGATAATAATGACCCCGGCTATTCAGAAGGCGAAGAATATTAGGAATACGAAGAATATCCACCTTATGAAACTAATGAAGTGGAAAATATAAATTTTCCAACAGAAGCCTCGGAAACTATAGACAGGCGAAACTGATAGAAGTTCACACGTCCACAAATAACCGTTTACCATATATAAATATACCAGAAATTAATGCATGATTTATGATACCGAAAACATTTCCAAAATCATATTCAAGAGGACCCATTCTGTATAACGATACCACACGATACAACAACACATTATTACAGTGCAGAAATCCCAGTCTCAACAATATTTAAAAAACCGGATTTAAAACATAAACATTTTATATTTAACTGTAACCCAAATTACGAAGGACTCATAGAAACGGATCTTTTAGTAAATTTGGAGGCCAACGTCAACTTTAAACAAGGATTTTTAGTCACCCCATATACAAAAATTCCATTATATATATGTGGAAATTTAATGAATCAAAACACGAATCAAAACCCAAATCAAAAAGAACACCAACCCAGTTTAAATAACAACGAATTTGAAGAAATCACCCAATCAATACCACCAAGATCAGAATCAATTATATCCATTCCAGTGCATACCACCTTGCAACAAGGACTTTTAGAATATAAAAAACTTCAAAACAATTTAGAAATACCTGCATCACTGGTTACAATAAAAAATAATCAAGCTTTTACAACTGTTATCAACAATACAGAGGATACACAAATTTTACGAATTACCAAGCCATTTAATATTTTAGAAGTTATACCGTCTGAATAATTACACCAAACGAAAATCGATAATATGGAAATAGATATCGATCATGAAATGATAGATCAAATCCAGAAGCAAAATTTAAAAAATTTGCGATTAAACCATTTAAACAAAGAAGAGTATACCGCTATCAGAAATTTATGTTTTGAATATAGATATTTTTTATAGCGAACATCTGCCACTTACATTTAACAACCAGATTAACACCACATTAGACTGAAAAACGAGACACCTATATTTACCAAATCCTACACAAAGAAGAGATTCAGAAACAAATCAACTCTATGCTACAACAAAATATATTAAGACGATCTACTTCACCTTAGTCAAGTCCCGTCTGGGTAGTACCAAAAAAATTGGATAATTCAGGAAAAAGAAAATGAAGAGTAGTAATAGATTAAAGAAAGTTGAATGAACATACAATAGTTGACAAATACCCCCTGCCGAACATAACGGACATTTTGGACAAGTTAGGTAGAGCCCAATATTTTACGACACTTGACCTCGCCCTTGGGTTCCACTGTTGTAGGACACGAGCATTAGCAGCCGATACGTAAGAAATTAAAATTTTTTCAAAAAAAGAATTCATTTGCAATAATATACACTTATAGCTACGAAAACACTGGCAAACTTTACAAGAAACTTTACGAAAAAATTAATTTTTCAAAATTTAAAATATTTTTCAGGAAATTTTCAGTTCACCTGAAAATAGACTAATTTTCAGTAATCCATAAACATCAGATGTAAACAAACCCATTTTAAGATAAAGTCAAATTTCACTGCACTTTCCAATTTTCAATTTTTCAAAATTCAATAACTCAGACCGTGATGGATATTTTTCAAAAATGCACAAAATTTTAACTAATTTTTTAGACCAAATTTACCATATAGTCAGAACGACCGGTTCGTTATCATGCCGCAGGCCCTCAGCACTTTCATATGACCATGTATACAAAAACTGCATTCACCACCGCACCTCACCTCTTGGACTTAGGCGAGGATTTTAATTAGTAGAATTTAGCTAAAACATTAAACTAAAAAACCATTGAAAGAATTAATCAAAACGATCATTTTAAACCAGAGATATTAATTAAAACATTAAAAATAAATAAATTATTTAACTTTTATTTAATTTCACATAAGAATTTCATAAAATTTAACAAATAACACACTGTAACTTCCTTATTAATTAACCGATTTTAATAAACTAAAAACAAAAATATTCAGTAAAATCCAAGCTGTCCAGAGGCATAAACACATTCAGTATAACCATTCACCAGTTTCCAAAAAAAGCGCGGGAAACGAATCTTGGTATGAGTTGAGCTAGGTCATACGGGGCCCAGTTTGCTCGAGCGCTCGGACAGAAAACGGCGCTCAGACTTCCGCCAGACCTGTATTACTTTGGCAAAACCAATGTCACCGGCATCGAAATTGCTCTGCGCTGATTGGCTGCGTGCGCTCTGGGGGCGTGGCTGGATATACCCCAGGCCTCTACAGCGCACAAAAGGAGCGCGCGCGCTGCTGGGATCATCACTCCACTCCGTGCATTCAGAGCAGAAACATCTCTCTGCAAACTTAGTGGCTCACGACGCGAATTTATTTGCATATTCACTTTTCTTATTATTCCCGCATATTTAAGTGGAGCTCGGTTAGCTTTAATTATTTTGCATTCAGGGGAATCGAACTCGTTAGAATTTACCTAGAACTTAATTTTACTTTTATTTAATATTTAAAACATAATTAATTGTTTCATTTCCTTCATTACTTACCCTCCGAATAGGGAAGGCCCCTTCAGGGCCATAGCACAGCCACCAGTCCACGGGGTCCGTCAACAGGCTTTTGATAGCGCTGCACCTTATCATTTGGTGCGGTATGTCTGGCGGGACTCCTGACATAGAGCCTAATAATTCCTGAAAAAAAAAAAATAATAATAATAATACAAAAAAAAAAAACAATAATAATAAATAAAGAAAAATTCAAATAAGGAAAAAAAATTAATCCTTACAACAAACAAACCAAGTACAAAAAAAGCGAACAACAAAAAACAACAATAATAATAATAATAATTCAAAAAAAAAAAATAAATAAAAAAAAATACAATTAAGGAAAAAAATTAATCCTTGCAAAAAAAGAAACCCAAAACCAATTACAAAAAAAAAACAACAAAAAAAAATTATAATAATAATTACATAAGAATGCCCATGCAACTCAGGTCCCAAACAAGGGCGGCTTCGCCCCGGGGCCCCAGTCCCAGAGCCCCAAGGTCTCCAACGTCCACGTCAGTCTCCAGCCCGCTCTTCCTCATGTACATTCCATTAGCCGGGCCGGTCCAGGGAGGAACCGAACCAGAGGCCACCCATGACTGGCGAATTCGTTGCCGAACAAATCGACGACATGGCGCCCACGAACGTGGGACTATGGAAGGCAGTGGCCTTCTACGAACCAACTCCGCACCAGAGATAAAAGGCTCCATGACCCAAGAGCTACCGCCGCAACACATGGCAATCCAAAAGGAAGCCCCTCTTCTGGGTTTAGGGGATGCAAGAACCCAGTGGCGCCCACTTACACAAACAGTATCAGAAGCCCACACTACGGCGCTTACCACGCTATTGGAAGCCACAAGATTGATTTCCCCTCAAATTCAATCATTACCAAATCCCAGGGGACCAGCCCAACCCGACTTCTCGTACGGAGGCACGGACGAAGAGAATCCGTGCGAATACCTGGATAGACTAAGGACCTACTTCGCAGAGAACAGGGTACCAGAGGCGTCCTACCTGGCCGTTGCTAAATCCACATTGCATGGCCCTGCAAAAAATTGGTTTGACGCACTCAACAAAACCACGATAAATTTCGAATTCTTCACCAACCGTTTTTTAAACCACTTCAATTCCACCGCAGTGGTTTCCCAGGCTACCATGCGGCTGTATGGGGAAAAGCAGAAGACGAATGAGGAATCCTGGCTATTCATTATGCGGAAGGTGAATTTATTCCGCCGCCTGGCTCCACATACCACGGAAGAACAACAAACTTCCATCATTTACGAACAATTAGCCCCACAACTGCGGGCACATACCAGAACTGCACCACCTCGATCCATACAGCAGTTGATCGAGGTTACCTCTAACGTCGAGAAGGATCTCGGCGAGCTCACGCATCCCAGGACGAGTAGCAGCACCACCACGAGTGCCACCTCCACGAGTCGGCGGCCCCAGGCAGCTACCAATGCCGCGGGATCAAGCGCCGCCCGACCACCATACCCCTGCCGACACTGCGGTGGGGAACACTACAACAATGACTGCCCAAATTGGAGAAGGGCATCTGCCACCAATGGAAATAATCCAGGCGTTTCCTCCACCAGCCACCAGGACCAGGGAAACGCCGCGCGGGCCGGCACCCTGGACAATGTCCGGCCCACCTCGCAGTAGTGAACCACGAAGGCTGGCGGGACCCTCAACCCACATTACCTAGGGTCCTAGTGCACCTCAATGGGCGGCAGATACCAGCCCTCGTTGACACCGGTGCCAACTGCAATTTCATCCAAACCACGAACGTAGAACACTTGCCAGCAACCCAAGGAACAACTACCATCACTCTGGGATGCAACAACGCCACCAGTCAGTCCAGAGGAACCACTCGAGTTGCCTTTCAGTTATTGGGCGAGGCCTTCGAGGAAAATATGGTGGTGGTGGACCACCTAAATGAGCAGATCATCCTTGGCCAACCTTGGCTAAATTCCCAGGCGGCCGTCATTGACATTGGGCGAGGCTGCATGCACTATGGACGAGGCCTCCGGAAAACTGTCTACTGGATGCAGGCGAAAGCGCCAAACGAAACCAAGGATCACATGGCCTTGCTCGAAAAACGAGTGGCCGCCGAAGACACGGCGCCCTACCACCAACTGTTGCAACAATATCCCGAAGTTTTCGACGAGACTCCCAGGAGCGCAACCACGCGCTCGGCCCGACACGTCATCCACCTCAAGGATGACATACCTGTTCGAGTGAGGCCTTTTCGATACTCCGAAAACAAAAAGAAAATTTTCAACGAAGAAGTGAGGGAGATGCTGGCAAACGGAATCATTCGACGCAGTAACTCAGACTACAATAGCCCAGCACTGATTGTCCATAAGCGCGATGGTACACCCAGGTTCTGCGTCGACTATCGTCAACTCAATAAGAAAACGTTGGCCGAGATCGGTCAACTCCCACCTATCCACGACACTATCAGAGAACTCGGAGAAGCCAAGATCTTCACCACCCTAGATTTGAAATCAGGGTACTGGCAAATACCCATGCAGGAGGCCTCCAAGCGATACACAGCATTCAGCACTCCAGACGGCCAGGCCTACAAGTTCAATGTGATGCCGTTCGGGCTGACGGGGGCCCCGGGCACATTCCAGAAGTGCATGCTGGAAGTCCTCGAGGGGTACGTCCACCAATTTGTCAAGGTGTACCTGGACGACGTCATCATCTATTCCAAAGATCATGAGGAGCACCTGAAGCACCTCAGCCTGGTGCTAGAGAGACTCCGGATCCACGACTTACGATGTGCCCCCGAGAAATGCACCTTCAGCGCAGGTGAATTGGCATACCTCGGACACACAATCACAGGCGAACATAATCTGCCTAGGGGAGAACACATGAGCAAGATCCGAGACTACCCAGCTCCCAGGACAATGAAGGAGCTACGAGCCTTCATGGGTACGGCCAACTGGTTGAGAGACTACGTGCCCAAATTTGCGAAGATTGCCGCCCCGATGACAGATCTGCTCTCCACCAAGAGGAAGAAGTTCCAATGGACATCCGAAGCCCAGGAAGCCTTCGAAGGTCTCAAGGAAGCCCTGGCCCAACCTTTGCAGCTCTGCCGACCAGATTCAAACAAACGCTACTACCTGCAGACCGACGCCAGTGGGGTCGGCTTGGGAGCCACCCTGTTCCAGCTGGATGAGCACGGAAAAAGACGCATCATTGCCTGTGCGTCGGCGAAGCTCAATTCAACTGAGCGCAAATATCATTGCAACGAGCAGGAGGTGTTGGCCACGGTCTGGGCCGTCAAAAGGTTCCGACAGTTCATCGAAGATCAGGAGTTTAGTCTGCTTACCGATAGTCGAGCCCTGTTATGGTTGGAGAAATATAAGGACGAGAGGGCCAAGCTCACCAGGTGGGCCCTGATGCTACAAGAATACCGTTTTACGGTCACACATGTTCCTGGTCCACGGAACGAATTGCCCGACTTCCTCTCTCGTAATCCAACCACCCAGGAGGTACCTGCAGAATGCTTGCAGGACGACAGGATGCACCCAGAGCTCCATCAAACCCAAGAACACGAGGAACCGCTATACCAAGCGGTCGTACGCGGCCAACGCCTCGACGAGGGTTGCACACGAGACAAGGCAAGGCTATGGATTATCCAACAGGAGGGGCCCACCAACGAAGAAGACAGACGGGTGGCCAAGAAGTATGTTGTCATCGACGACCTGATCTGGTTCCGAAAACATGGCCACCGGGCACTATTGGTACCCACCAATATGCGACCTCGTATCCTCGATGAATACCACGAAAGCCGCCTCGCAGGCTACCCAGGCCGCGACGAAACCCAGAGGGCCATCCAGCGGCTGTACCACTGGCCCGGCATGAACAAGGACATCAAGACATATGTGAGGACCTGCCTGGTATGTGCCTCCGAGAAGAGGGGAGCTCCCCAGGGCGCGGCGCCCCAGAGACCGCACGTCCCCGAGCAACCATGGAAAACCATTAGCCTAGATGTCCTAGGGCCGTACCCCGAAACAAAGGAGAAAAACCGTTTCGTCATGGTGGCCACGGATCTGTTTACGAAGTGGGTGGAGGCAAAGCCCACCCAGAAAAGCACCATCCGGTCCATGATCCAGTTCCTTGAGGAGGAGGTGTTCCACCGCTGGGGCTTTCCCTGAACAAATCATCACGGACAATGGGCCACAGTTCCGCAGCAATGTGTGGCGACAATACTTAACCAGACAACACCTCAACCACTTTACGGCTCCCATTTACCACCAAAGGGCCAATCCGGTGGAGCGGCGGGTGCAAGAACTGAAAAAGGTGCTCAGAACCAAGGAACCACGAGAAAGATGGGACCAGCACCTATCCGAGGCCCTCTACAACCTCAGGACACGCACCAACGCCGCCACCGGCACATCTCCCAGTGAACTGCTGCTGGGTCACGTCTTACCAAGACCAGGCGACTGGGCCGTGCCGCCCGAGGCACAACCACCAACACCGCCACCAAGGGAGGACAGGGTGCGACGAGCCAGGGATCGCCAGGTGGTTTACCAGAGACGGCTCTTCCCACGCCCCAGGGAACCGCAGCTACAGTTCAAGCGAGGAGACCAAGTCATGGCACGCAACCACCAACCAGGCCACCCCTTGGACAAGAAATGGACGGGCCCCCACGAGATCACCAGGAAGTTGGGAGAATCCACCTACGAGCTCACCGAGACGGGCTTCTACTTCCATTTCACCTGGACGATTTGAGGCCAGCGCCCGCTGCCCGGACACCGGCCGCCCCGGACGACGCCTTGGAGGACGACGACGAGGGAACCACCCAGGTGCAAGTGTAGTGCAATGCAGTGCGCGCAGTGAACGCTCAGTGAGTGTAGAATTTTTAAGACAGATCAGGACTGTGAGTTAAAATTAGTTAAGTTAGAATAAGTTAGTTTTGTAATCTTAGGTGTTTATTAATCAATAAAATTTAGGAAGCCCAAAGGGCGCTATGCAAGTCTTCGGACCCGGGGAGTGCCACCGGCATCGAAACTGCTCTGCGCTGATTGGCTGCGTGCGCTCTGGGGGCGTGGCTGGATATACCCCAGGCCTCTAGAGCGCACAAAAGGAGCGCGCGCGCTGCTGGGATCATCACTCCACTCCGTGCATTCAGAGCAGAAACATCTCTCTGCAAACTTAGTGGCTCGCGACGCGAATTTATTTGCATATTCACTTTTCTTATTATTCCCGCATATTTAAGTGGAGCTCGGTTAGCTTTAATTATTTTGCATTCAGGGGAATCGAACTCGTTAGAATTTACCTAGAACTTAATTTTACTTTTATTTAATTGGGAAAAGGGGAACTTGCATAGCTACTTTGGCTTCATTTAAAACATAATTAATTGTTTCATTTCCTTCATTACTTACCCTCCGAATAGGGAAGGCCCCTTCAGGGCCATAGCACAGCCACCAGTCCACGGGGTCCGTCAACAGGCTTTTGATAGCGCTGCACCTTATCATTTGGTGCGGTATGTCTGGCGGGACTCCTGACATAGAGCCTAATAATTCCTGAAAAATAATAATAATAATAATAATACAAAAAAAAAAACAATAATAATAAATAAAGAAAAAATTCAAATAAGGAAAAAAAATTAATCCTTACAACAAACAAACCAAGTACAAAAAAAGCGAACAACAAAAAACAACAATAATAATAATAATTCAAAAAAAAAATAAATAAAAAAAAATACAATTAAGGAAAAAAATTAATCCTTGCAAAAAAAAGAAACCCAAAACCAATTACAAAAAAAAACAAAAAAAATTATAATAATAATTACATAAGAATGCCCATGCAACTCAGGTCCCAAACAGGGGCGGCTTCGCCCCGGGGCCCCAGTCCCAGAGCCCCAAGGTCTCCAACGTCCACGTCAGTCTTCAGCCCGCTCTTCCCCATGTACATTCCATTAGCCGGGCCGGTCCAGGGAGGAACCGAACCAGAGGCCACCCATGACTGGCGAATTCGTTGCCGAACAAATCGACGACACCAATTTTTCATTTATACCAAGTAGTCTAGCAAGATACATACACAGCTACGAACTAACTTCAACCAATCAACATACAGTATTCAGGTCCAAGCCTTTATACTCAACAAATACCAGCCAATCAGAATTTTTCAATTCTTTTGGTACTCAAGCCAGTCCCACACAGCGGACCATCCAAAATTCACGAAGATTTCTCAAGTGCGAGATTTCAATACACATTCGGTCAACCGCGAAACGACGTTAAATCCGAAATACGTCCCAAGTTTCAAAGTTGTCAGTGTTTCCGAAGCGAAAAAGTAAAAGAAATTCTACCGCGACGGGAATAAAAATTATTAAATATAATTTTCGCTAATAACCAAGTTCCTACAAGACCTTCCGACGCTGGAGGGGTAAGAGAACCATTCATTAACAGGAAAATACCAGAAATTTTTCCAGAAGCCAGGACTTTGCTGATTATCTTTGTTCAAGGATAGTTTCAGTGCTCAACAAACTGTATAAACTTTATTTCAGCTAGGGAACCAGAACCTAGGCAGGCAGAACATTTTTAACCAAAATTGTTAATTTCATAAACACTTTAATAACTGTTTGTTTGTTTAATTTAAAATTTTCAGGGAAATTAAATTTTCAGTGATAGATATTTTCAGTAACTTTCAGTAAAAGTAATTTTCAGTAATTCATACTTGTGTTTGAAAATTTGTCTGTTAAATAAATTTTAACTTATTCAAATATTTCAGCTTAGCCATTTTTCCACAGTCAATACTTTTCCAAGTTTTACACTTTGACAAATTTTTAAACTTAAGTTTAATTTGTTTTCAAGTGAACATTTTCTTAGAATTTTTTTAACTTTGAACTTTTAAAGTAAATTCTTTCAAGTAAACTTTTGTGCTTAAC
The DNA here is from genome assembly GCA_029963845.1 of Rhamnusium bicolor. Classification (NCBI taxonomy): domain Eukaryota; kingdom Metazoa; phylum Arthropoda; class Insecta; order Coleoptera; family Cerambycidae; genus Rhamnusium; species Rhamnusium bicolor. The sequence continues at coordinate 379,611 of JANEYF010004898.1, read as the reverse complement.
AAACTGCCTACACATAAACTTTTTCACAGTGAACTTTTTATCAAAACTTTTGACATTTTTAAAACATTGTGCATTTGTGTAACCTCTATAACGTGGTTAACCCCAAGTGGCTCTCCCCATATCTCTTGCAGAAAACAAAAAGCAAAAGAATTCGATTACACTTCCCTCCAGCTTGGGAGGAAATAAACTAAGGTGTGTTTTATTACCTTGTCCCATCCTTAGCCACTTGGACCCACACAATAAACACATGTTAAGTGCATTCTCTACGAACAATCATACGTTCTTCAACTTATAACTTACCCCGAACTTCCACCGAGGGACCTACCTTCGTCGTGGGATTTGCACCAGGGACCTAGCCATAAGAGGTTAGAGCCAAATAGGTAAACGCCATCGCTAACAACAAGAGTCTCATTCTCAAGCGAAGCTCGGAATATCTACAAAAATCGACCCTGAGCAATAGCCGATCCCCGAAAGTTAAACGACTTTGGGCTTTGGGAAAAATATTGCAGAAAGCTCTGAGGTGGCGTTTCTGGCGCCCAACTCACTAAATATATTTTATCAAACATAAAGATTTGAAGCGCAACCTCGCCAGGGGCTTTTTCGCAATAAAAAAGATTCACCCGGAGCTCATAGCCTTAGACACCACCAGGTACAAATGAACCCAGATGATTTTGAAAAAACTGTGTTTTCCACAGAACATGGCCATTATGAATACATCCGAATGCCTTTCGGACTAAAAGGAGCACCTTCAACATTTCAGAGGGTGATGGACAACGTTTTAAGAGGAATACAAAATGAGGTTTGTTCAGTTTACCTTGACGACATAATAATATACTCATCTAGTCTACAAGAACACATCGAACACCTTGCTAAAGTTTTCCAACGTTTGCGAGAAACACAATTTAAAGTACAACTTGATAAATGCGATTTGAAAAATGAAGTGGCGTACCTAGGACATATTATAACAGCCGAAGGAGTCATGCCAAATCCAGGTAAAATTAAAGCGGTACAAAACTATCCGACACCCAGGACACCAAGGGAAATAAAAGGATTCCTAGGACTCGTAGGCTATTACCGCCGATTTATTAAAAATATGGCACAAGTCGTAAAGCCAATGACATCAATGTTAAAAAAGAACGCTAAGGTACTACAGACACCGGAATTTATTCAAGCTTTCGAAACTTGCAAGAAACTTTTAACTGAAGCACCAATATTGCAATACCCGGACTTTACGAAGCCCTTCATCGTAACAACAGATGCGTCAAATGAAGCACTGGGTGCGGTGCTCTCACAGGGACCTATTGGGCAGGATCACCCCATAGCATATGCCTCAAAAACCCTTAACGAAGCAGAACGAAAATATTCCACCACGGAAAAAGAATTGTTATCAGTTATTTGGTCAGTAACCAAGATTTTCAGGCCCTATTTATACGGCCATAAGTTCACAATCTATACGGATCATCGCCCACTAAAATGGCTATTCAATCTGAAAGAACCAGCCAATATGAAACTAACAAGATGGAAACTTAAACTCGAAGAATTCGATTACTAAATAGAATATAAGAAGGACAAATTAAATACTATTGCAGATGCATTATCGAGAATCCAAATTCACCCATTGGACTCACAATCTCTAATTGTAAACGTCGACCCAGAATTAAAAGACCTTCCAGACGAATTCGTAGAATTAACTGAAAGACAACGAGAATTAAATACGCCCACGCCAGATCAAGTCCAGCAAAATTTAAACCTACACGACAGACAGATAACACCAATGTCAACAGCCCATTCAATAAATGACGAAGATTCTACTGTTAGCATATCCATATTAGATGTTGCTGTAAATACAAAACGAAACCAGATCCATATAAAAACAGTTAATTTAAATCCCGCTGAACCTAAGGTAATAAAACGAGGACAAAAAACGATCATAGAAGCCGAAGTTCGAGCAGAATCAATAGAAGAAGATTTATTCAAGTTACTAAGAGATTTTACAACGACTGATCGAGAATACTATATATTTACCGAACAAGAAGACACATATAAAAAACTGTGCGAGACCTATATCAGTAAATTTACAAATAACGGTCCTACACATCAGGTGTACAAAAAAACTAATTGATGTCCTAGAAAAGGAAGAACAACTGCAATTAATCCTTAATTATCATGAAGGAAAAACCAACCACCGTGGGACAAAAGAAACTAAAGCCAACCTCAAATTAAAATATTATTGGCTGAATATGCAACAAGATATTGAAGAATTCATAAAAAAATGTGATATTTGTAAAAAGAGGAAAATATGAAAGAATACCAGAAAACATTCCTATGATGTTAACAGAAACTCCAACAAAACCTTTTCAAATATTACACATGGACACATTTATCATGGAGCAAAAAATATTCCTGACTATTATCGACGCATTTAGTAAATTGGCCCAGGCATTAGAAATATCCGTGAAAACAGCAATCTCCGATCAACTAATTACATTTTTTACCTTTTACGGAACACCTGAAAAAAATAATAACAGACAATGGCAAGGAATTTAATAATGACGTAGTAAAAGAACTCTTAAAATTACATAACAGGTTTTACCCCTTTTGAGCTAATCATAGGACGTACAGAAAGCCGAAACCCTTTCGAAATTTACTATAATCAGGATATTTATAGTAATTACTTAAACGAACATAAAACAAAAATGAAAAGAGTCTGCGAATCGGTGAGCCAAAAATCACAAAATACTAAAGAAACCGTACATCAATAAAGGAACCGAAACGTTAAGGACCCACAAACCACATTTAAAGAAGGACAAACCGTATATGTCAAAAGTGGCATAGCAACCAGACACAAAACCAAAAACCGTTATGAAGGACCATACACCATTACTAAGTTGAATACAGATAATACCTGCGAAATTACCAATAGAATTAATCAATCTGTAAGAAAGGTACATTTAAGAAATCTAAAACGACTTATTGTTACAGGTCCATCCCCTTCGTCTATGGAGGAGAGCGAATCAGAAGATTAGACAATAACCCTGGATTACTACCACTACCTTTAGGAACATGCAAAAACATAATCAATAAATGGACCCTACTAAGAACTATAGATATACAACCAATTATTGACTAGTACAACAGATTAAAATTAAACATTAACGACCTAGACAAAGCATTCAAATTAAATACAAACATACAAAGAGAAGTTAAAAACTTCGCTATAATCCCAAGGTTCTTATTCGATGAAATTAACCGAAAATTGAATCAATTAATTCCACAATCAAGAGTTAAAAGAGGACTAGTTAACGGACTAGGAGCTATCTGGAAATCCATCACAGGTAACCTAGATAATGAAGATGGGGAAAGAATAGAGCAACACCTGGAACAACTAAGTAAAAACCAACTAACCCAAAAGGAAATACTGGCATCCCAAATAACATTAACTACGCAAGCAATAGAAAAATTCGAATCATCCATTACAAACTTGACTACAAATCAACTCGTACTACAATCAAGAATTTTACAAATCGAGCAAGCACTCAAGGACCAAAAAATTGAAATGTACCACACGATCCAATTCAACAATGTCTATACCCAAATAAATATAATGGCACAAAGTATTCTACAGATATTGGAAACTCTAGAAGAAGCAGTTACATTCGCAAAAATTAATGTTATGCACCCCTCAATTATCGAACTAGAAGATCTGTTGGACAGTCTTTCACAAATAAGTAAATTCGCCAATTTACCATTCCCCACTACCAAGGAACAAATTTTAAACTTCGAACTTATAACCACAATTAAAGCTTACTGGAGGAAAACTACACTCAATTTTATACTGGAAATACCTATCATCGATACTATCCAATATAATATCTACCATTTATACTCATGTCGAATAGTACATGAAAACAATACCTTTCAATTAATTATTCCTAACCAGAAATACCTTATTTTATCCGATCAATATTACAGTTCATCAAACGAATTATGTAAATTTATAGATAAGAATTATTATTGCAATAATCTAAATTTAAGAAATTTAGAAACTAATCAGCCATGCGAAGTACAACTTTTATTAGCTAAAAGCCCATATTCTAATTGCGAAGTTAATCTAATTAAATTAACAAGTCAGAAAATACAAACTTTAGAATTTAACCAATTGTTAATTGTAAATCCTTCAGATAAACAAATTAGTTTTGATTGCAAGGATATGTCAGAGAAAAGAATATTAACAATAGGTACTTATATTGTAACCAACATAAAAAATTGTATAATTCAAATATCAAATCAAAAATTTACATATATACAGACAGACATTCCAAATCTAGTAAACAATTATATTCCCGAATTAGATTATAAAGTAAATGTCTCCTATAGTTTTGAAATAAAGAATATAAGTTTGCTACAAATCAATTTAGCCGACCTAAACGATATTAAATACAAAATGGAACAAAACAAACAAAATATAAATTTAGTAGATAAGACTTCTCACTGGTATAAACTAAGTATTTGGACAATTATCTTATATTATGTTACCCTAATATGTTGTAGTATTTATGTAATAAAGAAAATACGGAATCGACTCCAAGAATCCAGAACCAACTCCAAGGAAGACACTTCCCGGACTTTAACCCTCCTCCAGTCCAGTCTAAGGATGGAAGAGTTAAGTTGACCACCTGCTGATAAGAGGAGATAAGTCAGCACTTTATCCCACTCGCCTCCACAGATTTCCAATGCTAATATTTCACTTCGTGTCACAGCTTCATTGCATACAGATGTGCAATATATTATTGTATTTAATTATTGTGATGTTCTGTTAGTGAAGTGCGCATGTGCACTAGAGATAAGGATTTCCGGCGACAGTGCCAAGCAGTGAGGCGCAGAGAACAACGGACAGTGATTCGTAGACTACGTAGACCGACTGATATTACGTTTAAGATTATCTGTATTGTGGTATGTATGTGGACATTCTGGGTCTGTGCAATTCACCATTTAGTATTGTTAGAAATATATATATATATATATATATGGGACAATCCGCGTCAACCGGATCAGAGCTACGACCAAAATTAGGAGCAACCAAAAAAATCGACCAAGGACTCATTTTAAAGCTTAGAGCGTCTACTATCAAATGCCGAGTGCGCCTTTGAAAAATCCAATATGGTGGCTCCAATATGGCGGCCGAAAGCCGGAGAAAAATCGAGTGCCCAGCAAAGAAAGCTTGTAAAAATAAAAATTCCCAACCGATCGGGTCATTTCTTGGCTCAAATTGTAGCTGATGGACGCCCCTAAAAAGATGGTGTGGTAGGTTGACAAAATACAACATGGCGGATCCAATATCGCGGTCAAGAATCCAATATGGTGGCCGAATTTTTGAAAATCAACCGATTTGCACCAAATTTGGTATACGGGGGTTTTGGATGTCACTGATCACGAGTCCGAGGTCAGATTTGCCAAACTCAAGATGGCGGATCCAAGATGGCGGCCGAAATTTTCGAAAATCAACCGATTTGTACCAAATTTGTTATACGGGGGTTTTTGGGGTCGCCGATTACGAATCCGAAGTTCGATTTTCAAAATCCAAGATGGCGGACCCAATATAGTGGATTGGGTTGAGTTTCCGCCATATTGGGTCCACTTTACCGTCATCACCGACCATCAATCGCTCCGATGGTTACACTCTATCAAGAGTCTGGCCGGCCGTCTAGCTAGATGGAGCGTTTTCCTTCAGCAAGACGACTTCGAAATCAAATACCGTAAGGGCACACTCAGCCGAGTGGCTGACGCCCTGTCCTGTCAACCCCTACCAGGAACATCCTCCGCACCCGATACCGAGGAACTCTGTGTTGTAACCGAAACACCAAAATGTCCTTGATACCACCGCAAGAAAGCGGAAGTCGAAGGAAATCCAGAAGCTTTTCCGGATTACTGTATTCGTAATGACCGTCCTGACCGAAAATCACGATGCCCCGACTACCGGCCATATGGCGATTGCCAAAACAATCGCCCGCACCGCCCGCAGTTACTATTGGCCCGGTATGTTTAGGGACATTGCGAAATATGTCCGAAGTTGCCTGCAATGTCAACGATATAAACCGGCACAACAGCAGACTCCCGGAAAAATGCAACCGTCCACTAACCATGATCCCTGGGAAACCGTCAGCACCGGTCTAGTTGGACCGTTACCGTGATCCAGTAAAAGAAATAACTATATGGTTATGTTTCAAGACCGTTTTACCAAATGGATCCAGTGCCGACCGCTCCGTAGTGCCACTGCCCGCAACAATATGTCAAGGTCTCTATGAGGAAGTTATCACACGTTTTGGATGTCCCCGTACCGTCATCAGTGACAATGGCACCCAATACGATAGTCATGTGTTATGCTCCCTACTAAGAGAATTTGTTATTCAGCACCGTCTCACACCGCCGTACACTCCGCAAACCAACCCCGTTGAAAGAGCCAACCGCACCATCAAGACAATGATTGCTCAGTACTGTGAACAGGACCATCGCCAATGGGACCGTCACCTGCCCGATTTCCAACTGGCGCTGAACAGTTCAAGACATGACTCTACCGGATTCACTCCGGCATTCTTGAATTTTGGACGTGAGTTAACCCTACCGAACACCGTATACCAAGATGAGACCGAGACCCCGGAAGACACACCCATCGAAGAACCGCCGCCTGTAGAAGACCGTACCAACCGTCTAGAAAAGTTGAAAGAGACCTTCCAATTGGTCCGGGTCAACTTTGCCCGAGCTTTTACCGCGCAGAGTGCTCCCGAAACCGGAGTTCTCCCGGTAGCCCCGAGCCAACCGCCCCTTGAAGGGATATCCGTTAGCTACACCGAAACCGCAGGCTTAGAAGGAGCCGTGCCGGCAAAACCAGTATGTCCCACCGACCGTGAAGTGGAGGACGATACGTCATCGCTGGACTCCATCGTTTCCAGACTGTTTCGGGACCCGGCGAGTGTTCCCCGTCAGAGGGGTCATACTACCTGGATCTAGAAAGCGCCGAAATCCAGGCCCGCCGCCGGGCACCGCAGTACATCTCCGTGCAACAACGAACATGCTGGAGATGTGGATACACGGGTCACTCCCGACGGGACTGCACCAGGCATCCCTGCCTGTTTTGTTCGAAGTGCGGGCTAGTGGGAGTTATGTCTCGAAACTGCGGTTGTTCCGCCCAATCATCTGTTCGTTACCTATCGCCGTCCCATCCGTACCGTCGTCGATCCACAGCGGAAACCCACCGCCGCCGCAACGTATCTCGAGGAGTAACGGTATCTGTTCGGACGCCCAATTAAGTATGTGACGGTGTTTGTTTGGGCGTCGTAACAGTGTTTGCTTTCGGATAGCTGGTTTGGAGAATTAATCCAGGATTCCTGTTAGTTGTAAATAAGAAAGCCCAGAGTATTCGTAACGGAGTTTTTTTTATTAAAGTAACATTTATCCAAAACATGAAGTTAAATAAACATAAAATCAGAATCTTCAACAATAAAACCAAGTCAAGTACAGTTAACAAATATTATTTACATTAGTGAGATTAATTTACGGGGGAGTGTAATTCGGTGAATGCATGGTGACGGTGGGCTTCAGATCCAAGTACTGAAGTAAAACCTCTAGGATTCGATGCGCCGCGCGCCAGTAAGTTCGAAAAGTATTTAACGGTGGCGGGCCCAGCTCAACACGCTGAAGACTCACGGCAATAAATAATTACTAGACTGGTGACGACGGTTGGTTTAGCATCTATTTACCAACAGTGGGCCCAGCTCAACACGCTACAGACTCACGGCGATAAATAATTACTAGACTGGTGACGGCGGTGCAGAGCGGAAAAATGGCTACCAACACCAGGAGGTCAAGCTCAGCACGCTTAAAACCCCAAGATGCTACCAGACATTCAGCCGGGCGGCGTCGTCGTCGGATTCTGATTTCTAACCAAATGGAGTCAAGCTCAACACGCTTAAGACTCCTCAACTACCCAGCTCAACACGCTGAAGGTAGTTGTCAGCAGAAAACTGAATGCCTTTCCTCGGCTACGGCCATTCTATTTATACCAAAATCCTGGCCTTGGTGACGTCAATATTTCATGGTGGCAGGAAGTACGTGGCAGCACCTGCCAAACGATAATTGCAGAAACTTCTAGGAATGAGCATCTGCGTGATTCATCATGTGTCGGCAGGAAGTGCGCGACAGCACAAAACTAACGGGAATTTCCGAAACTATAGTAATGAACATGCGTATGATTCATTACAAGTGCTACTACCACCAGTTTCCACCGAAAACCATCACCGTATTCAAAGGAATAAACTTTTTTTTTAGGAAGTCTATGGAGAAGGATACCTCCGACCTCCAGGAATAAGGAATCCCTCATGTTTGGCAGGGAATTCCAGATGCGTGGATAGGATAACTTTTTCTTTTTTTTTCTTTTTGGCAGGAGGAATTATTAATTTTCTTTAGCATGGTTAGAATCGACCCTGGAAGCCGAATGGTTTGTTTGGTTTGAAGTTGTAAAAGGTGTACATACCCACAAATAAAGTTTAAAGTGGCCTGTGGAGGGTATGCGCCTTAATCATGACAGGGCTCCGTTTAAGTTAGTAAGTCCCGAACTCCAGCGTCTCCGGAAATGTAAAAAAGAAAAAAAAGAGAAAAATGTATATTATTTTTTTCCGAAGTAAGAGGGGGGTGTAACGAAGTGATTATTTTATAGAATTAAAATATATAACTAGGTGCTATTTGCCTGATTCAAAAAATATTTTAAACATTGTAGTACCGCGCCCTTAATAGTGGTATTCTCAGCTGCTCATTGATAATAGTATAATTAATATTTGTAAGATAGGTAGTAGTAATCCGTTTGTATAAACAGGTCAAATATGCCGAGCTGCAGACAGTACGTAAATCGCGAAACGCGAATCGCGCATATTGTCCCCGGCACTCCTATGCTTGCCCAAAATGAAGGACCCAGATTGGAAACAAACAAGTTAGTTACCGTCTGGCCGCTGACCGAAGAACCACGCCGACCAGCATAGTAAGTAATCTCGTTGTGAGTATAGAGGTATATAGGTATATAAATTTAATTCCGAATTTTTCCAAGTCCGTAAAAGGTGACGTAGTTGCCATATTCCGCGCATCACTACCGCGTCTTCTCCTACTTCTGCTTTTGGCAATGTTTAGTAGCTTGAGGATTTTTCAGAGCGTCAACGAGAGTCCGTTGCTACCGCCAGCACCTACCAGACGTGCCGACACCGACCGCTCCGTAAATCCAGAGAGGAAGCAATCCAGGATACGGAAGTAGGTATCAAGGTTTGATAAATAAAGGTTTGGTAAATAAAAAGTATTACTTGGCTGGTGTGTATTTTCCGGAAATTGTTTAGAGTTTGTAGAACGCGACCGCCCCATCCGTGGAGTCCGCAAGCGTAAAGCCGTATCCGCATTATACAAGGTGTCCTCCAGGCTACCTGAGCACGTCATATTCTGCAGGGTGACTTGGAGGTACTATCATTAGCTTCCAACCAGGAGACACTTCCGTTCGAGTGTAGAAGGGGAGAGCGGCTGAAGGTTGGAATCGTAACCGCGTTATACCGGGTGTCCTCCAGGCTACCTGAGCACGTCATATTCTGCAAGGTGACTTGGAGGTACTATCATTCGTAACAGCGTTTACAGGGTGTCCTCCAGGCTACCTGAGCACGTCATTCTGCAGGGTGACTTGGAGGTATGATTATTTCAGTTTGACATTATCGTAGTCTCTTACATTTCCAACCGTTAGGCTTGCCACTCCTCCCCCCCTCAACCGTAACCGTATTATACCGGGTGTCCTCCAGGCTATCTGAGCACGTCATATTCTGCAGGGTGACTTGGAGATACAATCATTCGTAACCGCGTTATACAGGGTGTCCTCCAGGCTATCTGAGCACGTCATATTCTGCAGGGTGACTTGGAGGTATGATTATTTCAGTTTGACATTACCGTAGTCTCTTTAAATTTCCAATCGTTAGGTTTGCCACTCCTTACCCCCCAAACCGTAACCGCGTTATACCGGGTGTCCTCCAGGCAACCTGAGCACGTCATATTCTGCAGGGTGACTTGGAAGTACTATCATTCGTAACCGCGTTATACAGGGTGTCCTCCAGGCTACCTGAGCACGTCATATTCTGCAGGGTGACTTGGAGGTATGATTATTTCAGTTTGACATTACCCTAGTCTCTTTAAATTTCCAATCGTTAGGTTTGCCACTCCTTCCCCCCAAACCGTAACCGCGTTATACCGGGTGTCCTCCAGGCTACCTGAGCACGTCATATTCTGCAGGGTGACTTGGAGGTACTATCCATCGTAACCGCGTTATACAGGGTGTCCTCCAGGCTACCTGAGCACGTCATATTCTGCAGGGTGACTTGGAGGTATGATTATTTCAGTTTGACATTACCGTAGTCTTTTTAAATTTCCAACCGTTAGGTTTGCCACTCCTTCCCCCCAAATCGTAACCGCGTTATACCGGGTGTCCTCCAGGCTACCTGAGCACGTCATATTCTGCAGGGTGACTTGGAGGTACTATCCATCGTAACCGCGTTATACAGGGTGTCCTCCAGGCTACCTGGGCACGTCATATTCTGCAGGGTGACTTGGAGGTACTAGATTTGGAACCATGCATTAGCCAAGCCATAGTACATAAAAGCCATAGTAAGTCATAGTCGTAGTCATAGTGTGCTTGTATTAACGCTTGCTTCCTCTTCTGGTATCCGTCCATCGTCTGCTTATGGCCGATTCATTATTGCTGATCACCTTTTTCACTGCTTAATCACCGTATTACCGTGTCGCACCGCTTGTACGCCCGCTTGCTGTCTCCGCTCGCCTGTAATTAAAACAGTTTGTAGTATAAGTTGTAAATAACCTAGTAGTATAAGAACTGTTGGCCGTAGGCTAGTTACTAAGATGTATATATAGTGTAAATAATAAATTAGTGTTTAGAATAAATGTAAATATATTGAATGAGAGTCGTTTCATTAACTGTAGTGTGTAAGTTACCTTTTCCCACCCCCGGCTTATCCATTTCTTCACTGTAGTTGCCCGGCCTCTATCGTCCCGCCGATAGAGTAAAGTGGTGTTTCTGCACTCTAAACATAAACTGGCGCCCGAGATATCCGTACCGTGAGCACCGCCGTAGTGTTGGGCGTCAAAGTGACACTTCCGTTCGTGGGAAGAACGGAAGAGTGCGTCATAGTAGTAACAGTGGAACTGTCGGTTTAAGAGGGTTCAGTACTCGTACTATAACATTTAAAATAGAATTTTTTTACAATCTGTTGTCTCATCAACAGATAACCACAGCCGTGTATTTTTTAATTCACATTTCATCTTATTTACCATGTCTACGTGTACAGTTGGTAGATAGTTACATAACGTTGTGCGACTTGGTAACTTCACCTGGGCATTGTATTCATTCCAGAACTCTCGAAATGGTTGTTTATCGAGTGTATGTGCAGCGGAACATCACAGGCAATCAGCATTAATAGTAAATCAAACATAAACTGTGTTGTCGAAGGCACGCCATTTTTTTTATTTTTATGGGGTACACTACGTGAAGTCCACAATCACGCTTATCCCAGCACATCAAATCTTTCTCGCACACATTACAAATTATTTTAGCACCATCATAGAATAAATCCGGGAAATCACCTATGAATTTATTCACTTTGTCAGCAAATGGCCGTTTTCTACCCCTGCGTACATCTGGCATGCTTTATTATTAAATTAATATCAACAATACAGTACAACAAATAAAATAAAAACACAAAATCAATATGCAATATGCCCAAGTGACAACGTGTACACAACTCAAAAGCTAATAATAGACTGGACTCGAGAAAGTTTCGCGGTCAAGATGAATGCCGGCGACAGTAAGTACCTACATCTGTATTCTACGACCATGATACACAGAAACGATTTGCAGCTTTAGAAACGAGATTAATTCTAAGATCCCCAGATATGAATGTGAACGAAATTATTGTCTTTGTGTAGCTGCAGGGCCGCACAATCCAAAACCTTCAAACATATTTGCTGGTAAAAGCGGGTATATCCATCTCCTGGTGTTCGCTGTACGCTATTTGTTTACATAATCTTTTATTATTTGCCAGAATAACTTGCAATAATTTGCGGTTAAATTTAAATATTACTGTTTAATTTTTTGTTTTGTTACTGCAGTACTGGGCAATTGGTAACTTAATCACCAAATCCTCCAATCCCATCTCTTCCCTCCATAAAAATTACGACCCCCCCCCACGATTGGCTTTCGCGATGCAACATTGATCATGTCATGCAGTCAGTGCTAAGAAACAATCTATGGCTAAAAAACTTAGTTTTTTCACAAAACATAATTAATGAAACTTCTATATCAACGATAATACTAGTACCAAGCACATATTTATCCATCCAGTGTTCGTGAATAACTTGGAAATGACCTAAGCAGCAAGTCGCAGTAATTACGAAGCTAAACGTAATAAATAATATAAATCTGTTTTGGTAACTAACAGCCATTCTACCAGGATTAATTAAGTAAGTAAACTTTTTATATATGATGTCTTACTCCTGATAATTTATTTTTATTTAATACTTACTCAATTTTTTTATTTAATTGTGCTGAGCGCCAACCAGATTAATAAATTAACCTGGATTTTGGATTAATCTACTTTGAGCTTGAAACACTTATCTCAAAGGAGCCGGTTCTAGGGCGTTATAAATTAAATTTAGGCCAAGAATAAATACCAAATGATCATATAATGATTTCCCAATTTTTAAAATAATAATTAACAATCTGACTCCTTAAATTTAATATTGTTCTGACACTGGTTTTTAACAAAGTTTTGTCACATACCAAGTTCCTTATATCTCTAACACTCGTTTGCATGCACCATTAACTCCTATGCTCACCGTTAGGATTTTCTTCTCCCCGTACTCTCCAAACTTCTTATTAATTTCTCTATCTTTAATTCTCCCCCATGTGACATTCACTTTTTAATTATTTAATTATTACCAAACGGAGGTTTTCTAAGACACTAATTACAACAGCCGGAAACTAACTTTTTAAGTACTAAACAATAGGTATATAGATTGCTTTATCAATTCTGCTTCCAATTATTATAATTTTTAATCTTCCTCCAATTTTTCCAATTATCTTCTGCTTGTTTATTTATTCTCTTTAACTTCTTATAATACGCCTTATTTATAAAAGCTTTATTTTATTTATTATACTTTTATTTTACCAGTTTTTTATCTCGTCATTCTTTTCCCAAAATAAAAAATCATTAAAACAATTTTTTTCAATCAACAACTTCACTTGTTTTTTCCTAGTTACCCTCGATGTCTGAATCAATTGTCCAATACTAGCAGAAAATTTGTATCTCAGGGTTTCCAAACTGACTTCAAATAAATTATGCTTCCTCAAATGCATCATTTTCACTTTTGTTTATTTTAATTACAATGTTTTGCCAATTATCTGTACGGTATGTACTTCTATATTGTTACGTGTTTGCTATCCACACAAACACCTCTACTCGTAGATTCGTTGATTGAAAGTCCAGGTAACACTTAATCACTACTTTATTTACTAATTAATAATTAACAACAATAGATTAATTACTGCCTTAACTATAATCACACTTGAACACTTATAAGTCTCTTTCTTATTTCTTCTTTACTCGTTCACGTTCAACTTAAAATTAAGTCTCGGCCCACCGTGCGTCTTATTTATACATCCATTCACCCGGTCTAGAGCATTCCAGAATATTCCTGGCCGTTCCCATATAATTCCAGTCTCATCCAACCAGTCTACACAGTCCAGTGCCGTAAGATTAAGTCTCGGCCCACCGTGCGTCTTATTTATACATCCATTCACCCGGTCTAGAGCATTCCAGAATATTCCCGGCCGTTCCCATATAATTCCAGTCTCATCCAACCAGTCTACACAGTCCAGTGCCGTAACAATATTATAACACTATAACTTAAATAATAATAACTATGTTCATTTAATATTTTTATTTCTTGCCTCATGGATCTCAACACATTTTGTTATTTCTTTACGTTTTAAGTATTTTATTGTTATATGAAACAACAAATTTCAAATTTGACCACAGTATTATTACATTTCCTGATATTAATGCTCAAAGTAATTGCCATTTTAGCTGATTTCTTAAATATTGTTCTTATTTCTCTCTTTTAAACAACTTAATTTTTATGACCCATGACATTTTCTCCCCCCTGGATCAATACACATTTTACACTTGTAGGAAAATTGTATTTATCCACCAGATGTTGTATCTGTTTTGTTCATAGCATGCATGTTACGATCTGGAAGATATGGATATAATAAGCTTATATTGAAAATTCCCGTACAGTATCATTTTTCATGTTCCAAAGCTCATATGTGTTGTCATTTATAACTTTATTTACTCGATATGGACCTTCATACGAATAAAATAATTTTGCACATATTTTTCTATCCTTGTTTGACACTCTCAACCTTTTTTACGATAACAAAATCACCTATTTTAAATTTTACCCTTTTCTTAATCTTTTCATTTTCCCGTTTAATGTACCGATCAGAATTTGCCTTAATTCTTTTAGCTACGCGTATCCTAATGTTTTCAAGTCTTTCTGCATCCAATATAACCCAAGGTCTGTCCGCTTGTTGACCTAATGTAACCGTAATTGGAGCGATTTTTGTCACTGTATTAGGTGCATGATTCAAATAATATTCTATCTCTGACATATAATTTACCCACGTTTCATGCTTTTCTTGTGTTGCTGTCCTTAAAAACGTTACCACTTCTTGAATATACCTTTCAGACGGGTTTGCCTGTGGATGGCTTATAGATCTAAAACTTAATTTAATATTCTTGTTCCCCCCAATAATCTTTAAATTTATTGTTATTAAAATACGTAGCATTATCACAACGTTTAGTTGGGTATAGCCTTACATATTTTGAAAAATTGTCCGTCATTACTAAAATATTCTTATAACCACCCTTTGTTTTTATCAAGTTACTCACATAATCTATTGCCACAAGTTCTAATGGTCTCGTTGTCGTTATGCTACCTGTTGTGTTTTTATTTGAATGATTTTTTAAACTTTGCCATGCAACATTCATGACACATGGATATCATCTTTTTGGTTATTTGCAAGTCCTTTTGGGAATAGAAATTTTCTCTGAAAATCAACCATGTCTTGCGTACTCCTATGTGTCCATAGTGGGTATGCATGCAAGTCAAGTATAATTTTATTTGTCAGTTCACAGTCAATAAAATAAAGTTCTTGTTCGTGAATTGTCTTAATAATGAAATTTTGTCTAGAACTGTAACCTCTATAAGTTTGTCTTTCCCGTAATATTTGTTGTAAATCCCGTCAGTTTCATTTGGCTCTGTAAAATTTCATTTACGTTATATAATTCTTCCATAGGCAAAAATTGGTTTAAAGCTACCACAAACGTATCCGGATTTTGTATATTTGACTCTCGATTTCGTGTCAATGCATCCGCCGTTATATTGTCCTTTCCTGGTCTAAATTGAATTTTGAACGAATATTCCTGAATTAGTAGAGACCAACGATATATCTTGCTGTTTGCAAACCTATTTTTCATCAAGAAGCATAGTGCGACATGGTCCGTTTCAAGAGTAAATTTAGCTGACGTTAGATAGTATTTTAGTTTGGAAATTGCGAAAACCACTGCAAATATTTCCTTTTCTCCAACTGAGTATCTAGTTTCATAAGGCTTTAAAATTCTGGATATAAAACATATGGGTATTTCTACTCCCCCCTGAATTTGCGTCAACTCTGCGGAAATAAAATATTGTGACGCATCCGTCCTTAAAATAAATGGAATCTGAAAGTCTGGACTGTGTAATAACAAATTGTCATGGAAGTTTTCTTTTAACCGTTGAAAACTTTTCTCCCTTCTCTCATTCCACTCCCATTTAACATTTTTTTCGCAATAACTCTATTAATGGTATCTGATATTCGGTTAATTTGGGCACAAGTTTCTTATAGTAATTAAGGATACCCAGAAAACCTCTTAACATTTTGAAATTTTTCGGTGTTGGATACTCTTTAATTTTCGCTATTCTTTCATTATCTATGCTATTACCTGTTTGACCCACTGTATATCCTAGGTATTTTACATTTGTTTGATAAAACTCGCATTTTTCTATGTTTAACATTAATCCTGCGGTATCTAAAGCATTTAAAATCGTGTCAAGATGCTCTAAATGTTTTTCGACATTTTCCGAAAAAACTAAAATGTCGTCTATATAGTGCAAACAAAAATTTTCATACTTATCAAGTACACAATGCATAGCTCGTACTAAAGCTGAGCTAGCCGATTGCAAACCAAATGGTACAACTCTGAATCAATACACATGCCCATCAACACTAAACCCTGTGTATTTACGAGAATTTGGATCTAGAGGAATGAGCCAAAATGAATTTTTGAGATCTAATTTGCTAAATATCGTATTTTTACCTATTCTAGATAACATTGAATCTATGTTTTGTGGTGCATCATACTGAGCTTTAGTTATTTGATTTAGTAACCTAGCATCTAAACATAACCGTATGGTATCATTCTTTTTTCTAACAACTACTAATGGATTGATGTAATTTGTTTTTGCCGGTTCTATGATTTTATCCCTTACCATGTTATTGATTTCTTCACTTACTTTTGCTCGATAATTGTAAGGAATCGAGTAATTTTTGCATTTGAATGGTTTGCTTTCATCAACTAATAACTAATGAACATAATTTTCCACGATTCTCGGTGTGTAATTAATAAGTGATTTATATCTTTTAATTAATCCTTGAATTTTCTCAACATGCTGAGTGGTGACATTTTATTTTAAAGTTCTCCCCCAAATTACAATTACTTACTCTACGCGATGTGCTTCCCTCCGTAGCTTTATACACATTTATATTTTCGGCAACTTTGCCCTTTAATTGCACATCTTCTACCTCATTAATTTTCACCATGGGCACTACTTTTCCATCTATACTCAAAGTCCTCTTACCCATATCAATTTTTACTCTCAGCTTTGTTAAAATATCCTCCCCTACAATAATATCAAAATTCATATTTTTAATCACTACAAAATTACCCTCAAATTTCTCACCCTGTACCTCACATGTTATGTTCATTACCCTATTTCCTTCAGCAAACTTTCTTCCAATTGCATTCATTAATTTTATTTTTGATACCTTCATAATGTTCACTTTAATTTTCTTTGGAATTTTTTCCACCACTGCTTCATTTATTAAGCTCCGCACCCGTGTCTACTAAAGCTTGCACCTCTATTTCATCTATTTTAACATTAATAATAATAGGTAAATTACTTATACTTATTTCCTCATTGCCTTCAAAACCGTTTTCATAATCCAAATATTCTCGCATGTGTTGGTAAGTTGTTATGATCGCCACACTTGGTTTGTTTGCTACCGAAAATCCTGCCTATGTCCGTCTACTTGTATCTTGTATCTGCGCCACCGTTTCTATCTTATTTATATCCTCCTGCTGTTTTCGTATTGTGTTAATTTGTCTGTCTATCGTCTTTCTTATCGTTATGTTGTTCTTGTGCTTGTCATCCTCCCTTCTTAAATTTATGTTATCCTGTCTGTCGAAAATCCTTCTCTGTTGCTTATTGTTCTGTCTGTCAAAGTTCCTATTCTGATATTTGTATCGTCTCTCTTGTCCGTTATCATTTCTCTGCCTAAGATCGACTCAACTCCCCCGTTCGTTGAAATTTCCTCGTCCGTACCTGCCGTCCCTGTCTCGTCGGTCAATCTGGACCAATGGTTTCCTCCAACCAGTCCTATCATCATCGATATCCCTTAAATATTCAACCATTTCACTTATTGTACTCATTCTCTGCGTTATTATAACTTTCCGAATATCATCCTCAAAATGTTGCGCTAAATAATTGATTATCTCAGCTTCCGTGAGTTGAGGAACTAGATATTTCGATTGGTTATATTTACGTATTGCGTATTGTTCACGCGAGCACCCATACCCTTCATAATATTTCCCATTACCTAAATCTTTCCGAACTTTTTTGCTGGTGGTATTGTCCCCAGTACTGTTTTAAGAAACGTTCCTTAAATTCTTGAAAATTGTGATAATCATCCTCTATCAAACTGTACCAAGCCTCTACATCCCCTTTTATGCTATTTTGTATGCATGTTTTTATGTCAGCTATTCTCGTTCTGTTTTCAATACAATTTTCTAACCTTTTTATAAAAACACATGGATGAATTTTATAGTCCCCGTAAAATTAATAATGTCTCTCCTGTCAATTAATGTCGTCATGTCTTGAAATTCTACTTCTATTTTTTCATGTATTTCTTTAAGCATTTGGCCTTTCGCGTTGTTAGTCACTTCATCTGTTTCCTTTCTAATATCAAATATTATTTTCTCAAATTTAGTGTTTAAATTGTATAATTCCCCTCCCATTTCCTGTTTCATTGAATTTATTTCCCCTGATAATTTTTCGTTTGTATCTTTAAATTGCATAACCTCCCCTGATAAATGGTCATTTGACATTTGTATTTTATCATTCGATTTTTTTATTTCAGTCATCATTGTTAACAATTGACTAAACATGACATTGCTTGGAACATTTATGTTGTACCCCGTACCTTGATCTGTATTTGTTTGTGCCACAATTTCCTCTTGGTCTGCGATACCAGAGGTCTCTGGCCATACTACTCTTTCTTCCAGAACGCAGATCCATGCTCGAACAAAATAGAAATTTGAAGTATTTATTTTACTTTAGTAAAATTCCCTGTTAATTACCTTTTAATTTTAGACTATACTGTGTTCAATTATTTAAATTTTCCTGTCTTTAATGACTGCCCTTTATTTTGATCGCCCCACGTTGGCAGGCGTCATTTTTATATGTGATACCTATCTTACTCCTGATAGATTATTTTTTTATTTTATACTTACTCGATTTCTCGATTTAATTGTGCTGAGCTCCAACCAGATTAATAAATTAACCTCGATTTTGGATTAATCTACTTTGAGCTTGAAACACTTATCTCAAAGGGAGCCGGTTCTACCCTGGTGGAAATAGTTTCTGCCAATAATCTAATTTAGTCTTGCAGTGTTCTGAAAAACAATTCCAGAAGAATGAGTAAGTCTAAAAAATTCTGAAACATTCTGAAAAAGTATGAAAAGATCTATGTAAAACTTACTAATCATTTTAAAGACTGCATTTTTACAAGTTTTTGGACTCTTCTAGAATACTTTTTTCAGAATTAATCAGATCTTTCATGAAAATTTAGCTAAAGTAAAAGTAAGACTTTTTCAGAGTTAAACAGTAAAATTTAAAACATTTCAGATTTTCGAAAAATTATTTACTGTAGGTTTTATCATATTTATTACTTCTCGTAAGGAATATAAAAACTTGATAGGAGGAGGGTTATTAGTAAAAAAAATATTAATGTTTATATTCTATACATTTTTAAATTTTATTTACAGATTTTTTTTAATAATTAATTATATTAAGGCGATAATTATTATTATTATAATATATATAATACAAAGAAATACTTACAAATAAATATATAATACAAAATATTTCAAAAACATTTAGGAAATACTTAATATAATACATATAATTCAAATTATTTCAAAAACATTTAAGGAATACACTTAATAAAATGTTATATAATACAAGTGATTTTTAGAAATATTAACGAAATACTTTTAAGATAAATATAATATAAACTATTTCGAGAATATTTAATTAATACTAATAATAAATATATATAGTACAAAATATTTCAAAAACATTTAAGAAATACACGTAATAAAACATACAATATGAATACACAATTTATTCTAAAACCATAAGTCTATCGCGTCTAGCACAGACTACACAGAGGTTCTCTGTAGCGTCTAGTCAGTCATAATCAGGGGTTCTGATTGGCCATCCTAAATCGAATGATGCATTGTTGCGCATGCCATCACCCCACTTTCAATTTCACTTCTACGTTCCACGTATGATGCCAACTTTATCTATGATGACAACAGCTAATGTAGAAGAGGTGCCTTTTGTGCTCGTTTATAAAATAATAGTGTAGTGTTGATTGTTAGGATTATATCGATATAAACAAAAGCACGTATGTCCAATCGAAAATATTGTAAAAAGTACAGATATATCCGGAGTTATGTGAACATTAATAATAATGCATGCCCACTTGTTTTACCAGCAACGGCTTTGGCGGTGCAAGATTTGGAATTTTTGGAAATGAAATGAATGCTGCTACTAATGATAGAAATCAAGAATGCTCTGTGCATCATGATCCAAACGATCCAACTTTATCTGAAATACTTTGTATTATATATATTATAATAATAATAATTATCGTCTTGTAATTATTTAATAAAAACAGTTTGTATATTTTAACCGTATATAATTAATTATCAAAAAAAATCTGTAAATAAAATTTAAAAATGTATAGAATATAAACATTAATATTTTTTTTACTAATAACCCTCCTCCTATCAAGTTTTTATATTCCTTACGAGAAGTAATAAATATGATAAAACCTACAGTAAATAATTTTTCGAAAATCTGAAATGTTTTAAATTTTACTGATTAACTCTGAAAAAAGTCTTACTTTTACTTTAGCTAAATTTTCATGAAAGATCTGATTAATTCTGAAAAAGTATTCTAGAAGAGTCCAAAAACTTGTAAAAATTCAGTCTTTAAAATGATTAGTAAGTTTTACATAGATCTCTTCATACTTTTTCAGAATGTTTCAGAATTTTTTTAGACTTACTCATTCTTCTGGAATTGTTTTTCAGAACACTGCAAGACTAAATTAGATTATTGGCAGAAACTATTTCCACCAGGGTATGGCGTTATAAATTAAATTTAGGCCAAGAGTAAATACCAAATGATCATATAATGATTTCCCAACTTTTAAAATAATAATTAACAATCTGACTCCTTAAATTTAATATTGTTCTGACACTGGTTTTTAACAAAGTTTTGTCACATACCAAGTTCCTTATATCTCTAACACTCATTTGCATGCACCATTAACTCTGTCTCCTATGCTCACCAGTCACAGTTAGGATTTTCCTCTCCCCGTACTCTCCAAACTTCTTATTAATTTCTCTATCTTTAATTCTCCCCGGTTGTGTTCGTTAAACTCGCCCAATTAAATATCGCTATCACATTTACATTTGCAACATTACATAGCAAAGAATGTAGCAAATTTGCGACATTTTACTACGTAGCGAATGTAGCATTTTTTATGATTTGAAGCATTTACAGATTTTTTTTTAAAAAAACATACAAAATTATAATCCCAAGGTCAGTGAACGTATATTATCTCATAATTATATAACAGATACAAGATTTGATTGACTGGGACTACCACAAATTAGCAAAAAAATAGTGCAAAATGAGTCAAACTTATTGAATTTATTTCTTCAATAAAAAACAGAAAAAACTTTATTTCCTATTTTTATTTTTAGAGGACTTCCAGCCAGGTATATGGACAATTATTTATCCGATGTTTCGTCCGAGTTTTCGGACTTTTTCAAAGGTTAAAAAGTTTTTTCTGTTTTTTATTGAAGAAATAATTTCTACTTTAACAGCCAACAACTTGTAAAATATCATTTATTGAATTTACTTACCAACTTTCGATTAATGTAATAATATAGGCTTTTCTAACTAAGGCTGCGGGAATAACCCACAAAAGTATTTAAAACGAATGTAAGCAAACCAACAATTAGCTGATCACTATTTGTCTAATCACTGCTCGCAGTGCAGCCATTTGCACCGTGGTGATTTTAGAATCCAGACCAATTGTAACTTTTTCGAACGCACCCGAAATGTATCAGAAATTTTTAGTGAAAAGTTACAAATGTCAAATATCATTTTATATACTTTTGTCACATATTAAATAACCTTTACATATCCTAGAAGGTGAAAATACATATTCCTGTTAAGAAAGTAGTCAATAAGGCTTTATTTCAGTATATATTATGAACTTTTAAGATCACAAAAAATGTATCCAAATATCCAAAATAGTATCGATTTTCCTCCAGAACTTTGCGTAAAACCTCTAGCTTTAATTGGTGTGTCTGGCTTAGATATTTTAAATAATGCCATACATAAATTAATCTGGGAAACATTTAGCAGTAATAGACGCGTTGAGAGGGCCCCTGTACTATTTAAGGTAATCAGTAATTCGCATGAATTTCCTGTATGTAAACCAAAGAGAAATTCTTATGACTGGTACATTCCAAAGGGCATACTGAAAAGAAATTGGATGAATAAACATTTGTATGAAATTCCAGCTGTTATTGTGGTTTTTTATGACTTGGATTGGAATGATCCGCATTGGAGCGAAAAAATGATTGAATGTGCTTCAAGAGTACAATCTATGAGGTAGGTGGTCACCTCTTGTTATCCACTAAACATACATACATAACATACATAACTAGTAGTTAGAAAACAATTACAGCTATATTTTATTGCAACTTTAAAAGCCATGGGCATGATATTGTAGCTTTGTCGAACTATTGTCTGGTTGGGGAGAGAAGACCTGCGGAAAGATTGTGAATTCTATATTCTATTCACAATTAAGCATAAATGAAATAAATTCGTGCATGGCAAATGTTTTGTGATCGTTTGCATCCCCACCTTATTGAGAAAGGTTATATTCCTAGTATATGATTTCGCAGAAAGCCGGTGACTTATTGTCAATACTCTCCCTTCCCGCATGGGCCTTCTTTCGCTAGCTGGACAGTATATTCTATACAGTATGGAAGCCAATAGGCAAGATGCATGCATTTTAGAAATGCATTAATTTATTTTAATTTCATGATATATATTTTACAAGTTGAGAATATAAGAATTTTTTTTGGTAATTATTTAGTATACGATAAGATGCTTAAATTTTCCTGAAAATTTTTCTACCCCCCTCCCCCCCAAATAAGGTACGCTGAACACGCCGGAGACAAACCGTTATGGAGAAATAAAATAAAAAAATTTTGCTCTTTCACAGACACCTGTCACTTTTTACACTGGATATATCTAACGATTTGCATTATTTCCCTCACCCCAATAATGCTCTGAATGGTTTGGAGTATAGTATACGTAATTTTTTATAATAAGAGCAATTTTTTTCCGTAGAAAAACAGCTTTGTATTTGGGATAACGCCATTACATGATAAAAATGCAACTAAAATGTATGTGAAATTAGCGTCGTGTTTCAGGTAGTGTCTAAAGTGCCTCGCAAACAATTGGGCGACAAGGTAAAATTTGTTTCATTAGCTTTTATGTATTTATTTATTGCAATTTTTATTTATTTCCTGAATTCTTATTTTCGGTAATTTTCAGAACACGCCCCTGTGAGATACCACAAAACCAATTATACCGACACACTCTACACATCATCAAATGTTCATTGCACATTGTCATATCCTGTGCAAACATTCCTACTACCCTTAAATAAGTTAATAAGATTGCATTCTTCAATAACATTAAGAATTATTCCTTGCCCTAAAAATTTTGAGTGGAAAATGGTGTTTTAAATAGGGTGCTTTTTTACATACGATTATGGTTACAATAAAAGGGGTTGGTTTAGCGAATAATTTTAATATGATGAAAGGATGGTTTCATTATAAGGGGTTATTGTAACTATAATCCAATGTAAAAGGCACCCTATTTAAAACTTACCCTTTCCACCCAAAATTTATAGGGCAAGGAATAATTCTTAATGTTATTGAAGAATGCAATCTTATTAATTTATTTAAGGGTATTTGAGGATGTTCGTATAAGATATGACAATGTGCAATGAGCATCTGATGATGTGTAGATTTGTGCAATAATATAACTTAACCTCACCTAATACCTGTTCTTCTCCTTTCCTGGCAAAGATAATTGCTCATACCTTCTCGTTGGTCCTTGCTGAACAATAACATATTTAAAGATATAATTCATTTCTTTAATTACGTTATCGACTAAATGAGCAACTTACCCTAAAAATGATCCGATCTGGTTGTAAACTGAACGCTAGTTATACAATGTCGTATCTTTAGACACAACAGAATAGAATCACATCTAACTTCGTGACTATGAATGATTTTACAGCATTTTCCATGCATTTTCGTATTTAAAACATGGTTTTTAATGTGTAAAACATTATATTTACAAGATAAAAGTAACATCGTCTTCTAAGCATTAAAATAGTAAAATTAGTAACAGGAAGTGTTAAATATATCACAATAAAAAGTGACAGATGTGTGAAAACGCAATTTTTTTTTATTTTTTTTTCTCATGAACGGCTTGTCTCCAGCGAAAAAAAACTCGTGTTCAGCGTACCTCATTTTGGGGGGTAGAAAAATTTTCAGGAAAATTTAAGCATCTTATCGTATACTAAATAATTACCATGTTTTTTTTTAATTTTGTTTCATTAATAATTCCACTTAAAGTTTTATGCAAGCAAAACCACATGAACGTGAATGCTATGCTATCGGCCTTACCTCATACCGCAGAACTTTGGCTTTGACAGCCTACCAGAATGCATTAAATTGCAAGTTTACGACCGTTAAATCACATTTATTTATTATTTATGTAAAAGTCATTAATGTATTAATTTATATCATATTCAAGATATGTGACGAACCAGACATACAGTTACTAGATCTCTGTAAATATTGTGGAAAAAAAAGTAATCAAAAAGGTATAATGTATGAATTGTGGAGCGGCATTTCATAAAAGCTGCTCAGCAAGGAATATATGTTACAAGAATTACACAAGGAAAACCCAGCAAATATTACCTGTGAGGACAGTGAAGAGAAAAGTACTAATGAGGTTATAATAGAATCCCTTAGATTTGAAAATAAGTTGTTAGATGAGTTCAACATAAAATTAAAAAATATGAACAAACTCTTAAAGGAGAAAATTACCACCCTAGAAGAAAAAGTAAAGTCAATAGAAAAAAAACACAACACACAAATCTGAAGAATACACCATGCAGGAAGAGAATAGTAAACAGACGATAAGAAATCTAATAAAAAAGGAAGTAGAATCATATTTCAGTGTCAAAAAAAATGATGTATTCATGAAGAACAAAAATAAACAAGAATTAACTGCTGAAAGCAATAAAAAGCAACAACAAAAAACATCAACATCTATCAGTGATACTGCCAAAAAAAAATACCAAAACAAATAAACAAAGAAATGAAAATAACACCAAGAAATAATAAATTTGGAAAAACACTCCACAACCACAAAATGAAAAAAAATTCAAATTTGACCAAAAACACCGCAAAAATTGAAACAATACAATACAACGTAAAAGATCAGAATAAGAGTGATTATGAAATTTAAAATATGTATAAACCATCATACAAGGAAGTACTGTTAAGAAAGGGTAAAATAAAGGAAAAATCTAGTAATAATGTTCAAATTGGAGATGGAGGCATCGATGAAGTCTTGGAAGCAGGGTTCACCCGATTTAAATCGTTTGATTTAAATCCATGATTTTAAGCAAGTGATTTTTTTATTTTAATCGATTTAAATGAGAAGAAAATTCTGAAAATAAAAATATTATTTATTATAAAATATAAATCAACCATTAATATTCTTGATAAATAAGAAACATTTTAGTACAAAACAGGTAGTTTCTAAAACAATTAACATTGATTTTCATTATAAAATTTGTATAGGAACACTAATTGTCGTGCTTTCACCGCTCCTAATTTATTTTGTAAATTGGAGATTACGAGCCCAAATGTGGAAAATACTCTTTCCACCGAAGCTTATGAAGAGACAGCACATAAAAATTGCTTCAGTATAGGAAGAAGTTTCTCAATATCAGGGATGTTTTTTTGTGAAACCCACCACTGTAAGGCACTAACATTGCATATTACCTTTTCTGAAAACATAACTGCTACGAAAGGTTCCATTTTTACTTAAAGTTTTATAATGAGTGGTAGTAAACCATTATTTTCATATATTTCTTGCATGGTATTTAACGTTTGATCTTTTTCTGACTGCGTCAGATAGGAAAGCATTTTTTTTCGGTAATTTATCGTCTCACAGCTATAGGCTTTAAAATGTTTAGGTAATCTTCAGCTGTTCCTTTCAGACCAATGTTTGAAACTTTTCAGTATATTGTTGAGTCTATTTATTTTTTATTATCATCAGTTACTTTTAATAATTTCTCCCATTGACTTTTACTTCTAAACAATCTGCCATACTATTCCATCTCACCACTCGGAAGCACTAATGTTTTTTTCATCGGCCTGCTTGAATTTTGCTCTAGCCAGATGATTATTTCTGGAATCCTTAATGATTTGTGTAATATGTTCTTTGATATCTTTTATTTCTAAATGTTTGCAGAGTAAGTTCAGAAGGTGAGCTGAGCATCCATAAGTTAAGACTCTAACATTAGCATTTAATTTATCTTCTATCATTCTTCTCATAAGTGCCATGTTCGCTGCATTATCTGTTACAAACAATTTCACAATACAGTTGCATTTAGATTTACAAGACAAAATTAAATTGTACACAATCTCAGATAAATAATCGCTTGTGTGAGGATTTCCAGATGTGTCTATTTTTTAATATAAGAATGTGTGTCCATCTTCAGTGGTTATTGTGGCACAAACTACAGGCTCATTCTGGACATTAGACCAATCATCGATAGATATGTTTACGCTTTGTCCAGAAAGACTTCCAAAACATTTTGTTTTTTATTCTTCAGTTGTAAAAGGATTGTAGGTATTGTTTTTCCTGAA
The DNA here is from genome assembly GCA_029963845.1 of Rhamnusium bicolor. NCBI lineage: Eukaryota > Metazoa > Arthropoda > Insecta > Coleoptera > Cerambycidae > Rhamnusium > Rhamnusium bicolor. The sequence continues at coordinate 352,807 of JANEYF010004898.1, read as the reverse complement.
GGGGGTCTATAACCAGGTCTTAATAATTCAATCTCCTTTTTCATTTGCAGATTGTCCATACTCCTAAAGCTACTATTAGTTGCAAATACAGCTTTTACAATTTGTTTGTCGATTTCTTGCTTTTTATCTGCAGGTTTTCGAACAACAAAGTTCTGTAAATTAGTTGGTGCGTCTGTTTTCCTTATTTTAGGGATAACTAATGAATCAGTAGATGTTGACAAACTTGCAGACGAAAGTATGCTTGGCGCTTGTTTTGACAATTTTGAGGAACATTGATGTTTGAAGACGTTGAAGTCCCACTGCTTGCAATATTTGCATTATTTGAGACTTCATTTCCTGAAAAAAAATTATTAATAATTAAGTGAATAAAAAAAATATATATTAATCTTACATGACATATTAAGGATTTCATCACAACAAACATTTATTAATTTGTGAATATAAATATACCGAAAATATACATATACAGTGTGTTTCACTTGAAATGGTAACACCCCAAAATTTTTTTTTTTGTTGATTAAAAAAAAATTTCTTTGTATAACACTCTTTTAAAGAGTTAAACAACATTTTAACTTAATGAGGTTAACACGCTAGAATTCACCACGAGTGGTGCTAGTGTACGGAAAGGTCAATGTCACTGAATGTTAATGTTTACTATGGCTTTTTAATGCTAGTTTTTAGTAATTTTTATAAAAATTAACTGAAAAACATTTAACACAATGATGGCAGAAGAGGAAAGTAGTAATTTACTTGCTCAGTAGGAAAAGTATTGTACTTATCAGAAGTGTCTTATGTGATTAAAGTTAGGTTATATCAAGAATGAGTATGATGAAAACAACGAATGATTATTACGATTTTCTGTAGTAGACTCCTTTGGTAACGCATAATTGTCAGGATTAAAATGTTTCTTACAAACACAAGAATGTTTCGAAGGAGCAATGTTATCTCTATCAACCACTGTTTTAGGCGAGTTTTGTCTCTCGGAAGCATATGTTCGCCTTTTGTTTCAGAACAAAATGAAACTGCACAACACTGAGGCACAATTAACAAGGTTTTTTATTTGCTGATGTACGAAATAATTATAATAAAACACTATAAACTTTTCCTGCGCCTAACAATAACTTTTGACACGACCTTACTCGACCAGTGGCGCCAACTGGTGAGCCTGAAAATGTTAGCCCTCATTAAAATAGAAGCCTATTGTGATCAAAAATAAAGTGAAAAAATTGAATATATTAGGGATTTTTTTTTCGAAAAAGTTTATTGGGAACAGTTCGGAATCACCTTAAACCCCTATTCCCAGGTTTGGTTAAAAAAAAAGTAGAAAAAAAAAGATTGGTTTTGAGTCAAAGTTTTTGTTATATGCGAGATCATTGGTAATCAAAACGAATCCCCATTTTCATTTATTTGGTTTTCGTAAATAACACTATTTTATCCCTTTATCTTCTGAAGCAAGATAGTTTTTGCATTCACAGAAGAGCACTTTTTCTTCATTTTCATCCACTACTACTTCTACTGTGTCCTATATTATGAACTTTATGTTCAGGTGTTATTTTTCCTCTAACAAAGCATACTTTTCCCTCTCGTTTTAGTTGGACATATCCAACAGCGTTGTCACCATATAACTCTTTAGCAGAGCTAAAAATAAAACATAATATGAGCATAAGGTATAATAAGTACTTACTTATTTTAAGTAATACAGGTAAGGTTATTTAACTTAGAATTATCATGGCTACCCAGTAGGTAGGTACTATAATAAATATTGTTTCTAGATTAAACTTAAATAATTTGCTAAAAAAAATTTGAACTTTTTTACATTTTACCATGTAATAATACAATATATGAAAATATTTCAAGCGAGCTTCTCTACAATCGGTTGAAATTATATAAGTACCTCCTTATTGAGAAAAAAATATTTATTTATAGGTAATATAAATCACAAATTCATAAAATAAACCTTATTTGTTGCTATAAATAAATTATCAACTTTGCTTTGTTTTCACATTTTTCACTTCAGCAGAAAAAAAGTTTAAATTTGACACATAAAAGCTATTAACCATTTCACTGTCTACAATTGGAAAGTTGTCAGAAGCAACTTTTACAAAACCCTTCTCCATTTTTATATAAATTTTTAATTTTATTTAAAAATAATCTACACCACACCTTGAGACCATAACATAACCTAATGCACGATGTTTAAGTTTACGTTGAGTTTTTGACTTTTTACGACATGCCGAGAATCATTACCAACTGTCAATGTTCGCTTAGATGTAATAAAGACCATTAATTTCTCCATTATTACTAAGGAAAACTGAAATTAAATGCAAATTTAATTAATTGTTTTTCTACGTATCGTTAAATCCATTTTTTTTATGCATTTTATTTTTGACATACAGCTTTATATGTTTGTTATGTTGGATATCAGCTGCATAAGCTGACAAGTCACATAAAAGCACTGATTATATATAAGTAATAAACATATTTTTAACGAGTAAAATATAAAATGGTCAGAGATGGCTATGACCCATAGGCATGGGAAAAACTTTTTCTTGTTTCTTTTGTGTTTAACAGAAGAAAAATGAAGTATTTTTTTGAGGTGTAGACTTTACTTTAGCCTTAACCTAGGATATTTTATTAAGAGAAATTTACATATACTAATTTTTATTTTTTAGAGCTGCATTAGAAGGTCGTAACACCCGTATCACTGTAGTGCTTATTCAGAACAATTTGCCTCTTCCTGCAGGAGAAGATGTTTTGGCCTCAGAAAGAGCCATAGCACTATGTTCTAGTTGTGAATTAAATTCTCAGTCATTATTTGTCTTACCTCATGGCGATCATCTACAAGGTTATGCAGTTCGACTTGAAAATGCGTTCTATGAATTTGCCCAAACTTATTACCATAATGAAGCAAAAAATGTAAAATCCCATAAGGAACATCTAAATAAATCAACACATCAATATTTATTTGTTCGTCATCAGTTCAAAATGGGCTTTTTGTATGAATTAAAACAAGACGTGCATACTGCTCACAAGTAATGTATTTTTGAAATATAATGTATTTTTTTAAGGTATAATATATAATTAGGTATATTATTATATATTTTTTAGGTATTATACTCATGCATACAATAATTTACTGGAAATAAGAATAGTAGATACAAATGCTTTAGAAATTCGAACTATTGCAGGATTTACCAATTATAAACTTTGCCGATTACTGTTTGTCTTAAATTTACCTCGTGATGCAATTTCCCAGTTTAAAGCCCATATCGATAGATTTAAGAATAGAATGGGTTTCCAAGAATTAATATTTGAACACTATGCTTGGCTCTCAAAACAGTGAGTGTAATAATTATCGTTTACATTTAAGTCGAGTGAAAAATCTTTCCATCTATTAAATTTATTCGGTAGATAGTTTTCTTGGATATAATTATGTCAATAATTCCATGTAATTTATTTTTCAAGTAGATTTAATGGAAAATGGAAAACTAAACTTTTAAGTAGAAATGTAATAAAAAAATTTTTGAAAGAATGAACATTTGAAGAATTCAACATTAGCTTAGAAGTCATTTTTAATAAACTAAATATGCTAGATACTAATAAAGACCCTGAACCGAATGTGTGACTCCACTATTGTTAAAAGTTTAGGTTTTCATTAACACAACCATTATTTATTCTTTCCCTAGCATCATTAAGGCGGCGTTTTCATTGCTCTGAGATCTGTTCAGAATTCCCATTTTTTTTTGAGTTTCTTAAAAACAACTCGACAGAATCAAAATTATTCATAATATTTATTATTGTAAAATGTATCTGCAAGTATCATTCTATATTATTTCTGTATATTCTCAGGAATAATATTTTCCAAAAATCGACCTAATAAGGCATTCGATCATACCACTAAATTTGCGCATAAACAGTAGATTTTAAAAACTTACATAAATAAAGGCGGTCAAAAGTGATTCTGCCTCAGAACATACAAGATATTCTCTTATAAGAACATTCATTTTGTAAAGTAAAACTACTTAGCCAGGAGCATTCTGTCATACGAAAACCATTTTTTTGATATATTTTAAATTATTTTTGATTTTCGATAAATTTTGTTCCTCTATTTCACTGGTGTACAGCAACGTAGTATCATCCGCAGATGTATATATTTATCCTTTTAGTTATCTTTTACACAAATTGTTAACATATATTATAAAAAGAATTGGTCCTTGCCCTTATCTTTGCAGGCACCACTGCTTATTGATCTATCAAAACCTATAAAACCACTTAAATTAACTGCCTGATTTCTTCCATTGGGATAGCTTTGAAACCAGCAGTGCACTACTCCTCTCCAACTTTCTTATCAATAAGTCGTGAGTGTGTATCAAAAGCTTTATTTATATCAGTGAAAAGATTTGTAATTCTTTTATTCACCTTTAAATTTTTTATCTCTATTATTTGTGAAATTCACGAGAGATCATGGTAAGACTAACAAGATATGCTCACGCGCATGTAGCGGTGACGTAGTTCTGTGACAACTTATAAAAACCATTTGTCAAACTGGCTGTGCTAGTCAGAATGTAATTTTGTAAATAAAACCTCGTTTATATGTGTTTTTTGGTGATAAATATGGTTATGTACGCCCATGATAAACTGTAAAAATAACAATAATAAATATCTGATTTGGCCAGCACATAACTTTCTTATACCAGTAGGTATATATCATCCTGATCTAAAAAAATCATTCTATTTAATTCTTCACTTACCTCAATTAAATTTTAATAGCGTGCCTTGAAATGTTTCATTAAAATTTTTAAATAATTAATTGTCAGCGGCATTCGATACTATCAATAATAATTCATGTCATATATTTTAATAATTTTTTGTTATTGACTGACATTTTTGTAACTAAATTAGACCTTTCAAATGTCAAACTGTTAAATTTATCCTAACCCCATTGTATGAGGCCAAATGTGTAAAATATTTCAGTTTACATCAGCTTTATTTAAGTACTTGGAAAATATATTTTATTCGCTTGATATAGTAAACATGATTTATAATTGTTCACCAAGAATATATTTTTTTGTGAAGTCAAATCCAAAAAAGTTTGGGTTACGTGGACCCACTTTCAGCTGGCCAATTTTGCTCATCGCCGAATTTTTCATTATCTTTGGCCTTTAGAACAAGTGTACAAAATTTGAAAGCTTTATCTCAAAAACCGTAGCTGCTATCGTGACACTACAGACATGCGGACAGATATTTTCCATAAAGTTATGTTTTTTCATTATAATTCGTCGAGATTCGTCCAGAAATGCAATAAATTTTTTTCCCGAAATTATACCTTTTTTCTTCTTTTATTCGTTATGTCTCTTCTGGTGGTACCACATTCACCAAATTTAATGTGTCACCTAAAATGTTGACAATCTTAACTGCCAAATTTGAGAAGTCTACCATGAGTATTTTTTGAGTTATTGCGGAGACACACATCCACACACACATCCACACACACACACCCACACACACCCACACACACCCACACACACACACCCACACACACACACACACCGACAGACATCATTCGGAAAATAGTCAGAATGGATTCAGGAGGGTTCAAAACGTATATATCAATTAAAATCTCGAGTCGAAAAAAATCATGATAGGTATAAGAAAGTAAAAAGGTCAAAGTTTCTAAAAATAAATGTAGGTTTTTTTCGTTTCCAAAGAAAAAGGACATTTGGATGAAAAATGTTTGCAACGTGATAAATTGAATATAACTACTGTATGACTTTGCTCCGAGCATTTCACGCAAAATGATTATATTTATCGATTAAATTTATCACCAAATAAATGAAAATTGAAGAAAGATGCTATTCTGTCTATAAATTTGCCGACTCTAACCCCATGTACCAGTAGCTTTTTTTTTTTAATCAAAATCTAAGCGAGGTGATAGAATCAAGAAACGCAATTTATACTGAAAAGACATTAACTGGTAAGTTTTTTTGCGCTAAAGTTATACATCTCCTACATTTTGTAAATTAAAATAATCAAGATAGATTAATTTTAAGGTACATACAATAAACTTAAAAATAGATACCATATTAATTTAAAAGCAAATACACATGTTTTTAATTAATTTTGTATTAAAGTACATGTACTTAGAGTATGTTTTAAGGTCAGATGATCAAAAAAACGTATAAAAACATCGTAGCTGTGAGCGATGGCGATGTTTGTCACAGAATAACATTATGCGCAGAGCCGACCGAAATAAGCACCACTAAGACCTTGCCCTTATCAAAGCCATATTGATTTTGATATTTGTAAAAATTCATTAAAAACTTTAAACATTAATTTCTCAAAAATGTTTGACAAAACAGATAATTTAGTGATAGTTTATAGTTACTTATCGCCATCTTAAATACCATTGGAAACTCAACTTTCTCAAGTGACATATTGAAGTCCTTGAGTGGGTTGGAACCTTTGATGTGAAGATAACACTGACGTAGTTTTCCACGAAGCACCAAAACACTATATATACTGCATTCGACGCACGTTTCGCCAACCAAGTTGGCCTCATCTGGAGATGATTAAAACTAAACTTATGCTAACAATCTACCTTATTTATACCTAAACTATTGTCATGGTTCCCCACTAATCAATACAGCGGGCTATTTAGCTGTCACAATTCATACTATTTTTACACTTTATGATTTCCAAGCTTTCAAATGCATCCAGCTGTCTAATATTTGTTACATTCCTAATTAATCTTAAATTGCTAATATCTATTTTATGGTTGTTCTCAAACGCATGTTGAGTCAATCAAAAGATTAATCGCTAGTACGTCATAAGAAATTGTTCCTCAAAAAGTTCTCAGCATGTAGAAATTCATTCCTCACAGTCGTTTGATAAAGAAGAAATTAATCTCCTTAACAAGGGAGTAAATTTTGCTTTACCTTTTGCCATATTAAAGACACTGTATCTGGCTTTAGTTAAGTCAGTTCTTAGATATGGGATAATAATATGGGGAAGCGCCTATTCAACAAATTTAGAATCTTTAAATATATCTCAAAAATATATAATAAAAGTAATCATGGGAAAAAACAAGTGCTACTCTACAGAATTGCTTTTTAAGGAGTTTGATATGCTAAATCTCCAACTCCTGTATACCAAATCAGTTTTTATCTTTACTCACAAACATAAAAATCTGTTAAACACAATTGAACACAACCATAATACAAGGCATAAATCTAACTTCAGTGTCACAATCCCACAAGCCAGATATACAACTACTCAAAGATTTGCTACTTATTACGGACCTAAGTTTTATAATCTTTTACCAGCCCATTTCAAACTTTATAATAATCTAAGTTTATTCTCAGATAAAGTATCTGAACATGTAAAAAAAAATAAACTAGATTTTCTAAGGATATTAGTAGATTTTCTAAGGATATTAAAGCAGCTATCATCATGTAAGTGAATCCACAATAAAATTAATATTAATTATATTAAGGTCGGTACACGCATAGATCGTTCTATGCTATCTAGGTGTACTCTGGAAGAAACAGTAATATGATATAACTCGTGTTATAACATGTTACTATAATTATGAAGTACAATGTTATTTTTAAATTTTACTAATGTAAATTGGCGAACAATATCTGTATCTGTAACTGTATAAATAAATTTACTTACTTACTTACTTACCTCTGAGGGCATTTTAGATGAGATTGTTGCAAGTGTTGAAAGTTCAATTCAATACCTTCCTGATTCCTCTAAAGGATTTGTCAGAAATGCTTGCAGAAATCAAATCTCGACAAATATTGTCACTAAATAAAAAGTCAAAATCTACAAAAGATAGAAAAATTATCAAATGGTTACGTGAAAAAGATTGTTTTTATTTAAAAGCTGATAAGGGCAATAGGGTTGTTATTTTAAATAAAGAGGACTATTATGAAAGGGTAGACAATCTGATTAGTAATGGTCGTTATAAAAAACTTTCTAGAAATCCATTACCAAAAATGGTTACTGAAATAAGAAATGTAGTTAAATCCTGCAACAATCTTATTACTCCAGCTTTAAATAGGAAGTTACATGTATCTAACCCAAGTGTACCTAGATCGTACAGCTTGCCGAAGATACATAAACCAGGAAAGTCGGTACATCCTAGAGTTTCAGCAATCAGAGCGCCACCTATGAAAATGGTTAACAGAAGAGTTCGAAAATTTACCTATTGCACCACCTAGTTTCTCTGTGATTAATTGCAATGATTTCATTAATAAGGTGAAAAATATTCAGTTGCAAGAAGGTGAAATTTTGATTTCCTTTGACGTTTGTTCATTGTTTCCAAGTGTTCCAATACCACAGACCTTGGACTACCTTAAGGATTTACTCGAATTAAACAATCTCAGTCAAGATGTAGTAAAAAAATATCTTAAACTCACTAAACTTTGCACCAAATAAAATTGTTTTCAATTCAACTATAATTTCTTCGAACAACATGAAGGAACAGCAATGGGTAACTCTTTGTCACCATTCATTGCCAGTCTCTTCATGAACAGATTCGAGACGGAAGCAAAAGAAGAATTCGAGTATTTTCCCAGGATTTGGCTTAGGTATGTGGATGATACTTTTGCAGTGCATGATATTTTTGCACTGTTCGATACAAAAGTCGCTGATATTGATAACTTTGTATCTAAATTAAGTATCGTTTCGCGTCAGTTAAATTCACATATGAAACTGAAAACTTTGGACAACTACTTAGATGTATTAATAATTAGAAATAGTGAAAATAAGTTAGAATTTGACATATACAGAAAAGATACCAGTACTCTAAGATATATCCCTAAGGACTCTCACTATTGTGCTCAACACAAAATGGCGAGTTTTAATTTTCTAGTCCATCATCTATTAAGCTTCCCCCTCAATAAGGAGAGGTTTGAAAAAGAAAAGGCATTGATCAAGGATATAGCTGCGAGTAATGGATATTTTGTAAGTTTAATTGATAAAATACTTAGGAAATGAAAGTTTAAGGAGTCACTTTGAAATTTCTCGACCTTTCAAAGTGAAAGAGAAAATCCTAAATTTATATCGATTCCATTCGATCTTCGATTCACCTGTGCTATTGGTAAGATTTTTAAAGATGTAGGTATGACAGTGGTTCATTCTTCGGGAAACAAACTACAACAACTTTTAGGCAATCCAAAAGACAAAATTGAAATAAACGAAAAGTCGGGGATTTACGAAATTAGCTGTAAGGACTGTAATCAAAAATATGTTGGACAGACTAGACGATCAATTCAAACTAGATTCAAAGAGCATATGGCCCATCTCAAATATGGTAGATCAGATAAGTCTAGTGTAGCCCAACAAGCTTGGAAATCATAAAGTGTAAAAATATTATGAATTGTGACAGAGGGCCTATCCCAAATAGCCCGCTTTATTGGTTAGTAGGGAACCGTGATGGTTCAGTGAACCGTGACAATAGTTTAGGTATAAATAGGGTAGATTGTTAGCATAAGTTTAATTTTAATCATCTCCAGATGATGCCAACTTGGTTGGCGAAACACGTGTCGAGTGCAGTATATAGTGTTTCGGTGTTTCGTAGAAAACTACGTTAGTATTGACATATTGAAAAGGAAGGAATTGACAGATGAAATACAATGTGCAGTTTTCTACAGCACTCTGTTATTTAAAAAATGTGTATAAGAGGCTTATTCCTTTTTTCAGTGTCATTTGGTTGCTTTTTTTTTTGGAAATTTTGCCACGTTGTGGTATTGAAAACAGTAACCTGTTTATCATCCAATTATATTTCAATAAATTAATTTATTTATCATATTAATAACTCATTTATTATTTGAATTTTGTAGATATTCAGTTTTTGGTGATATATTTGATGAAGCAGTTAAACTAGGATTGCCTGCTGTTCAGACTCAACATCCAGGTATCTACTACCAACAGGCAGCCCAGTATACAATTATGAGAAAAAAGTCTTGTCAGGAATTTTGTTCGGTAAGTATTTTTTAGCTTTTATGAATTATAGATGGAACTTAACTAATAGTACAACTGAACATGTTTTTATTTTTAATATACAATCGTGTTGTTAAAAAATTAACAATGGATTATTATAAAAATTAGTTATAAAACAAGAAACAATATGTAGCAAAATCCAGAGCAAATATTTGCCTCTGTGCAGTGCATCGTTATTGAAAATGTACTGAAGTCAGTGGGTGGCATTTTGACCAATTACTTTAATGTTTTTTCTTATTTATTATTGTTTTTTTTTTAGGTTTTTTTTTTGTGAGTGGGTCCTTCTAGGCCCTCCACTGCGGCCATCAGCAGGTCTATTGTGGCTTTATTTATTATTACTCAAATTATAAAATATATATTTTTCTTGCTATTATTAGGTACACATTTTGTGGATTTAATAATATTAAAAGTTTGTCTTTTGTATCCTATCAAAAAATTACAAAACTTTTGATGCATTAATGAAGGTAGATGTATAAAAAGAAAGAAAAAGTAGCTTAGGTCAGTAGTGTACCCTTTTTTGGGAAGAATATTTTTGACACCCCCACTGTCATGTCTTTGGTTTAAATAGAGGGATAAAAACTATAGTGTTAAGTGTATTAATGTTCGCAACCATTACCTTCCAAATTTCATAACAATATCTCAATTATTTCCGGAGAAATGTGGGAAAAACTGAAATTAAAATTTCAATGCCATCTATCTTTCTCAAAAATTAGACATTCTGATACAAGTTTATGTGATAAATCTATATTATTTAGGCATATTCTATCGATTTTCCGATTAAAATCTAGCCTATACACGTTCTCGCACACATGCGCTTGCTCGTTCGCGCACCCCCCCCCCCCCAAGAGTAAACAACATGAAAATTTTAGAAAACAAGATTCCTAGACTTGCATACAGTTATGTTATGTTTTTTGATTTAATAAAAATATAAAAATACATTAATTGTGAGCTATCTTCCATGATTTATGTTGTATTTCGGATAATTCAGAACAAAGCCCGACCCCACGATTATCCATTTTTTATGATTCAAATTCAGTGAAATTCGGTAGGATAGTCGATAAGAGCCATTAAATACAATTAAACATTTTTTTTATCACTGCCGCTTTGACTTAAAATGGCATATGTGAAATATAAATTTCCAATATATTTTATGCTTTGGAACAAAGTTGTACTAATCAGATTAGTAGCCACTTTTAATCCTCCATTACTTTTTATTAAATGAGTAAGTGTTTTTCAATCAGTGATTGCTTAATTTAACCAGTGATTAAAATCAGCGCATGTCTAAACTAATACTATTGGATTGACAATCTCTACTTCCGTTGGAGATTATTTTCTTATAGTGGACTGATATATTCTCCCAGAAGAAAAACAGTGATGAAACAATTGGTGTCATTAAAAACAAATTCCAAATTGGGGCAATAATTTATAGTTCAAAACTTCATTATTTTTTATTTATTTATAATCTATAAATAATTTATTTCATGAGAATTGTTATGTTTTATTTTTGAATTCTTTTTTTATTCATAATGAATATTTATTTTATTGTTAAATTAAATATTAAATATAATAAAAATTAAATAAATCCATCTTTTAAATTTAATTACTGATTCTTGATTAATATTCATTAATCAATGAATTTTTCCAATTTATTGGTTATTAATCATTAATCAATTAATATTTCCAAGTTATGGTCTATTAATTAATCGATGAATATTTCCATTGTATGGATTAATCAATAATATTAATCTGTGATTAAATACATTGATTAATTATTAATCTTTAATCAAGCCCTATTTCTCATTAATTAGCACAACTCTGCATTGGTAACCATGTAAATTTATGAATTCGAAAAGATAGTAATATAAATAATAATAAACATTATTTATTAGATTAAGCAAAAAGCCTGGCCTAAAAGTTTTGTAGCAGTGTTCAATTTAAGTAGCCCCCTCTCTTTGAACGTTATTTTCAGCTATTTAAAATTAATTATTAAAACTTTTGAATATGCCTACTTATGATCTTTTCAGTAGGTTCATTAGATTTGATTTTCAGATATCCATATAAAAGAAAATTGTTGAATGACGCCCAAATGAGCAGTAAACATGCCTTATTTTTTAATTTAACCACCCTACATACATTTACATATTCGGATAGAGCTTGAAAGTATCTTTTTAAAGATACCATGCGTTACCTATCAGATCAGTAATTTTAGAGATATTCTAAAAAATGTGTGTCATTTCATTTAATACCTATAAACGCATATTATATTAAATGTAAAAAAATTAGATTATGTTTGCTGTGCATTTATATGTTATTCAACAATTTTTTCATAGGGATATTTGGAAAATTATTAAGTAGGCATGTTCAAAACGTTTAATGTGTCTAATTTTAAACAGCTGAAAGTAACATTGAAATAGGGGGGAGCGTCTTAATATTAAACACCGTGTACGTTAATGTTAAATTAAATATTTATATATTTTAAAATTAAAAGTTAAGTGGCTTATGTAAGATCGCTGCTAGCGATTCTTCATGTGGGCTCTGAACTTGTGCTCGCTGGGCAGGGAGTGGCACATCCCAGGGGTAAGGCTTATCGACATTCCGTTCTTCATGGCACAATAGCGGGCTGAGGTTCCTTGCAGATAGCAACCTGCGCCACGGCTGTCTGGGGTTGGACGGTCGATTTGTGAACGTCGGCCGTTGGTGCGACCTCGACAAGTGGCTGAGGGGCTCCTCGTCTTCCTCGCCAGAGCTTTCGCTGTCCTGGATATTGGGGCAGGGGGAACAGCTCCCTCTGGATGGTTGGAGCCGGTCGCAGGTCGTCCACGTGGATTGGAACCTCGGAATCATTTCTACCAACAGAGTAAATATGATTACTTATTTTACTGGTTATAAGGTAACCATATCGGGCCAAAGGGTGCCTTGCGACTGGAGAAAACGCGGACTAGGACCCGCTGCTTCCGCCGCGCCGGGTGCTGCCAGTCACCCGGGCGGACGAGCGGTGTGCCCAGCAAAGCCACGTTAGGGCACATGCCTCGTTTCGATGATTGTGGAGATTATACAATACTTAAGCGATAACTGATTCCCATGTAGCCGCGAAGGGCTCCAAGAGCTAAGCCCGTATGATCTTCTTGAGGTCTTGGTTACACGGAGGCGTTATCTGTAATCACCGCTTCAGGGTATCCTCAGCGAAAACAGATACTTTGTAAAAATGCAACCACCGGAGTTACGTTGGCGGTCAGGACTGCCTGTTTTTGTGACGGAGTTGCGGTGTTATTACATCAATGCTAATAACTTGCCAGGACCTCGTTGGTGGTCACGGCCTGAGAGGGGCTTGTTGTGCCACTGAGCTTTTGGTAGAAGCGCAGACCAGGCATAGTCTGGCACGCTGTCTTACTTCCCTCTGGTTTCTTTTTATACCGAATAAATCTTTCGCCTGAGAGATTTCATAAGTTTACATAGCGATTTAATCTCGACCTCCAAGTGACCGTGCACTTATTTCCGAGAATTCCACAGAAATCCATCCTCTACCTCCACTGGTCAAAGGCGTACACCAAGCAAGACAGCAAGTCTGGTAGCTCTGCCTGGAACAGTTTTATTGTCTTGGTAACTCTTACAATAAGACCTTGCAGGGCTAAAGAGGAAAACAAACATCTCAAGCCGGTCTCCCGTATTCGGGATAGGGCTTGGACTTTTTTACATCTATTTTTGGTGCTTTTTCAGCATACCTTTCAAAGAAGTTGCGCACAATGGTCCAGCACTCTCCAAAGACCCCTCTCAGGATCCATCTCTAATAAAAAGGAAGCATTCAGAGGTGGTTCGACCCCTCTGATGCAGATCATCTATTTAGAAAGGAAAAAAGCAGATTTCTTTCATGCACATAACTCTTTTCTGAGCATAGTGTGTGGCGACAGCACATCGCTATGTTGTCCCCGCTCACGACCGTGGCTAGTGCTGCGACTCGGGTTGGAAAGGAACAAACCGTCGACGCTAAGTTGGAGATCTTAACTAGTAGAATTGACACTGTCACAACAAGTTGCTGCTCCGTCGCAACAAATTCTCCGCACGTATTCGGCTATGGCTACTAAACCACCTATCATTAAATCTGTGAAGACTCCAGCTGGCAAGACGGTTAACCAGCCCAAAACCTCGATCATTTTGGTCTACCCTAGTACTGGAAACACATCGCTTAAAACCAGCGACGGTAATAAATAAGCTCTTCTCTCTAAGCTACATCCTACTCGTTTATGACTCAAAATCGCCGGCCTAAAGCTCGACTCCACGGCCTCGGACCTATCCAAGATCCCTACAACAGAGTTCGAGAAAGCGGGTCTAACAGCCAAAACCGTAGGCAAGATGAACCCCAGGCTTGCCTTTTGTAGGGTAGATGCTCAACTTACCTCGCAAAAGGTAATTGAAGCAATTGTCAGCCAGAACTTTGACTCGGACAAGGCTCCGGGACTGGATGCGATCAAGGCGGTGGGAAAGTTCGGCCTAAAAGATCGAAATTTCTCACATGGGATCCTCGAAATCGACCCTATTAATAGGAATTCCATATTGCGAGGCTTCGAAATGAGGCCGCTGCACTCGTAGGTGAAATTCGACTCACAACGCCTATAGACATTTCTCGGCACAATATTGACGGCAGAGTATCGATGCTTACTGAGAGCACTCGCAGCATTTGCGACCGTCTGCTTCCAGTTCATATCATCAGACCTCACAATTCAACATGGTGGTCGGTCGGTCTTGAGAGGGGCAATAATGCGTCTGACTTCGATATGTCGAGGTCTATGATAGTTAAAAACTTGATTTAAAAATATATATAAACTAGAGAAAAAAGTCTATAACCGGAAATTATTTTCGAATATACAGAGTGAGCCAAAACGATTCTACAGGGTCAACTAACATTGTTTAAAATGGAATGCCATGTATATCAGAATATATTTTGAAACCTCTTTGTTCCTCCTTCCACTCCTGTATTATTATTGACTCTTTCCCAACCACTTCGATGTAATGATTTTTTTGTTGAAATTATGCAATTTACACGTGTATATTAAAGAAATCACTACAGTCACAATTATCGATTTCAAGAAAAAATGTTAGTACCAGTTATGTGACATCTGTGTGATGACACTCAGCCATTTTTAATTCCTAAAAGTATACGAGGTGGCCAAAAATAATTTTTAAATTTACAACTATATGAACTAAATGTTCTCAATTTTTTCAAATGGAACACCCTGTATGTTTTTGGACGATGTGATGTAGAATTGAAAACGAACATTTTTTTGTACGTACACACCTATGGCTATTTGTAACCATTTTCGATTTATTGGACAATAACTGCAAAATTCAGCAATAAAAATTAAAAATATATTTTTTCTTTTGTAATTCAATAGAAGATATTATAAAAAGTGCTCCACATGTTGCCCATTTTGATTGACACACATTTCTATGCATCTTTGGAATGAGATTTCTACTGTTCATAAAATTGCCGAAGCGAAACTTCTAAAAGCATGTTTTTATGGGCATCATGTAACACGCTTGTTATAATACCTTCTCTTGAATTATTTGAAAAAAAAAACCTCAATTTTAATTTTTATTGCTGAATTTTGCAGTTATTGTTAAATAAATTAGAAATGGTCACAAATAGCCATAGAAATGTACGTACAAAAAATGTTCGTTCTTCAACCCTACATCACATCGTCCAAAAATATACAGGGTGTTCCGTTTGAAAATTTGAGAAAATTCAGTTGAAGAAGTTGTAAGTTTAAAAAATCCATTTTGGCCACCCTGTATCCTTTTAGTGAAAGGAGGCCACAAAGAGGTTTCAAAAAATGTTCTGATATACATGGCATTTCATTTTAAAAATTTTTACTTGACCCTGTAGAATCGTCTTGTCTTACACTGTATATTCGAAAATAAATGCCGGTTATAGACTTTTTTGTCTAGTTTACTTATGTTTCTAAATCAAGTTTCTAGCTATCATAGAACTCGAGATATCGAAGTCGGACGCACTAGTAACTCACTCTGTATATCATAAACTTCGTTATTTGCTGCCGATTCGGTACCAACTCGGCAAAATGGCTCGTATAATTCCCAATTTCTCAAACAGGTGAAAAAAACAAGGACTGAAACATTTGACATTGTCAGAAAAAAATACACCAAATGAGATTTTTTGCGAGGATACTTTTGGGTCTTTTTTTTATTTTAGTCAATTTCGTTGCCACCTTCGACTTTGAGAAAACTAAAAAATGTGTAGGAAGCGAAAAATCCACAAAAATTAACTGAATAATTTAAACTACCTTTGAATAGATAGTATACAGGAGCAAATGGGTCTACTAATATTGTGGTCTACAAATAAGTGCAAAATAGTGTTATTCCATAAAATCAATAACAGTTTTAAAATGTGTGTCATTTATCTTAGTTGACAAAATTTTTCACGTTCTCCATTAAAAATTAGTAAAAAAAAGATAATAATTTAACGTTAATAACTTTTTTTAGCATAAAACAGACTTCGACAACAAACTGATTCAGTGGTGTGATGTTTTCTGGGTCGTCCCTAGCTATTGCGCCGCTGGGATGCGAAATGTAATTTGTCGCCTATCCTTTACCAACTCAAAAACATTTTTTTGCCCAATTTGGGAATGGAAAATAATGAATGTAATAGGCAATAAAAATTCCAGCATTTTATTTTGTATGTGTGTAATTAAACTTAAGGTACAGCGCGCTGTACAGGTGCAGGACCGAGGAACGGTACAGTTGGCGTTATATACTACTAATATACTAAAAGAAATCATCTAATTGTTAGTTGTTCTAATAACACGCCCAAGCGCGCTACAAGCAATAAGTACGCCTTGGGTTTGGCGACGGTGAAGTAAACCTCATCAGACCACAATATTTCCTCAAAAAAAAGTGGGTCAAACTTCAGTGGGATTCAGAAATTATTGACAAAAGCTTGCACGACGTTTGCTGCACCCTGGAAGTAAAGGATGGGACAAGTTGCATATGGTGGGGAAGTCTATGGTCCCTTTTCAATGTCCCGCATATCGTGGGATTCGAAGTGTTGTCGAGACTTTTTGGACACTCGTCATCTGTGTCATCTCTATCAAATTTACACAATATTCTTCTTCCTCTCACATTATTGATTATTATTATTTTGGTTTATACCTGTTTATTTTTCTTAAGCCATTATCAGCAAAACGTTGATGAAATTCAACAAAAATGCTTGGATGTGGTTTTCTCCTGCTTGGAAATCGTTTTTGCAAAATCCATACATAAAATGGATATCTGCACATTCTGGATTACTAAATGCAAATGGCTTTTCAAACTCGATAATTTAATAAACACGATACACACTTAATTTCACAGTATGAACAGTGGTCGTTGAAATTAAATCGAAGTAATAGCTGTTTTTGACATCTCAGATGAGATATTGTTTCATAGCAACCTCAGTTTCTCATTATCTTAATTTTAAATAAAATACAAAACTTTTCAACTTTGATGGCATTTTTTCTGGAAAACCGTACGTCGTACGGAAAGAGTGGAATACTTTTTCCTTCTAATTTATTCAGGCAATTAAAAAATAATAACTTTCGTGAAAAATCGATTGGCGTACAAGTTCTAGACAGAAAAAGGTGTTTCAGACCCCAGTTTCTACGCCACTGGATATTTAGATAAATAATATGTCATACTGACAAAAAAGATGGTAGTACTGAAAAAAAAAACACGTTACAAATTTCAAATCAAAACCTCGAAAACGAAGAACTTTTCGATACATGTTAATTCGAACTTTTTACCTTAATATGAGGCCCTATATCTATTGACAAAGTCCTGCTATTACAAACTGGGACACCCTGTGTAGTGTTTCTCAGATTTTTAATTGATCTAAGGCTAACCTCTTTTGCCTTCCAGTAATGTATTGAATCATTTTCATGCATAGTACCGAAATTAAAATAACAAACGTTTTTCATTAGAAAAATACATCAAATTAATAGCCCTTGCAAATAAAAAGGTGAGGTGTATGCTATATGTTCCAAACTGTTAGCTCCAAAACACATGAAAAAAATTATTTACAATCCTTTGGTTACCAAAGATACGGAAGCATTTAAATATGTAATTGAAATTATATGAAAATTATGCATATTTTGTCCATAACTCTCACTAGATACTTAATTGAGCGAACAATATTTAACTATGACATGAAAATGCACATTATTTTCATGTAGTTGTCATGTAAAATTCCATTTGTTCAGTAGTCCAATTTTTAAAAATATCTGATGTGGCCAGCACATAACTTTCTTAAACCCGTATATATAATCATGATCTAAAAAAATCATTCTATTTAATTCTTCACTTACCTCAATTAAATTTTAATAGCGTGCCCTGAAATGTTTCATTAAAATTTTTGAATAATTAATTATCAGCGTCGCTCGATACTGTCAATAATAATGCATGTTTATATTTTAATAATTTCTTCTTATCGACATTGACATTTTTGTAACTAAATTAGACATTTCAAATATTAAACTGCCAAATTTCCTATATATCCTAACCCCATTTTTTGAAGTCAAATGTGTAAAAAATTTCCGTTTACATCAGCTTTATTTAAGTATTTGGAAAATATGTTTTTTTATAAAGACAAATACAAACAAGTTTGGGTACCGTGGACCTCCTTTCAGCTGGCCAATTTTGCTCATCACCGAATTTTTCATTGTTTTTTGCCTTTAGAACACGTGTACCAAATTTGAAAGCTTTATCTCAAAAACTGTGGCTGCTATCGCGATACTACAGACATGCAAACTTATTTCTTTCCTTAAAGTTATGTTTTTCATTATAATTCGTCGAGATTCGTCCGGAAATATAATAAAACTTTTAATTTTTTCTCCCGAAATTCTTCTTTCATTCATTATGTCTCTTCTGGTGGTACCACATTCACCAAATTTAATGTGTCACCTAAAATACTGTAGAAAATCTTAGTTGCCAAATTTAGGAAGTCTCCCGTTATTATTTTTTGAGTTATTATCTCCACACACACACACGCACACACGAACCGAATTCAGAAAATAATCAGAATGGATCAAAATCAATCGAAAAAAATCACGATTATTCTACTTATATTAGGTATAAGAAAGTAAAAATTGCGTCTCCGTTATTAATACATTTAAGCGAAACTTGCACACCAAATTTTCGTCTTTCTAAACGTTACTAATTAAAAAAATTATAATAATTCTTTGTAAAATTTTAACATTCCATATTTCTGAAACGAAACATTTTACGACAAATGTTTCTATAATTTTTTTCTTAAATAGCTAAAGAAACATCTACCTACTAAATTTTCGGCATATACTTAAGAAACAGAGTATATTTGTATATTTTAATCAGGCACTTTAACTTATCTTTGCTGTTAAAAAATAATAATGATACAAAAATAAAGGTAGGACAAACAATTTTCGTGATCGCAAGGGCTACCTTATAGGGGTAAAAATATTTACACAACGCCGAATTTCCGAGTAATTTACAAACAAGTTTTTCTCATGTTAAATTTTGATTATTTTTTACTTTCAAAAAATAAAATAGAAACTCTTGGTGTCACGCTATTTTATTGCCTATTTTCTGTTTAGTCAATAATTATCATAAACCCTCATATATTTATTATTAAAATAATATCAGAAATAGAGTTTTTGTTTTTTTGTTATCAACTTATTCACTACTTTAAAGGTAGAAATATAATGGAGCGACGAGGGTAGAAGCTCGCGGAAAGAGTAGCGGCTACACATGAAAAAAGAGCGACCGCTTATCGCTTCAGTATGTGCTCTTCTATTTCAAATGCATTGAAATATATTAATCGCCCGCTTACCCTCCACGCGTGCCTCTATCCTCATCGCTCCACTATGTTTTTACCTTAACACAGTTAAATCTACAGATCACAATGAAAGTTGGAACAATACTAATTTCTAATTTTAATTATTCACCAATGTACATACGTACTAAACGAATAGATCCCTATATTTATTATTTTATTAGCCAGCCGGAATTTCAACCTGCTATTCCCGTAGGCCGCAATTGTGTGGATAATCGTTAACGGCGATATATACTATTATTTACGCTGGCGAGTACTATTTAAAAGGTATTGGCAGGGACATTATCATGTAGTGGGACGTATCAAATATTTCGTCTCACTCTAATACCTTTCTGTCCCTCTGGCTTCCCCGTCCTCACATTTGAGCTCCCATTTATGGGCGATAAACTTTTATATGAGAGCTGACCATCTATAAGTGTATATAATCTTTGCTTAAACTTATCGAGCCAGAGATATGCGTGAATAAGTGGAGATGTTCGAGATTAACTTTCGGTAGCTAATGATAGCTTAAAGTAATTGGTTATCAACTCAACTGCAAGCTTATTTCCTGTACAAGTTTAATTATAATGAACACGAGTATTGGATGGTACGGTTTTTGCATTATCTCCCGGAGCACCGAGTGAGATTTTTTCAGAAATCGAGGCATAAAAACCTCACTGGTGTCACTGCGCGTGCACTTAATGAGATCATTTTCAGAGATCGAGGTATGAAGATTTCACCGGCACGTTAATACAACTACGACTGAGATGGGACTCTTTTCAGAGATCGAGTTATAAAAGTCCTATCTTTACGTCAATGCACAATAAAATGACAACCGACTAATTTCGATCCTGGTCGTTGAATGGATAACCCAACTTTCTCAATGAACCGCGAAATTTCCCGTATATCTCTGCCTTATTCGGAAAGCAGGTACTTCGGACAACACACTACGGCAGTAAATGCGGGCACAAACGGTAAAATGACGGAAATACAAATAAAACAGTAAAACGGTCAAAATTATTCTTACCACTACCTAGTTGCGGAGTGCACTGGAGATCAGGAGCTGAGTGCTGCTTACTAGAGCACTCACCGGAGCAGAAGTGATTCTTCCAAGCCGTGTCCGGTGTTTTGTTCCCAACGGACTGCGCGGGAAGTCACGTGATCCTCTGCGCCAGAATCAAAAGTGCGATTGTTGTAGAGGGACAAAATTCTTTAAGCTAGTTTAGCGAAAAAACGTTAAAACAAATTCCCTGCGATATTTAACATAAACAAATGTTTATCAAATATTCTTATAATTCTTATAATTTTTAAACTATATTTCCGAAATGAAATAATTTAAAACGGCCAAGTACTAATATTTAAAAATAAATCAATTAATAACTTATTCGGTAAATTATTAAACAAATAAAAACATATTTCTTTCAATTCAATTCAATTCCTTTATTAACACTTAGGCTATTACAATGAATAGATGTGGTCGTCAACAGTAAGTAAATAACAAACATACATAGAAATAACAAACATAATTAGAGTGAAAATATAAACATAAAAAAACAAAAAAAAAATAAATAAATATATAGATCACTAAAAATTAAACTACAATACATATAGAGTCTACTATTCACGTCATTAGTTATAGACATACTAAAACAGGTAGGTGCTGCTTACTAAGAAAGGAACTCATTGACGCTATAAAAACAGTTTTCTATTAAAAAAGCTTTTTAGCTTATTCTTAAATATAGGAAAACTGGTACAACTCTTGATATCCATGGATAGTTTATTAAATAATTTAGTACCTGAATAAAGCGGTGATTTCTCATAAAGAGCAGTGCAATGGTTATCCGTTCTAAGCAAGTGACCATGTCTTGTGGCATACTTATGACAGTCAGAATTCATGGGGACTTGACTAAGGTTACGTTTAATGTACAGTAAAGTTGTATATATGTAAATTGAGGGTAATGACAATATTTTATTGCGTATAAAGTAAGGCTTACATGAATCCCTGGTGTTTATATTATACATTAATCTTAGAAGCCTTTTTTGCAATACAAACACTCTATTAATATATGCAGATCGACCCCATAGCATAATATTGTAAGAAAGATGGGAATAAGCAAGAGCATAATAGACATTTAATAAGCTTTTACCATCTAAGGTATTTCTCAGTTGGCTGATGGCAAAGTAGGCTTTTCTAATCTTCTTACAAAGTTCATCAATGTGAGTATCCCAACTTAGCCTGTTGTCCAAGTGGGTACCCAGAGTGCTACCAGAGAATGATACATCATTGTGAAGCAAAATATTCGGGGGTATAGATTTTCTGGCCGAAAAATATAAACATTTAGTCTTGTCAGTGTTTAGCATAAGCATATTTTTATGGCACCAAGTTTGAAAGTTACTTATAATTATAGCAAGAGTCTCATTCAACATAATGGGGTCAGTTGCTGATAGTGACATAGATGTATCATCAGCAAACATAACAATTTTGCATTGATTAACAAATTGAGGAAGGTCATTAATAAATAAAAGAAACAACAAGGGACCCAAAACTGATCCCTGGGGGTACACCCACATTAATGGCATGTTCGTCAGATATAACATTGCCGTTCTTGACACGAAGTTTATGATTAGATAAGTAGGATTCAATCCAGGTACTAAGTGGCTCTCTAATACCCAAATTGAACATTTTTTTAACAATAAATGATATATTAATTGTGTCAAACGCCCTTGTTAAGTCAAAAAAAATGCCAACCACATGTTTATTTTTGTCAAGTTCTTCATAAATAAATTGTAAGAACTGAACTGATGCAGACTGAACTGACCTATTTTTCCGGAATCCGTGTTGACAATCCGAGATTATATTAAATTTGGAAAAGAATGAGATTAAGCGATTATATATAACTTTTTCTATTCTTTTACTAACAACACATAAGATGGAAATAAGTCTATAGTTGTCACAATCATTAGGATTACCTTTTTTTAAAAATTGGCATAATTATAGCAATTTGGAGAGCTGTTGGGAAGATTCCAGTTTGCAAAGATTTATTGATAATGTACCTAAGTGGTTCACGGATGTAATCAAAGCCTAACTTGACAAACTTAGAAGATATTCCATCGGTACCGTACGAATTAGAATTTTTTAAATTTTTTATTATATCATCAAGTTCCAAGTCCGAAACTGGTTCTAAATAAATTGAATGTTCAGTCGGAATGCTGGTAGTAGGATTATCTGATTTGTTATCGCCAAAATAGTCCTTTAACTTAATGTTGGCAATGTTCGCGAAATAATCGGCAAGGTAATCGGCAACGTATTTGGAATCATCCCATAACCTATCGTCAATTTCTATACTGATTTTATTATAGCTAGAGACACGACCAAGCTGCGCGTTAACAAGTTTCCATATTTCTTTGGTAGCATTAGCTGAATTCCTGATTTTAGTGGTATAATACATTTTCTTAGCTTTGTAAATGTTATGTTTATGTTCTCGCTTCAAAACCTTATAGGCGTCCAGCAGTTGGGGGTCAGTACTTCTGGTTGCAAGCCAAAAGAGATTTTTTAACTCATTACATTCTCGATGTAATGTGGGAGTTAACCAGTTTTTGCAGTACGTTAGATTAATATTCTTATTATTACATACCAATGGACAAGAGAGATCAAGACAATTAGTAAACAGCTCAAGAAATTTATCAAAAGAATTATTGACACAGTCAACATAGACTTGGTCCCAGTTTGTTATACTTAATAGATATTTGAATTTTTCAATATTATAGTCAGAGCAGCTCCTATACCAGTAAGTCGAATCATCATTAATTTTATCTTCAAATTTTTTAGTGTTGTCAATTTTATAGCATAATATTTGGGCAAAGTGATCTGCAATGCAAGGGTTACATATGTACGAGTAATATGCAGATTCAGGAAGATTAGTCACCATATAGTCAATTGCCGTACGTGATATAACATTATCCCTTTTTGCAATCTGAGTTGGCTCAGAGAGAGTAATGTTAATTTTAAACGATAGGAATAAATCATTTAGTATTTTTTTATTACAAAGTCAAGACATTTAGAGATACTTGTGAAAAACGTATTAACATTGCCAGAAGGGGATCTATAAATAACAAGTATACATATTTTAGCGTCATTGATAATTATAGAGATGCCACATACATACTTCAATAATTGATTCAGTAACAAAATTTTTAAGATAGGTATCACGAATAAATGATTTCAACTTACTTTGAAATCAAACTAAAATATATTTACCTACTTTCCTCTTACTTGATTGAGTACAAACGATTTATCATTAGAATAGTAAACAACCTAAGATTACTCTGGAAAGAAACCGGTTTGAAACAATTATATTTGAGAAATAATTGTTATTCCAAATACTGAATTTGCAAACTAAATTTAACTTTGGTTCAAAATGGTTTTAAAAGAACTATTACCACAAGTTATCGTATACAGGGTGTACCAATGTGACGAAGAACCCAGTTCGGTCTGATTACAATCGAAAACTATTAACGAAAAAACACTTCGTTATAGTTAGAGCTGTCCGAGGTCACCTGGCCGCCAGAGCCGTCATATGACTCATATGTTTACATCATATCATAATACTTGAATAAGTATATTAAATGGAAATAAATTTTAACAATAATGTTACATTTTATAAAAATGTGTATAAAACTCACCCTTTTAAACAGATTTATATATATAGAATTTTTTTTACAATCTGTCGTCTCGTCAATACATAACCAGAGCCGTGTATTTTTTAATCCACATTTAATCCTATTTACAATGTCTTCACGAACAGCTGGAATATATCTACATAACGATGTACGACTTGGTAAGTTCACCTGGGGATTGTATTTATTCCAAAACTCCCGAAATGGTTGTTTATCCAGTATGTGTAGCGGAATATTACAGGCTATTAACATTAACAATAAATCAAACATAAACTGAGTTGTCAAAGGCATGCCATTTTTTTATTTTGATGTTGCACGGTATTGATATGACGACGACAATCTGTTTTGTGCCAGCACATTAAGTCTTGATTGCAAACTTTACAAATTATTTTGCATAAATTTATTCACTGTGTCCGCGTACGGTCGTTTTTTACCCTTTGGCGCGTTTGACATTATGTATAATTTATAGGTACAACCTCACGCATTAACCTTTCAAATAAAACTGCAGCGTAAATCACTTCTAAATCGGCACGTGTGACGACAGCGCAAGACCGTGGCTGTACTCCAGGCACATCGGACAGCTCTAGTTATAGTTTATGTATGTATATATGTGTATGTGCATATAGATACATTTTCTATTTATTTATTTTTTATTATGACAGTGATATGTACAATATATGTATATACTAATTTAATTTTACTTTTATATTTATTTTGACGACTGTATACGAGCCCTAACAACTATATGTTGGGGCAGAATGTTATTTTTCAGAAACGTGCTTGATTACTTATATACGTACGATGATTCTTCTTTAAATTTTAAAGCTGCATATAACAACATATTTGGTTTTAACTTAGAATTTCTCAAATTTAACATCCTGTTTTTTTATTAACGTGTTTAGTTATTTATTGTTGAAATATGCTGACAACTAAATATTGGGACAAGTAGCAAAATCTACTGAACTTGACGTTAGTATAGGTGTACCCCAAGGTAGTGTCCTGGGACCTCTACTATTTCTATTATACAAGAATTTCACTGTGCATTTGTAGATGATATTACAATTGCAGGAAGTGGAAAAAAACATAGATAATGTGATAAATAACCTAAGCTCAAATTTGCTGTCAGTTTCTAACTACTTCATAAACAATAATTTAATCATAAATAGAGAAAAAAACTTTTTTCATGCAGTTTCATCCTATGAATGCAAAGTACATTTGCAGTCCTCTTATATGGTTTGAAAATAAGTCAATTCAACAAGTGAAAGAATTTAAATTATTAGGCATACATTTAGACTGGAAATCCCATATAAATAATATTTGCAAAAAGTGCGCAGGCAACTGTTTTGCGATAAAGCGTCTCTCTCAGATTTCTAGCAGGGATACCGTTAAAAATTTTACTTTGCCAACTTTGAAAGTCGTATTAGATATGGAGTAATTTTTGGGTATATTCTAGTTTAGCAAATCGTGTGTTTATATTGCAAAAAAGAGCTATACGTTATATATTTGGTTTCGGGTATCGAGCATCTTGTAGAGAAACATTTATAAATCAGAGAATATTAACCCTTCCGTGTTTATACATTTTGGAAATTTTAACATTTGAAAAATCCAAATAAATTAATTTTTCAAAACTTTCATCATGATTATGCCACACGACATGGCTTTAATTTGCAATATCCAGCACTCAGGCTTGAAATGTACAAATCAAATCCCTATTATATGGGCTCAGTTTTATATAATAAACTAAATGTAGACTTAAGAAACATTAATAATTTAAAAACATTTATATCAGCAGTAAGGAACTTTTAAGTGACTTGTGGTTTTTACTCTATAAATGAATATTTAAATTTTTAGCAATGAATTTTATAATGTTAAATTTAATAATTTTTGTATGTATGGATCTTTATCTGACCTGTGCCACTCTGTGCCTGTGCTATATCATTGTATATGATCGATTGGCTTAATAAATGGCTATTCTATTCTATAAACGGTGTTTGGTGTTTAAGGTACCATTGAGTATCTTATACATGTACAAGTAGCCACTGACACAATACAGTGGGTGCTTTGACTTGACAACTTAAAACTTAAATGTCACTCGCAGTTTGTATTGTTTTTATTGTAGCCAGTATTTCGTTAACATTTTGAAAGAATGGGACGCGGTAGAGCTACTGTAAAAAAAGTGTGAAAATTATTATCCAGCAATACCATACTGGCAAGACAATGCATGATATTTCACATACATTTTCTGTAGCAAAAACCACAGTTTATAATGTAATTAAAAATGTGGTCAAAGTGGAAATTTGGACGCAAAAGTTCGGGAAAGTCCAAGACAGTCTTTGAAAGAAATTTAAGGCAGTTAGTTAAAGTTTGCAATTCAGGAAGAAGTACGTTAAGAAAGATCACTACACGTAGGAATCAGAAATCTGCAAAAGGGTTGGGAACTTTGCAGACAAACATCCCCAAAGCATAACACCTTCGGGAACTTTTATAATCCTTTTAGGCAGGCATTGTGAAATGTTTCTTATTCCTAATTACCCTTTTGCGGTAGTCTCCCACGCACACGTGGTAATATGAATTTGTGCCTAAAAATAACTTTTTGCCCATCTTTTTCAGTCCATGAAAGCTTAGATGTTGCCCAAGTGTACCGTACTACAAAATCCAAGGTACAAAAGTAAATTCACATACCTTATAAAAGCCGCACACTTGTGAATATATTTTCTACAAGTTTCTCGAGAAATACTTAATCCAGATTCCTGATTCCAACATGCAGTGATCTCTCTTAATGTACTTCTCCTTTCTGAATTGCAAACTTTAAATAACTACCTTAAATTTCTTTCGGAAACAGTCTTGGTCCCGAACTTTTGTGCTATGAACGTCAATATTTCCACTTAAACTAACGGTAATAAAAAAAATAAGGATATTGTGTTAAAGTGAGAAATATGTTCTATTGTATTCTATCAACTACTCCACTGAGCCGGTAAATCCATTAATTATTTTCTCCCAGTCTGTTTTCTTCTTTGTTACCTGTAAATTAAATATTTACAATAACCGTAATAAATGTATTTTGTATAAATATAGAATGAATAAGAAAACATTGAGATCTTAGTTGTATACCCTGAATAACACTAACGAGGAACGATCAGAGGAAAGTGAAGGACAAATGGTATCTGAAACCAGTGAAACTTAAAGGCAATGTGAAACGAGAGCGACTTCTTCAGGCATTTTTTTCATGAACCACTCGATATACAATAATCCAAAAAAAAAAGAAGAGCGGCGACGAAAACTTCAAAGGAAGCAAAAGAATGAAAACTAACAACACATTAAAAGAGGCTTTAAACACTCTGAAAGATATTCGTCATTATGTAATGGGGAATGAATTCACCCGCTTTGGCCAGCAAGTTGGAGTTCAGTTAAACAAATTGTCACTCCAAAAAGCCGTTGAAGTGCAACAGCATATACAAACAATATTTACTGAAACCAGGCTAAGTGAACTGCTTGCATCGAACTTTTCTTTCATGTCATCGCACAGTGGTAAATAACTGGAAAAACTGGCCAAAATATCAAGCATAATTTGATTTCTACAAAAAGTGGTATCTGGGGGATTGCTAATTATGAATCTGAAGTCAAAATTACTGAAAATAAAATGACGAATCCAATATGGCGTACGAGTGTATCAAAAGGTCTGATTTAAGGTCTGATTAAAAATTCGAGGTCAAAATTACTGGAAATAAAATGGCGAATCCAATATAGCGAATTAATATGTCAACAATATGTGACATTACATCAGAATTAGGAATTAGGGAGTTTCTCAATCGAATGATTAAATTTCTATTTATTATCCCTTGACGCATTGATCATGAAATAAATTACCAACGTGCGTCTACTAATCGTAACTTCCCTATTAGCTATGTTTTTTAACTTTTAAATCAGAAATGTAAGAAAACCAATTATGGTATGAGAATGATTAATGACAAATAGCCCACCAGGGTTAGAGGTCACAGCTCTTGGTACCTGCTTTGTAGGTCGCTATCAGTTACTAAGACATTAATGATGTCTGACGGGTAGTAGCACTGACCACCAGAGGGATACATTTATCACTCACTATGTCTGTCTTGCTTAGTCTGCTTTAGGCTAGCCTGGTTTGCTATTATTATTTGTCTTTTTCATTACTTATGGCATACTGACGAGAACATAACAAGTTCGAAACCGGTCTATGTCTAGTAAGGAATTGACAAATGATTTTAGCTACCAAACAAGACTTGCATGTTTAATTCAACGCAGGTCAGGGCTTTTGTCCGCTGAATAGTTGTTTCCTGTAAGTCTTATTCAGTCATTATATTTTGCTTCGAACTTGAAAACCCAAATACAGATTTTTATATGTGATATTAATATAGACATATTAAAGAAGGAATATAATCATGTAAATAGTTATTTATCTGTATTAGCCGATCACGGCTTTGAGATGTCGAAAATGAGGTTAAACTATATCCTGTTATTAAAATTAACTATACAAAATTTGAACATCTAATTAAGTAACATGACTGGTCAGTTGTACATTGTGCAATGATCCGCAGGAGGCGACTAATATTTTTACAAATCTATATAACAATTTAATCCAACAGTCAAAAACAACAAAAAACCTAATAATAAAAATATATCACAAAATAAAATCGTGGATCACAATGATCATCTCAATAAAACAAAAATGAAACTTTTATGCAACTGTAATATAAATTTAGAAAATGAATATAAAAATTATAGGAATCAATTACAAACTATCCATTAAACATGCAAAAAATAATTATTACAGAGGTCAAATGGTAAATAAAATAATTTGAGGAAAATATATGAAATAATAGCAGATGCTACCAATGAAAATACTTATAAAACGGAACTACATACACAATTAAAATAATAGACCATTCAATCTTAATGACAATCAAAAATGCATAGCTATGTTTCTCGATTTAGCAAAAGCATTTGACATAGTGCCTTATGCAAAATTGCTTAATGTCTTATGGCATTATGAAGTGCGAGGCACTGTGTTGGGTACCTTTAAAAGCTACATATCAGAAAGAAGCCAATACACAAAAATCAGAGATAGTATGAATATTCCTAAAATTATTAAAATGAGAGTGCCGCAAGGCACGGTCCTTGGGCCAATTTTATTTATAACCTACATAAATTGTTTGCTTAGACAAAATTTAAACTGCAAAATTCTGTCATGCTGATACGGTTTTAATTTTTAAAGGGAGAACGTGGGAAGAAACAAAGATCGGTTTATCTGAAAGAATAAAAACTGGTTAGATACCTATCAACTATCACTAAATGCAAATAAAACAAAGTATCTTTGTTTCTCCTTAACAAAATGAACTCTGTTGACCCTATCCTTTTGTGTAACTAAAATTAACACAATAAACCTATTATTATTATTATTATTTTTTTTTTTCGGTTTCCCGATGCCGGTCAATCCTCCCGTGGCCTCCGACGCCTTACGGGAGTTGCGCCGGTGTATCAACTACAGCCACTCCCCACGTCCCGCAGGGTCAGTGACTGTAGATACCATAATCGTGTGCCCTAAGCAGACGGAGAGAACCCAGAATGACCGCCTTCTGCATTTGCCCTGCTAGCCACTCGGCTGATTTTTGGCAGGCCGGTATGATCTTCAGTTCCGAGAGCAGCGTAGGCTTTATCCCTCCGAGTACACCGATTATAAGGACGACCATTTTTACCGAGTAGCCTGGGTACAGCACTTGGAGCTCGTACCGGAGATCGCGATATTTGGTCCGTTTCTCCTCCTCCTTCAAGGTGATGTTTTTCTCCGCAGGTGCCGAGAACTCGATGACATACATCACCTTGAGTTGATGGTCGAGGAGGACTATGTCAGGCTTGTTGGCTTGGAATAGCCTGACAGTCGGGAACGAGTAGTTCCAGTACAACAATAAGCTCATGCGATGTTGTATCAAATGCCTTGCGGTAATCAATCCAGGCCATCGATAGATTCCGCTTGTATTGCACAGAATCCTGTGTAATACAGCGGTCTATCAGCAGGCTCTCCTTGCAACCTGCCATGCCCTTCTTGGCACCACGCTGTTCGTGTATCTGCTTTTTTTTTTTTTTTTTTTTTTTTTTTTTTTTTCGGTTTCCCGATGCCGGTCAGTCCTCCCGTGGCCTCCGACGCCTCACGGGAGTCGCGCCGGCGCATCAACTACAGCCACCCCACATCCCGCAGGGTTAGTGACTGTAGATACCAGAATCGTGTGCCCTAAGCAGACGGAGAGAACCCAGAATGACCGCCTTCTGCATTTGACCTGCCAGCCACTCGGCTGGTTTTTGGCAGGCCGGTATGATCTTCAGTTCCGAGAGCAGCGTAGGCTTTATCCCTCCGAGTACACCGATAATAAGGACGACCATTTTGACCGAGTAGCCTGGGTACAGCACTTGGAGCTCGTACCGGAGATCGCGATATTTGGTCCGTTTCTCCTCCTCCTTCAAGGTGATGTTTTTCTCCGCAGGTGCCGAGAACTCGATGACATACATCACCTTGAGTTGATGGTCGAGGAGGACTCTGTCAGGCTTGTTGGCTTGGATTAGCCTGACAGTCGGGAACGAGTAGTTCCAGTAAATCCGGCATTTCTCGTTCTCGACAACGGACTCAATATCTCCGGGGACGTAAGGCAGCACTGGTGTCTGGTCTACCCCGTACGAGTGCCTTAGATGGTAGTATAGCACTCGTAAGGCCGCGTTATGTCGGTGGATGTAGGCCGAAATCGCATATATGGGACATGCAGAAAGTAAGTGCATGAGCGATTCCGGCGCCTGATGGCAGGTCCTGCAGTTGATATCAGGAACCTCTACACGCCACACGCGGCTACGGTAGACCAAGGTGTTGATAACACCATCTTGGCAGGCTATAATGAATCCCTCGGTCTCCGACTTAAGCCCTGCTGACCTTAGAAAGGCGAAGGTCAGCCTGGTCGATAAACCCAGTGTTTCGATGTTCTTATAGAATACACCATGCTGGGGTTTATCGACGTGCTGCCGAAACAGATTTTCCTGTTCGGCAGCTCTAATTCGGGCTTTCAGACGATTTGGCTGAAGTTCGGTGACTGACTCAACATCAGCACCTCGCCGGCCTCCTCGCCTGATGTCAAATGCGAGACCGAGTTCATCTGCGGCTCTTTTTGCTGCCTTGAACAATCCTGCTCCCACTCCTACAGTTTCGTGATGTTTTACGAACCGCAAGAGGGGATCTGAGCTCCTGAGTATGTTACATGCCATACTCAGTACTACTCTGCCATGCGTACACTCCAGGCTCAAGAGTCCTCGGCCCCCCCGTTGACGTGGGAGGTACACACGAGGAACGGACGATCTAGGATGAATACTTCAGTGAATATTCATCATCTTGCGGGTATCTCTGTCTAATTGACGCAGCTCATCTACCCTCCACTTTACTACTCCGAAGGAGTAGAGCACAATCGGAACGGCAAGCATATTAGTTGCAGACACCTTGTTCTTCCCCGACAGTTCGGAAGATCAAATCTTTCGGAGGCGGTGTCTGTACTTGCCGCGGAGAGAATCTTTTATTTGTGATACATCCTGGATGTGCCTTTGTTGCACACCCAGATATGTATAGGTCTCTCCGGCATCCAGATGTCTTAGGATGCTTCCGTCTGCGAGCTGCGCATCTTCAGGAAATTCCCCGCATCGTACTCTCTTGAGGAGGACGACTGCACATTTGTCCAACCCGAACTCCATACCAATTGCCCGCGTATATTCTTCGACCACCCTAAGAGCGTTTTGTAGTTCACGCTCTCCGGAGGCATAAAGTTTAAGGTCATCCATATAAAATAAATGGGTGACCTTATGCCTCCGGTCGCTGGGTGGCCCACATTGATATCCGCGGGTTTGGCGGAGCCCAACAGACAAAGGAAGCAGTGAGATGCAGAAGAGGAGAGGACTTAGGGAGTCACCCTGGAAAACTCCTCTCCTAAATGCCACCTGCTCTGTCGTGACCCGCTGTGCACCTGATGTTATGGTGAAGCGGGTCTTCCAGAGCGGCAGCAGCTGTTCTATGCATCTCACTATTGGTGCTGGTACCGCAAGACATTCGAGCAAGTACAACTATAGCTCATGTGATGTTGTATCAAATGCCTTGCGATAATCAATCCAGGCCATCGATAGATTCCGCTTGTATTGCACAGAATCCTGTGTAATACAGCGGTCGATACGTGTAAATATCTTGTAGCAGGAGTTAAGGCAAGTGATCGGCCTATAATTCCTCGGGTCGGAAAGATCCCCCTTTTTGGGGATAAGCACAGTACGTCCCTCGACGAACCAGTCCGGAATCTGCTGCCCCTCGTTCAACCATGAGTTGAAAACTCGCGCCAGACGGCGGTGAGTGGAAGGAAATTTCTTCCACCACCAGTTGTTAATGCCGTCTGGGCCCGGGGCAGCGAAGTTCTTGGTCCCAACAAGAGCTTGTTGGACTTCCTCCGTACTGATTGCCGGGCACACTTCTTCTGGCTCTTCAAGATGTCTGTGGCATAGAGCTTCGAAGTGTGCAATTGCTGGAGTGTCGCTATTGAATGGACGCGTCGTTTCGTAGGTTCCCTTCCAGAAGGTTTCGACATCTTCTACAGTCGGCGGATTCTCGACAACACGCTGTGGCTCTTGAAAGAGGCGAGAAGGATTCGTACGGAACAAATTGTTTTGTTCCATACTCCTCACCCGCCTCTTCAATGTTTTCTTTATCGCCATGAGCGCTCGGATCCTATCTAGACAGTGCTGCTTGATGGTAAGCATCACTGTCAGATTGAGAGTGTGGTGTTGACGTCTTAATCCGGCTGTTATGCGCCGGATTCTGGGAGTAAAAACTCTACCAGTCGTCTTATATTCCACCACATTCTGGATCCGAGAAGCATGTTGTCTGGCCGACTGTATCTTGCCTTCGATTTTCTGTACACGCCGCTTGGCTTTCTCGACCCCGTGATTGGTTGACCTCTCACGGGGGACGAGTTGCTTCGCGGCGTTGTACACGGCACAGTTGACTTGCCAGATGTCTGCATCTTCCGGAATTTCCTCATCGATGACCACGTCCATTCTAGCCAGGTCTTGTGGCTTTAGGCTAGCCCTGGTGTTAAGGCTAACCCTCGTCCTTAATTCTACGTCGGTGAACTCTAAAGGATGTTCCCCATCAGCTGGTAATTGCCGCGGTGGGACTGCGGCTGGCAGTTCTTCCAGCTGACGGGGTGCCCTTACGTAACCTGTCCTGCGCAAGAAGGATACTTGATCTCTCAGGTGTTGTTGAGAGAAGGCGCGATGCTCTGGATGCATTTCGCACCAAAGTGCATGCAATCGCGCCATGTATCCCCTTCGCTCAGGTTCGCTACTCTCGCGGCAGGTCAGCAAGTCATCTTTTAGTTCCCTCGTCCACTTAAAGCGTCCATGTACAATTGCGGTGTCGTTATCGTTTGGACCGTCCGGTAAGGCCCCTCCCATCTGTCCCTGACCTCCATCCGACTGAGATCGATTGTGAGGGGCACTTCTTAGGTTGTAAGGAACCCATAGCAGTAGGAGTACCAGGGTGGTTAGCCCTGGTACTCCCGGCTACTAATTTATTATTATTATTATTATTTTTTTTTTTTTTCGGTTGCCCGACGCTGGACAGTCCTCCCGTGGCCTCCGACGCCTCACGGGAGTCGCGCCAGCACATTAACCTCAGCCACTCCCCACATCCCGCGGGGTTAGTGACTGTAGGCTCCGGAATCGTGTGCCCTAAGCAGACGGAGAGAACCAAGAATGACCGCCTTCTGCATTTGGCCTGCCAGCCACTCAGCTGATTTTTGGCAGGCCGGTATGATCTTCAGTTCCGAGAGCAGCGTAGGCTTTATCCCCCCCGAGTACACCGATAATAAGGACGACCATTTTGACCGAGTAGCCTGGGTACAGCACTTGGAGCTCGTACCGGAGATCGCGATATTTGGTCCGTTTCTCCTCCTCCTTCAAGGTGATGTTTTTCTCAGCAGGTGCCGAGAACTCGATGACATACATCACCTTGAGTTGATGGTCGAGGAGGACTATGTCAGGCTTGTTGGCTTGGATTAGCCTGACAGTCGGGAACGAGTAGTTCCAGTAAATCCGGCATTTCTCGTTCTCGACAACGGACTCAATATCTCCGGGGACGTAAGGCAGCACTGGTGTCTGGTCTACCCCGTACGAGTGCCTTAGATGGTAGTATAGCACTCGTAAGGCCGCGTTATGTCGGTGGATGTAGGCCGAAATCGCATATATGGGGCATGCAGAGAGTAAATGCATGAGCGATTCCGGCGCCTGATGGCAGGTCCTGCAGTTGATATCAGGAACCTCTACACGCCACACGCGGCTACGGTAGACCAAGGTGTTGATAACACCATCTTGGCAAGCCATAATGAATCCCTCGGTCTCCGACTTAAGCCCTGCTGACCTTAGAAAGGCGAAGGTCAGCCTGGTCGATAAACCCAGTGTTTCGATGTTCTTATAGAAGACACCATGCTGGGGTTTATCGACGTGCTGCCGAAACAGAGTTTCCTGTTCGGCAGCTCTAATTCGGGCTTTCAGACGATTTGGCTGAAGTTCGGTGACTGACTCAACATCAGCACCTCGCCGGCCTCCTCGCCTGATGTCAAATGCGAGACCGAGTTCATCTGCGGCTCTTTTTGCTGCCTTGAACAATCCTGCTCCCACTCCTACAGTTTCGTGATGTTTTACGAACCGCAAGAGGGGATCTGAGCTCCTGAGTATGTTACATGCCATACTCAGTACTACTCTGCCATGCGTACACTCCAGGCTCAAGAGTCCTCGGCCCCCCCGTTGACGTGGGAGGTACACACGAGGAACGGACGATCTAGGATGAATACTTCTGTGAATATTCATCATCTTGCGGGTATCTCTGTCTAATTGGCGCAGCTCATCTACCCTCCACTTTACTACTCCGAAGGAGTAGAGCAGAATTGGAACGGCAAGCATATTAGTTGCAGACACCTTGTTCTTCCCCGAAAGTTCGGAAGACCAAATCTTTCGGAGGCGGTGTCTGTACTTGCCGCGGAGAGAATCCTTTATTTGTGTTACATCTTGGATGTGCCTTTGTTGCACACCCAGGTATGTATAGGTCTCTCCGGCATCCAGATGTCTTAGGATGCTTCCGTCTGCGAGCTGCGCATCTTCAGGAAATTCCCCGCATCGTCCTCTCTTGAGGTGGACGACTGCACATTTGTCCAACCCGAACTCCATACCAATTGCCCGCGTATATTCTTCGACCACCCTAAGAGCGTTTTGTAGTTCACGCTCTCCGGAGGCATAAAGTTTAAGGTCATCCATATAAAATAGATGGGTGACCTTATGCCTCCGGTCGCTGGGTGGCCCACATTGATATCCGCGGGTTTGGCGGAGCCCAACAGACAACGGCAGCAGTGAGATGCAGAAGAGGAGAGGACTCAGGGAGGCACCCTGGAAAACTCCTCTCCCTGAATGCCACCTGCTCTGTCGTGACCCGCTGCGCACCTGATGTTATGGTGAAGCGGGTCTTCCAGAGCGGCAGCAGCTGTTCTATGCATCTCACTAGTGGTGCTGGTACCGCAAGACATTCGAGCAGGTACAACAATAGCTCGTGCGATGTTGTATCAAATGCCCTGCGGTAATCAATCCAGGCCATCGATAGATTCCGCTTGTATTGCACAGAATCCTGTGTAATACAGCGGTCTATCAGCAGGCTGTCCTTGCAACCTGCCATGCCCTTCTTGGCACCACGCTGTTCGTGTATCTGCTGGAAGACCGGATCAACAGACCTCAATGTCCTAGCATACAAGATACGTGTAAATATCTTGTAGCAGGAGTTGAGGCAAGTGATCGGCCTATAATTCCTCGGGTCGGAGAGATCCCCTTTTTTGGGGATAAGCACAGTACGTCCCTCGACGAACCAGTCCGGAATCTGTGCCCCTCGTTCAACCATGAGTTGAAAACTCGCGCCAGACGGCGGTGAGTGGAAGGAAATTTCTTCCACCACCAGTTGTTAATGCCGTCTGGGCCCGGGGCAGCGAAGTTCTTGGTACCAACAAGTGCTTGTTGAACTTCCTCCGTACTGATTGCCGGGCACACTTCTTCTGGCTCTTGACGATGTCTGTGACACAGAGCCTCGAAGTGTGCAATTGATGGAGTGTCGCTATTGAATGGACGCGTCGTTTCGTAGATTCCTTTCCAGAAGGTTTCGACACCTTCTACAGTCGGCGGATTGTCGACAACACGCTGTGGCTCTTGAAAGAGGCGGGAAGGATTGGTACGGAACAAATTGTTTTGTTCCATACTCCTCACTCGCCTCTTTAATGTTTTCTTTATCGCCATGAGCGCTCGGATCCTATCTAGACAGTGCTGCTTGATGGTAAGCATCACTGTCAGATTTAGAGTATGGTGTTGACGTCTTAATCCGGCTGCTATTCGCCGGATTCTGGGAGTAAAAACTCTACCAGACGTCTTATATTCCACCACACTCTGGATCCGAGAAGCGTGTTGTCTGGCCGACTGTATTTTGCCTTCGATTTTTTGTACACGTCGCTTGGCTTTCTCGACCCCGTGATTGGTTGACCTCTCACGGGGGACGAGTTGCTTCGCGGCGTTGTACACGGCACAGTTGATTTGCCAGATGTCTACATCTTCCGGAATTTCCTCATCGATGACCGCGTCCATTCTAGCCAGGTCTTGTGGCTTTAGGTTAGCCCTGGTGTTAAGGCTAACCCTCGTCCTTAAGTCTACACTGGTGAACTCTAAAGGATGTTCCCCATCAGCTGGTAATTGCCGCGGTGGTACTGCGGCTGGCAGTTCTTCCAGCTGACGGGGTGTCCTTACGTAACCTGTCCTGAGCAGAAAGGATACTTGATCTCTCAGATGTTGTTGAGAGAAGGCGCGATGCTCTGGATGCATTTCGCACCAAAGTGCATGCAATCGCGCCATGTATCCCCTTCGCTCAGGTTCGCTGCTCTCGCGGCAGGTCAGCAAGTCATCCCGAAGTTCCCTCGTCCACTTAAAGCGTCCTTGTCCATTGCGTTCGTTACCATTGAGACGTTCCGGTGAGGCCCCTTCCGCCTGTCTCTGACCCCCATCCGCTTGGGGTCGATCGTGAGGAGCCCTTCTTCGAAGATTATATGGAACCCGAAGTAGAAGGGGTACCAGGTGGTTAGCCTTGGTACCCCCGGCCGGCATTTGTCAGGCAGAAATGCCTCTGCCTGTCCAGGGTGCACCAGCATGGAGGTTGCCGGTCCTTTGCACCCCATTATTATTATTATTATTATTATTATTATTATTATTATTAAAATAATATCTAAAATTTAAAAATATGTTTTTTTAATATCCAATGGTGTCTTAAATATAAAAAAAAGTATCCCATAACACCTTCAAAGACAACTCGATAATTGTTAAAAATGTTTTTTTTTATATACAGCAAAGTTCTAAAAAAATATTAATATTTGTTCAAGAGTTATTTCATTAAAAAAAATAGTTTTCATTTTGAAATCTTTTTTCTTCATTGGAAATGTTTTATAGGTATATAAAAACGTAATTTGTGTCAATGTTAGTTGTAAATCATATGTTTGGTAAAAATGGTTATTTGTAAACAATTAAAAATAATGTAACAGTAGAATTAAAATTGTTTAAAAAGTGTTTGTTTGTTTCATTTTTTAGGCAATTATAGCGTATCCACATCCAGATCCGTTGGAAGGTGCAAACAATTTAGAATTTTATGGACAACGTCCATGGAGACCAGGAAAAGTATCTGCAGAACCACCTGATCCACAATTAGAATCTAGTGGAATATGTGCTTTACAATTTTTAGAAAAACAGTTTAATCATTCAGTAAGTAGATTATAGTTATCATTTTATTCCCATATTTAAATCAACTAAGATAACGTATTTTCTTTAGATCGGACTTTTGAAATAGTTAAACAGAAAAAGTTCACAATACTTGAAAATTTTTTAATTTTCAATTTTTCAAAAAAAGTCATAAAAAAGTTGCTTATTTTGAAAATTTAAAAGCCGCAATCAAATATTCGAAAAATTCTACAGGGTGATCAAAAACTTAAAAAATGTGAAATTTGTTCTAGAGTAAACTACGAATATTTTAAAACAAATTAGGTATCCTTGGTAAAAGTTCTATTCAAAGATTTAGTGCAGTCAATATGGTGTAAAAATTCCCTTGACCTGGGCAAAATTGCAACACAAATGATTCTTTTTGCATTCTATTGTGAAAAGTGTCTATTTTAACATATTCAAAATCCCCATTAATCCCGGCGCAGGAAATCAGTCAAAATCCAAGATGGCGGCTGAATTTTGTATTTTTCATTACAAAATTTATAACTGTGTATAACTTTATATTTATAAGGTGTAACCAGGCAAAAATGTTTAAAATACAAAGATAAAAGCATAAAATAGGTATTTAATAGGTAAGATAGGTATTGAATCACTCAAATTGCCTATTATACATTAGAGAAAACTTTATTACACTTACAAGAACAGAAAACCATTATTTCAAAGTATGGGTTATTTTCCTTTATTGAACAAAAATTAAAATGATTTGGCTGTTTTTTCACAATTCATCATAATCTTCATCTCTACTTTCCATTTCTTCATCTTCTATTCGCTGCGGACTATTTTCACAATTTGTTTCTTGACACTGACCACATGAACTGGTACATTCCAAACCATTCTTTCGGTAACTACATTTCATGGCACCACAGCCGGTTTTGCAGTTACATCTTACTATGCGTAATATACTTTCAGGTGCTGGTGGCAAATCCATTTTTTTTCGGTACATACATATTATCATGTAAACTCCATCGCCACTCTGTTGTGTTCAAGCCTTCTTGCATTTGCTTCCATATACAAATTTGCAAATATGCACAGCTGATTCCGTTGGGGGAAGGTTCTGTGGCTGAACGAAACATTTTGCCTTCGATACTTTATCAATAATAGTTCTACACCTAAGTGTATTTAGTGTATCATCTGGATTTCCACCAAAAATACATACCATTATCTTCTTTCCAAATTCTTCAACCTGACTGGGATTAAGGTTTGTTGAGCTGAACGATAGTGCAAGTTCACGAAAGTATTGATCTTCAACAACACGTTTGAAAACTGATTGCTTTCCAATATGGAATATTCTGGAGATGCTGTCACATCCTGTATACGAATGTATAAAGAATAGACTGTTCGCTAAGTCATTTCCGAACGAATATCTAATGGCATTGATATCATAAATGTTATTCTGTTTGGAAGGTTTTTTTATCACTTCTGAAAAACAGCTTGTGGAATGCTTGATTACACCAATAAATCAGCAATACCAATAGGTCAGTGTCTTCTCCTATCACTGTTGTATTTTTAATTTTTGAAGATTCCACTGTAGTTTTAGCAATGTCAACATCAGCATCATCAACTGCATGAATTATTGAACATCCCTGTTGTCGTATTTCTTCAGCGATTAGAGTAATTATTTTCTGCTTGTTTCCCTTATTAGTGAGAAACATTTCCTTACTTCCTGTGAATGTCATATATATTTAACGAATCGTATGAAGGTAATACAAAAGTACAATGTAAATGGCATGCTTCAGTACATAATAAGACCTATTTTGAGTGCACATTTTTTTCCAAAATGGTGGCCTTTAAATATTTGAAAACTAAATACCTAATTATTTAAATGGCGGCCATTTTGAAAAAGAAATTAAGTAAAGTCAATGATTATTTTTTTATACTTTTATCTTTGTATTTTAAACATTTTAGCCAAATTATACATTATAAATACAAAGTTATACATTTTTTAATAAAAAAAAAAAATTCAGCCGCCATCTTGGATTTTCACTGACTTCCTGAGCCGGCATTAATGGGGATTTTGAATATGTTAAAAAAGACACTTCACACAGTATAATGCAAAAAGAATCATTTGTGTTGCAATTTTGCCCAGGTCATAATTTATTTTTACTGCACTAATTGAATGAAATAGAAATATAATAATGACAATTTTTTTGCTAATTATAATATTCTAATTTTTACAAAAAAATATCAGAGATAGGTATAACATAACTTTTTAAACAATTACTTTCCCGGCTATTTGCCAAACGCTGAAATTTGGATTATACAAAAGATAATATGCACATTATGTTCAATATGACCGACTCGTTAATGTTAATTTTAATTATAACTACTCTGTTCAGTCAAACCAAAAATAAATAAAACAAAAGTACTCACCAATACACCAACTAGTTTAAGTTTGTAGTGGTTGGTGTATTGGCCTCATCAGTGGGTATTGGTAATGTAAACTCCATGTCAATAGGAATCGCCCACGGTTAGTCACGTGCAACTAGCAGCTTAGGGGAATATTGCCCTAACACTAGGTGGAGTTAAACAAATAAGTTTTTCATTATTTACTTTTATTATCAGTAGATTAAGTTCATTTATCATTGTTTATTTTTTGTATTCTTATCGTTAACACATTTGTATTATCATCAATACAGTTTTATTATTTATCCAAAGAAGCGGCGTTAGAATTTAGGTGTAGATTTGCTCCTTTGTGTTACCTTTGTTTATTTTCCTAATCTACCCGTGGCCGTACCTGTGATGTCTTTTTTAAAAAACAAAATGCCTTGATAGGCCCCTAGGCGAGAAGAGAGTGTCCCTGTATTTTCCCAGTGTATTTTTTCATGTTAGCATTAGTTTACCTTTTAGTTAATATAAGTGCATCTGGCTGTATGGACTAAGTACTAATGCCAAAAAAAAAAAAAAAAATACAGTATAAATTTGGTAGTAATTTTATTAAATAATCTTTTCTATCCATATAAAAATTATTCTTATTAATGACCCTGGTTGTCTGTGCCCTGAGATACACAAATAAATATTTTAATAGCTATTTATGGGCTTTCAAGAGAGTTTTATAAAAAACTAGTTTTGGCAAATCAAAAACAGACTTCTGCCTTGGGACACAATAATTAATTAAACATATTTTTCAATAAAGAGAAAAGTTACTCTTTACATACAGGGTGGGGCAATAGTGCGTCCGATTTCGATATCTCGAGTTCTATGATAGCTAGAAATTTGATTTAAAAAACATAAGTAAACTAGACAAAAAAGTCTATAACTGGAAATTGTTTTCAAATATACAGGGTGAGCCAAGACGATTCTACAGGGTCAAGTAACATTTTTTTACATGAAATGCCATGTATATCAGAACATTTTTTAAAACCTCTTTGTGGCCTCTTTTCACTCTTGTATTATTATTGACTATCTTCCAACCACTTGGATGTAATGATTTTTTTTTTGTTGAAATTATACCATTTACACGTGTATATTAAAAATATCACTACAATTACAACTATCGATTTTAAGAAAAAATACGTTAGTACCAGTTATGAGACATCTGTGTGATGACACTCAGCCATGTTCACTTGCTAAAAGTGTACAGTGTGGCCAAAAAGAATTTTTAAATTTATAACTTTTTGAACTGAATTTTTTCAATTTTTTCAAATGGAGGTATATTTTTGGACGATGTGATGTAGGATTGAAAAACGAACATTTTTGTACGTACATTCCTATGGCCATTAGTGACCATTTTCAATTTATTGAACAATAACTGCAAAATTCAGCAATAAAAATTAAAAATGAAAGTTTTTTTCAAATAATTCAAGAGAAGGTATTATAATAAGCGTGTTACATAATGCCTATAAAAACATCACACCAACAACAATCCAAAATTTGAAGGATAGGATAATAAATGCTTTTAGAAGTGTTACTCCAGCAGTTTTATGAGCAGTAGAAACCTCATTCCAAAGACGCAAAGAAATGTGTGTCAATCAAAATGAGCAACATGTGGGGCAGTTTTTATAATATCTTCTGTTGAATTACAAAAAAAAAATTTTTTAATTTTTATTGCTAAATTTTGCAGTTATTCAATAAATTGAAAATGGTTACAATTAGCCATAGGGATGTATGTACAAAATATTTTCATTTTCCAATTCTGCATCACATCATGCAAAAATATACAGTGTTTCATATGAAAAAATTGAGAAAATCAGTTCAAATAGTTGTAAATTTAAAAATTATTTTTGGCCACCCTGTATACTTTTAGGAAGTGACAATGGCTGAAATGTCTCAGATGTCTCATAACTACTACTAACATATTTTTTCTTAAAATCGATAATCGTGACTAGTGATTTTTTTAATATACGTGTAATGGCATAATTTCAACAAAAAAAAATCATTACATCCAAGTGGTTAGAAGAGAGTCAATAATAATACAGGAGTGGAAGAAGGCCACAAAGAGGTTTCGAAAAAATGTTCTAATATACATGGCATTCCATTTTAAAAAATGTTAGTTGACCCTGTAGAATCGTCTTAGCTCACCCTGTATATTCGAAAATAATTTCTGGTTATAGACTTTTTTTGTCTAGTTTACTTATGTTAAATCAAGTTTCTAGCTATCATAGAACTTCGAGATATCAAAGTCGGACTCACTATTGTCCCACCCTGTATACATTCGTAATTTATTAAATGTAGAAATTTTTACTTCACGAGTGGACACCCTGTATATAAACTTAAATCTGAATAGTTATTTCAGGGTTTTAAGAGAAGTAGAATTTATTATATAGATTGACTTTTTTTCGTAAATGATTGAATAAAGAAGTTTTTTGTCTTGGCAACCCCATCCGTGGATACACTGTATATTATATTTATCTGTGATAGGATGTGACGAAAGATACATTGTGATTTATGTTTTTTTAAATATCCTGGTTTCTCTCAGGTAAACGTTGTTGGTAAGAATGGTATTTTTTAAAGTCAAATCGATGAAAGGCAACACTTTTTGGCCAGGTGGTTGGTTTTTAAAGATATATCAGACTATGGTCTGCACTGAGCATGAAACATTTGTTTTGCGTTTCAGATGTTTGTAGTTCTTTAACTGTAATTAGTGCATCTTTAAAATTTGGCTTTTTTTTAATATTTTGTAATCTTATCTTCTGCTTGAATCTATACAGATATAGCCAAACTTTTTTTTCAATTCCAAAATCCTCTGATTCATTTATGCCAAGGGTCTTTTTCCTAAATTACGTTAGACGTTTTCTAAAAGATTTCCTGCATATTACGGGAATAAATCCCTGAGAGTCTATGTCATCCTAATCTTTACCTGTCTCTAAGTTATTTATTTTGTCCATTATTTTAATTTGGGCTTCAATTTCCCTATTGTGTTATTTATTAGTGATGTCCATTTTTTTGCTTATTATCAGATAATTCCCATGTTTCAAAGTTTTTTTTGGTGTGGTAGATTGTCTAAGTTTTATTTTTTTCATTTTTTTAGTCTGTATTGTCCATTTTATGTTGCATTTTATCCGTTTGATTTTTGTTGACATTTTATACTGTTTCTGTTTTGATTTTATTTTTAAGCAGTTTATTGTTTTACATTTTCTAATAAAATATTGTATTTTTCATCTTTTTCATTTAAAATTTTTTTCAATAGTTTATTTTCAGTCTTTATTTGTCGTACATCAGTATTTCTAAAATCTTGCTCAGTTGGGGTTGAAGTTCCACAGCAATTAATTCTGCTGTCACAATTTTTTATGTATTTTAAATTGTTTTTCA
Organism: Rhamnusium bicolor; assembly: GCA_029963845.1. NCBI lineage: Eukaryota > Metazoa > Arthropoda > Insecta > Coleoptera > Cerambycidae > Rhamnusium > Rhamnusium bicolor. Next base: position 308,649 of record JANEYF010004898.1, on the reverse strand, counting down.
CAGAGCAGGATTGGTGAAATACATACCCACATTTTATACACACTAACACTTTACTTGATTTATTTTGACAACACTTAAAAGTTTTATTTGTCACATTATCGGGTTACAGTAACAACCGTAGATCTACCAACAATATAAATCTAACAATTATTACTGAAGGTAACTAAACAATAGAAGTTAAGTACCAAAGAATATTTGTATTTGATTTAATAAAGGAACAATAAGTATCAAATTATACATTTTGGGCCCACGTTGGACGCCAAATAGATGACAGTTCATCTACATTGGGATGCCATAAATGTCATGTTAAAGTTAAAAAAGAATGTTACGTACTATTACGTAGTACGAAGAACTGAACACCTTACCAATCCTCGGCTAGCTTGTTATATCTCAGGTTGAGTTACCAGTATCATACAGGCGTAACTGGTGCCTTCAACTTCTCAGTACTCTAAATTCAAGAAATAAACAATTAATATTTAATCAGAAAATTTGGTATACCTTACCACACTTTATACTGTTAATGGAACCTATTCTGGAAAATTAACCAACATAGGTTTAATAAAATTATTTACAAATAGGTACGTGATATTTATACATTATTCCCAAAACAAAAATATATCATACCAGTAGATAGATTTTATACCAAATGCAATTGCATGTAGTTTACATAAAACCACATAAGAAAATTATTTATAACTAGATAACCTACAATTACATTTATCGTAATGAAAATTTATTGATCTATCGCAGATCTAATTTGATTGGACTATATTTACATTAGGAGTACCAGTGCTAAATTTAAATTTGAATAAGTTTAAAACAAAAAAAAAATAACATAATAAATGATTAATTATTTACATCAAAGGTAAAAACATTTAATAAGTATAAAAAAATTTATTAAGACTAACCTCTGGGATTGGAAAGTGTGTTCAATTTTGGTTTCTCAATACCAGACTAATATTGTTTCATTAACCAAACTGCAGCATTACAAAAACTCTATGGATTTGGCTCTTCCGACTCTTGTCGAAAACCACAATTCAACCCTCTATTCCAGCTCCACTTTGTACATTAGCGACACTTGATAAAATTCCATTTTCCCTTACCATACATCAAAATTACATAAAAACCATATTTACAAAATGAACAAATAACCTAGGTGTCATAATCTAGAGGTATAACGCTCTTATACTAAATAACCAAGTGAAATTTAGAACAAGTTATCAAGTGAAAACCCAGTGATAGTCCAATAAAAACAAAATGATAGCCGCCTAAAATTTAATAAGAAACACAAGTAAGCACTTGTTAATTATTGTCCTACTTTAAATAACTTACCCTTCCTATAGGGCATAATTCTAAATCCATACACATGCTTAATTGTAGAAATAATCCAGCATTTAGCTGACGAGATACTAAGTAGCACCTTTTTAATTGGTGAAAGAAATAATCCTAAAAACAACGATGATTAACATCTATTAAGATAAATTCGGATTTAAAATTTTAATCTCTCACCACCACAACTAATAAAATGCACATCTGTATTCGAAGACGGTAAACTAGGAAGAGAAGGAAATCAACAGGTGGAAATTCTCACGTGATAAAATGACAAAATATCCAAAAATTCATTAGCCAGAAAATACCAAGGTCTGTCACATCTCGAATGAATGTGAAATTATTTAAACGTATCAATATTTATCAAGACAAATATAACATGTAAAACATTAATTAGAAAAGTTAGAAAGATAAGAAAACCATATAAAGTAATATTTATGCAAGGCGAATCATAAAATACCACGGCCTGTAAGATTTGGTTATGTAAATAACCATAATATGGATTCTGTAAAGAATCCATAAAGTTTGTCGACCCTAGTGCTAATAGCTGAAGTGCATTCCATTAATGTAATTAATGTACTAACATACTTAGCTGAGATAAATGGTCTAAGAAGTAAAGGCCTGAAATTATTTTGAAAACAACCCAATTATTGTCCAAACTTTTGTTATACCATAGTTACTCATTTCACTCACAAGGTAACGATCTTTATAACTGAACAAGTCTATACAGAATAGACAAACTCACGTGACAACAGATCAATTCGGTGTGCAACAATTGAACACTGCCAATAATATTCGATAAATGACATTTAACTGATGGCATAATTTATAAGCAAATTTACCCTGAATTAGAAATTCAATAATTCTATAAACCACAGAGATATAATGTTGAACAGAGATGACGTTTATGATATAACCTTGAGAAGTGACATTTTAATGCAAATGGATAAAATATTACAGATAGTAATTTTTGTGAAGTTTGAAAATGTGGTTTAAAATGTAATATTTATAAATAAAATTAATGAAAAAAATTACTAGTTGATTTTTATACTTAAAGTACAAGTACTATTTTCCCTGATGATGAATTCAACCGTAACAAAGTATCAAGGATCGAAATAAATAAAGAAACAAGATGTGCAAAAAAATTGCCACAAGTCAGTGTTCCTCAACTATCCAAGTCATCCTCCAGAGTTTGACGTCACCACTGAATTTAATTTTAAAATAGTTTCTATCAAATTCAAATTCAGCAAAACTCTCAATAAATGAAACTTCACCACTATCGCACTATACCATTGCAAACTGAAATTAGATGTGATATAATTTTTTTTATCTTCACAATATATTTTTATGCTGAAGGCTTTGACCTTGAGTTTATCACTTGTTCGGAGGACAAAGTTACAGCAATGGATGAATGATTGATGGATTTTCTTATTTAACCACAACACTTCTGCATTGCGATTAAATTCATTTCTATCATTCGTTGTAAAACTAAGAAAGATCTAACATTTCTTTGTTGTAAGTTTATTCAGAATATTGATTTATTTTTTGGTGCCTAATTATAGACAAATTGTTTTGACGTCCAGCATGCGGGATCCCATTTTCAACCACTTCTTTCACTCATAAGTTTCTTTATATGCGGATAATTAAACATTGGTGTGCAGTAAAAATTTTCCTTCTGATGTTGAATTGTGTCGAAACAAACAAACGAAGAGTAAAAAAAATTTTGATTTTGAAAAATTGTTTTAAAAAGGATTTCTAAATGAGGAACGATGCTTGATCTTGGGATGATCGTCGGCCTCTCCGACAGCCATCTTCGGTTTCACCGATTTCTATTTCTAATTTTGCCGACCACTAGCGATTTGAAAATTTTTTCGACGTTTATCAATTTTGCACTTTTTCGTATACCACAATATTAGTTGGCCCATTTGCTAGTCTATGGATTATCATCTACCCAAAAGTAGTTTAAATTATTCCAGAAAATCTAAATTTATTGTGACATTTATTATATTAGTTTTGCAGGCATATGTACATTGTAATAATTAGTGATACCGGCAGTAGTAGCTTTAACCTTGAAAGAATTCCAGGCCTTGGGCGGCGTCTAATCGCGTATATTATAGGTATTCAAAAATAATCAATTACATTAAAAAACCATTAGTATGTCTAGTGATGTGAGCTTGGATATACAACACGGGTCACGGCACTGTCATAATAAAAATGACTGTCAGGTTATTTTGCACTGTGACGACAGAATGCCAAAATTGTCACTTGTGTCAAATATTAATATGACGATCAAAAACAAGCCATTTCTGCTTTTGTCTGAATTAAAATGGTCACGTTTTCCCAATTGCTGATTTTTTTTAGTTGAAGATTCAAAATGCTTTATTTATTTGATTATGTAGCTCATACAGAGATTATTTATTAAGAGCAGTGCGATATACAAACTTCAGCTCAGTTGTATTTTGAAGCTGCGTTTTCACCAGATATCCAACTTAAATCTATAAATCACTGTTAAAATTTTTCTGTCAGTAATATCGAAAAACATGATTCATCCTAAATACAGATTTAATATATAATCAATTTGCAATCAATACTGATGCGTATTTTTTCATTAATAGGAAATACGATTATTTAATTTCATAAAATGGCACCAAATAATATGTTCATATTTCTTATTAATAAAGTAAATAGACATCTGTATTGCCTGTAATTTTATATATAATAATAATAATAATAATAATAATAATAATAATAATAATAATACACAGGATTCTGTGCAATACAAGCGGAATCTATCGATGGCCTGGATTGATTACCGCAAGGCATTTGATACAACATCACATGAGCTATTGTTGTACTTGCTCGAATGCCTTGCGGTACCAGCACCACTAGTGAGATGCATAGAACAGCTGCTGCCGCTCTGGAAGACCCGCTTCACCATAACATCAGGTACACAGCGGGTTACGACAGAGCAGGTGGCATTTAGGAGAGGAGTTTTCCAGGGTGACTCCCTGAGTCCTCTCCTCTTCTGCATCTCACTGCTGCCGTTGTCTGTTGGGCTCCGCCAAACCCGCGGATATCAATGTGGGCCACCCAGCGACCGGAGGCATAAGGTCACCCATCTATTTTATATGGATGACCTTAAACTTTATGCCTCCGGAGAGCGCGAACTACAAAACGCTCTTAGGGTTGTCGAAGAATATACGCGGGCAATTGGTATGGAGTTCGGGTTGGACAAATGTGCAGTCGTCCACCTCAAGAGAGGACGATGCGGGGAATTTTCTGAAGATGCGCAGCTCGCAGACGGAAGCATCCTAAGACATCTGGATGCCGGAGAGACCTATACATATCTGGGTGTGCAACAAAGGCACATCCAGGATGTATCACAAATAAAAGATTCTCTCCGCGGCAAGTACAGACACCGCCTCCGAAAGATTTGGTCTTCCGAACTTTCGGGGAAGAACAAGGTGTCTGCAACTAATATGCTTGCCGTTCCGATTCTGCTCTACTCCTTCGGAGTAGTAAAGTGGAGGGTAGATGAGCTGCGTCAATTAGACAGAGATACCCGCAAGATGATGAATATTCACAGAAGTATTCATCCTAGATCGTCCGTTCCTCGTGTGTACCTCCCACGTCAACGGGGGGGCCGAGGACTCTTGAGCCTGGAGTGTACGCATGGCAGAGTAGTACTGAGTATGGCATGTAACATACTCAGGAGCTCAGATCCCCTCTTGCGGTTCGTAAAACATCATGAAACTGTAGGAGTGGGAGCAGGATTGTTCAAGGCAGCAAAAAGAGCCGCAGATGAACTCGGTCTCGCATTTGACATCAGGCGAGGAGGCCGGCGAGGTGCTGATGTTGAGTCAGTCACCGAACTTCAGCCAAATCGTCTGAAAGCCCGAATTAGAGCTGCCGAACAGGAAAATCTGTTTCGGCAGCATGTCGATAAACCGCAGCATGGTGTCTTCTATAAGAACATAGAAACACTGGGTTTATCGACCAGGCTGACCTTCGCCTTTCTAAGGTCAGCAGGGCTTAAGTCGGAGACCGAGGGATTCATTATGGCCTGTCAAGATGGTGTTATCAACACCTTGGTCTACCGTAGCCGCGTGTGGCGTGTAGAGGTTCCTGATATCAACTGCAGGACCTGCCATCAGGCGCCGGAATCGCTCATGCACTTACTTTCTGCATGCCCTATATATGCGATTTCGGCCTACATCCACCGACATAACGCGGCTTTACGAGTGCTATACTACCATCTAAGGCACTCGTACGGGGTAGACCAGACACCAGTGCTGCCTTACGTCCCCGGAGATATTGAGTCCGTTGTCGAGAACGAGAAATGCCGGATTTACTGGAACTACTCGTTCCCGACTGTCAGGCTAATCCAAGCCAACAAGCCTGACATAGTCCTCCTCGACCATCAACTCAAGGTGATGTATGTTATCGAGTTCTCGGCACCTGCGGAGAAAAACATCACCTTGAAGGAGGAGGAGAAACGGACCAAATATCGCGATCTCCGGTACGAGCTCCAAGTGCTGTACCCAATCTACTCGGTCAAAATGGTCGTCCTTATTATCGGTGTACTCGGAGGGATAAAGCCTACGCTGCTCTCGGAACTGAAGATCATACCGGCCTGCCAAAAACCAGCCGAGTGGCTGGCAGGTCAAATGCAGAAGGCGGTCATTCTAGGTTCTCTCCGTCTGCTTAGGGCACACGATTCTGGTATCTACAGTCACTAACCCTGCGGGATGTGGGGAGTGGCTGTAGTTGATGCGCCGGCGCGACTCCCGTGAGGCGTCGGAGGCCACGGGAGGACTGACCGGCATCGGGAAACCGAAAAAAAAAAAAAAAAAAAAAAAAAAAAAATAATATGCTAGGGGTGCAAAGGACCGGCAACCTCCACGTTGGTGCACCCTGGACAGGCAGAGGCAACTCTGCCTGACTAATGCCGGCCGGGAGTACCAGGGCTAACCACCCTGGTACTCCTACTGCTATGGGTTCCTTACAACCTAAGAAGTGCCCCTCACAATCGACCTCAGTCGGATAGAGGTCAGGGACAGATGGGAGGGGCCTTACCGGACGGTCCAAACGATAACGACACCGCAATTGTACATGGACGCTTTAAGTGGACGAGGGAACTAAAAGATGACTTGCTGACCTGCCGCGAGAGTAGCGAACCTGAGCGAAGGGGATACATGGCGCGATTGCATGCACTTTGGTGCGAAATGCATCCAGAGCATCGCGCCTTCTCTCAACAACACCTGAGAGATCAAGTATCCTTCTTGCGCAGGACAGGTTACGTAAGGGCACCCCGTCAGCTGGAAGAACTGCCAGCCGCAGTCCCACCGCGGCAATTACCAGCTGATGGGGAACATCCTTTAGAGTTCACCGACGTAGACTTAAGGACGAGGGTTAGCCTTAACACCAGGGCTAACCTAAAGCCACAAGAACTGGCTAGAATGGACGCGGTCATCGATGAGGAAATTCCGGAGGATGTAGACATCTGGCAAATCAACTGTGCCGTGTACAACGCCGCGAAGCAACTCGTCCCCCCGTGAGAGGTCAACCAATCACGGGGTCGAGAAAGCCAAGCGGCGTGTACAAAAAATCGAGGGCAAATTTTCCAGGGTGACTCCCTGAGTCCTCTCCTCTTCTGCATCTCACTGCTGCCGTTGTCTGTTGGGCTCCGCCAAACCCGCGGATATCAATGTGGGCCACCCAGCGACCGGAGGCATAAGGTCACCCATCTATTTTATATGGATGACCTTAAACTTTATGCCTCCGGAGAGCGCGAACTACAAAACGCTCTTAGGGTGGTCGAAGAATATACGCGGGCAATTGGTATGGAGTTCGGGTTGGACAAATGTGCAGTCGTCCACCTCAAGAGAGGACGATGCGGGGAATTTTCTGAAGATGCGCAGCTCGCAGACGGAAGCATCCTAAGACATCTGGATGCCGGAGAGACCTATACATATCTGGGTGTGCAACAAAGGCACATCCAGGATGTATCACAAATAAAAGATTCTCTCCGCGGCAAGTACAGACACCGCCTCCGAAAGATTTGGTCTTCCGAACTTTCGGGGAAGAACAAGGTGTCTGCAACTAATATGCTTGCCGTTCCGATTCTGCTCTACTCCTTCGGAGTAGTAAAGTGGAGGGTAGATGAGCTGCGTCAATTAGACAGAGATACCCGCAAGATGATGAATATTCACAGAAGTATTCATCCTAGATCGTCCGTTCCTCGTGTGTACCTCCCACGTCAACGGGGGGGGCCGAGGACTCTTGAGCCTGGAGTGTACGCATGGCAGAGTAGTACTGAGTATGGCATGTAACATACTCAGGAGCTCAGATCCCCTCTTGCGGTTCGTAAAACATCATGAAACTGTAGGAGTGGGAGCAGGATTGTTCAAGGCAGCAAAAAGAGCCGCAGATGAACTCGGTCTCGCATTTGACATCAGGCGAGGAGGCCGGCGAGGTGCTGATGTTGAGTCAGTCACCGAACTTCAGCCAAATCGTCTGAAAGACCGAATTAGAGCTGCCGAACAGGAAAATCTGTTTCGGCAGCATGTCGATAAACCCCAGCATGGTGTCTTCTATAAGAACATAGAAACACTGGGTTTATCGACCAGGCTGACCTTCGCCTTTCTAAGGTCAGCAGGGCTTAAGTCGGAGACCGAGGGATTCATTATGGCCTGTCAAGATGGTGTTATCAACACCTTGGTCTACCGTAGCCGCGTGTGGCGTGTAGAGGTTCCTGATATCAACTGCAGGACCTGCCATCAGGCGCCGGAATCGCTCATGCACTTACTTTCTGCATGCCCTATATATGCGATTTCGGCCTACATCCACCGACATAACGCGGCTTTACGAGTGCTATACTACCATCTAAGGCACTCGTACGGGGTAGACCAGACACCAGTGCTGCCTTACGTCCCCGGAGATATTGAGTCCGTTGTCGAGAACGAGAAATGCCGGATTTACTGGAACTACTCGTTCCCGACTGTCAGGCTAATCCAAGCCAACAAGCCTGACATAGTCCTCCTCGACCATCAACTCAAGGTGATGTATGTTATCGAGTTCTCGGCACCTGCGGAGAAAAACATCACCTTGAAGGAGGAGGAGAAACGGACCAAATATCGCGATCTCCGGTACGAGCTCCAAGTGCTGTACCCAGGCTACTCGGTCAAAATGGTCGTCCTTATTATCGGTGTACTCGGAGGGATAAAGCCTACGCTGCTCTCGGAACTGAAGATCATACCGGCCTGCCAAAAACCAGCCGAGTGGCTGGCAGGTCAAATGCAGAAGGCGGTCATTCTAGGTTCTCTCCGTCTGCTTAGGGCACACGATTCTGGTATCTACAGTCACTAACCATGCGGGATGTGGGGAGTGGCTGTAGTTGATGCGCCGGCGCGACTCCCGTGAGGCGTCGGAGGCCACGGGAGGACTGACCGGCATCGGGAAACCGAAAAAAAAAAAAAAAAAAAAAAAAATCCTTTATGACTTGCTGACCTGCCGCGAGAGTAGCGAACCTGAGCGAAGGGGATACATGGCGCGAATGCATGCACTTTGGTGCGAAATGCATCCAGAGCATCGCGCCTTCTCTCAACAACATCTGAGAGATCAAGTATCCTTTCTGCTCAGGACAGGTTACGTAAGGGCACCCCGTCAGCTGGAAGAACTGCCAGCCGCAGTCCCACCGCGGCAATTACCAGCTGATGGGGAACATCCTTTAGAGTTCACCGGTGTAGACTTAAGGACGAGGGTTAGCCTTAACACCAGGGCTAACCTAAAGCCACAAGACCTGGCTAGAATGGACGCGGTCATCGATGAGGAAATTCCAGAAGATGTAGACATCTGGCAAATCAACTGTGCCGTGTACAACGCCGCGAAGCAACTCGTCCCCCGTGAGAGGTCAACCAATCACGGGGTCGAGAAAGCCAAGCGGCGTGTACAAAAATCGAAGGCAAGATACAGTCGGCCAGACAACACGCTTCTCGGATCCAGAGTGTGGTGGAATATAAGACGACTGGTAGAGTTTTTACTCCCAGGATCCGGCGCGTAGCTGCCGGATTAAGACGTCAACACCATACTCTAAATCTGACAGTGATGCTTACCATCAAGCAGCACTGTCTAGATAGGATCCGAGCGCTCATGGCGATAAAGAAAACATTGAAGAGGCGGGTGAGGAGTATGGAACAAAACAATTTGTTCCGTACGAATCCTTCCCGCCTCTTTCAAGAGCCACAGCGTGTTGTCGAGAATCCGCCGACTGTAGAAGATGTCGAAACCTTCTGGAAGGGAACCTACGAAACGACGCGTCCATTCAATAGCGACACTCCATCAATTGCACACTTCGAGGCTCTGTGTCACAGATATCTTGAAGAGCCAGAAGAAGTGTGCCCGGCAATCAGTACGGAGGAAGTCCAACAGGCACTTGTTGGTACCAAGAACTTCGCTGCCCCGGGCCCAGACGGCATTAACAACTGGTGGTGGAAGAAATTTCCTTCCACTCACCGCCGTCTGGCGCGAGTTTTCAACTCATGGTTGAACGAGGGGCAGCAGATTCCGGACTGGTTCGTCGAGGGACGTACTGTGCTTATCCCCAAAAAGGGGGATCTTTCCGACCCGAGGAATTATAGGCCGATCACTTGCCTTAACTTCTGCTACAAGATATTTACACGTATCTTGTATGCTAGGACGCTGAGGTCTGTTGATCCGGTCTTCCAGCAGATACACGAACAGCGTGGTGCCAAGAAGGGCATGGCAGGTTGCAAGGACAGCCTGCTGATAGACCGCTGTATTACACAGGATTCTGTGCAATACAAGCGGAATCTATCGATGGCCTGGATTGATTACCGTAAGGCATTTGATACAACATCGCATGAGCTATTGTTGTACTTGCTCGAATGTCTTGCGGTACCAGCACCACTAGTGAGATGCATAGAACAGCTGCTGCCGCTCTGGAAGACCCGCTTCACCATAACATCAGGTGCACAGCGGGTCACGACAGAGCAGGTGGCATTTAGGAGAGGAGTTTTCCAGGGTGACTCCCTGAGTCCTCTCCTCTTCTGCACTGTTGCCATTGTCTGTTGGGCTCCGCCAAACCCGCGGATATCAATGTAGGCCACCCAGCGACCGGAGGCATAAGGTCACCCATCTATTTTATATGGATGACCTTAAACTTTATGCCTCCGGAGAGCTTGAACTACAAAACGCTCTTAGGGTGGTCGAAGAATATACGCGGGCAATTGGTATGGAGTTCGGGTTGGACAAATGTGCAGTCGTCCACCTCAAGAGAGGACGATGCGGGGAATTCTCTGATGATGCGCAGCTCGCAGACGGAAGCATCCTAAGACATCTGGATGCCGGAGAGACCTATACATACCTGGGTGTGCAACAAAGGCACATCCAAGATGTGACACAAATAAAGGATTCTCTCCGCGGCAAGTACAGACACCGCCTCCGAAAGATTTGGTCTTCCGACCTTTCGGGGAAGAACAAGGTGTCTGCAACTAATATGCTTGCCGTTCCGATTCTGCTCTACTCCTTCGGAGTAGTAATGGTAATGGTAATGGTGGGGGAGGCTGACGCCTGGCAAGTAGGCCACAGACGGGCCCTTTTTACCAACCCCCAGCTGTCCCCTCAGCCATGTGCTTCTCTTGCTCCCTCATCGAATCTTTCCGACCTTCTGATGAAGGTCAGGATGTCACTCATTGCGAGGGAGCTCATCTCCTCCCTTAGAAGCGCCTCAGAACCGAAGATACTGTGTCTCAGGCACCCAAACGCTTCACATTGTCCCAGGAAGTGGTAAGATGTCTCTTCATCACTCCTGCATCTTGGACATGTAGGGTCTTCCTCAATACCTATCAATGATAGATGCCTCTTAAGTCTGCAGTGGCCTGTCAGAACACCGATTAAGAGATTCAGAGTCTTACGACTCCGTCCCAGCAACCAGGCCGATCTCGATTTGTTCGGCCCCGTCACAAAATCTCGGGTTTGCCTGCAGGCCCTGTTGGTCCTCCAGTGCGTCCTCAGTGTCTCGTGGGCCCACTCATTGAGGGCCGTTGTGACCTGCCTTCTTGAAATACCTAACATAGGCTCAGGCCCGTGACAGGGTTCCTCGGCTCCGAGTCTAGCCAATTCATCGGCCTTCTGGTTGCCCGGAACTCCCATATGTCCCGGGACCCATACCAGTCTCACTTGTTTATGCCTGGCCAGCTCTTCTAGGGCATCCCCACACTCCTGGACGAGAGCTGATCTCGTCCTGGGGGAGCACACCGCCTTTAGAGCAGCCTGGCTGTCGGAGCAGATGTATATTATCTGTTCCGCCCCATTCCTAACCTCAGCCCTACCTGCCACCGCTAGGATGGCGTAAACCTCTGCCTGGAAGACCGTGGTGTACGAGCCTAGAGCAAAGCTCTCCTGTACTTCTTTGCCTTCCAGATATATTCCCGCCCCGGAAGACGATCTAGTGGCCAGCCGAGATCCGTCTGTATAACACACCAGAGAGTCCGGGCGGAAGTCAATTCTTCCTTCACTCCACTCCTCCCTACTAGGAAGAGTGAGAGTGTAATTCCTTTCCAACCTTAGCTGATCTTTCGCTTCTCTCACCTTCAGGACAGAGAGAGGGATTTCCCTCTCCGTCAGTCCAGCAATTGCTGCGTGACCTTCAGCTCTGCCTGAACACTGCCAGCTCCCAGAATCCCGCATTCTCAGATAGGCCGCCATAGCCTCCCTCTTTATCCACGAGGGAAGCGTTGGCAGGCCTAGCAGAACCTCCAGAGCAGCTGTCGGTGTCGTCCTCATTGCGCCAGTGATCCCTAGGCAGGCTAGTCTCTGGACTTTTGCCAGATTTCGGGACGTCATCGCTCTGTCCACGCTCGGCCACCAGACCACGGATCCATATTGGAGCCTAGGCCTGATGACCGCCGTGTACAGCCAGTGTAGGATCCGTGGGTTGAGGCCCCAGTTCCTACCTACCGCTCGGCGCAATTGCCAGAAGGTCGCAGTCGACTTTTTGATGACGTTGTCGATATGCGGCCCTCATGACAGTTTGCTATCTAGGGTCACTCCCAGGTACCTAACCTCCTGCACAAGCGCAAGAGGTTTACCGTACATGGTTGGTGCCCTAAAATCCTCTATTTTTCTTCTCTTGGTGAATAGGATCATCTCAGTCTTAGATGGATTGACTGAGAGACCTGTTTCGCTCGGAGTAGTAAAGTGGAGGGTAGATGAGCTGCGTCAATTGGACAGAGATACCCGCAAGATGATGAATATTCACAGAAGTATTCGTCCTAGATCGTCCGTTCCTCGTGTGTACCTCCCACGTCAACGGGGGGGCCGAGGACTCTTGAGCCTGGAGTGCACGCATGGCAGAGTAGTACTGAGTATGGGAGTATGGCATGTAACGTACTCAGGAGCTCAGATCCCCTCTTGCGGTTCGTAAAACATCACGAAACTGTAGGAGTGGGAGCAGGATTGTTCAAGGCAGCAAAAAGAGCCGCAGATGAACTTGGTCTCGCATTTGACATCAGGCGAGGAGGCCGGCGAGGTGCTGATGTTGAGGACTGACCGGCATCGGGAAACCGGGAAAAAAAATTGCCTTTATTTAATCATGAGCATTGTAATATACAATACTCGTATACAAAGAAAACCATATGGTATTTAAGCTGAATCATGTCGTGTTCTCATTTTTCGTTCTCATCAATAGAAACATTTTAATAGCGATTTTAAATTTTCTGTTGGTTATCCTTGCAACAAAAGCATGCTAACGAGGCGTGTTAACGCAGCCTTAAAATTTGTACTTCAAAAACTATTTATCTTAATTTCGTTTTTAAAGACATCAAGACATTGATATTGTTTTACTTATAATAGTTTTTACACAATTTGGAGTTAGTAATATAATAATATTTTGCTATGTTTTATTTTTGTATAATAACCATCATTTTACATCACTAAGTATGTCGATTAAAAAAAAAAGCTTATTTAGTTATTTAGGTAAGTTATTTTAACGTAAAATACGGTTATAGCAGAAAAAGGTCAAAATCATCAAAGTAGGCGGATCTTCTTAAAAATGTTGCATGCAAATATAACTTATTAATCTGAATATTTTCCTTACTGACATTTTGTCTTTGCAGAAAATGTACTTTACATACCAAGAAAGTAATTTTTACTAAACTACCATGGTCTACGTGATAAAAAATAAAACACACCAAAAAAATTCTTTTCAGATAACCAGGAATGAACTCTCAAATTGCAAAAAAAAAAATCTAAAATTTGAGGTCTATGTCACCTATTGCGAACTCAATACACACTGTTTTTTACAATTTGTTAGTAAAATTAGTTGACCTTATTACAAGTAATTATAAACCTTTTTCTTTCATTTTTACATATTTAAACATTACTTTATATATATATATATATATATATATATATATATATATATATATATATATATATATATATATATATATATATATATATATATATATATATATATATATATATATATATATATATATATATATATATATATATATATATATATATATATATATATATATATATATATATATATATATATTTGTTTTTAAGAAGTTTGCAACACCCCCGTCCAATTGTTGGCATAACACAATAAGCTAGGGGTTGTACTTATTAACCGGTAGCTCAGTGAGCAGGTCGTGAATAAGGGCTTAGATTGATTTGAGTTATCACCAAAATCTAGGCTGGGCGCCAGGACTTTTGCAAGTACCAAATATTTAAAATTTTACTTTAAAAGGTAAAGATAACGTTAAAACTTGAATTTGGTTGGTAAGGAAGTGGAATAAAAATATATTATTTTATAAAAAGTATAATCAAGACTAGTATATGTACAATTATTTACAAGTCAAAAAAATTACTTGTGGTTGAAGACCAACAACTAACCACACAGAAAAATGATATTAGTGAAAGAGAAAAAAAATGAAAAATAAAATATGACGTTATTGAGAGAATACAAAAAAAATACAATGACTGATCTCTTACAAATTTCTTCTGACCAAATAAAAACTTTCACTGGGGACGAAGATCTTACGTAACTTCCAAGGGGTTAATCCAGCGAAGAATCCACCAACGGCTAAGCTCTTAATGGGTTCTGTGTCAATTTGACTCACCACTGTCAGTACTGCAGTTACCCTTGAGAAAAAATGCCAGTTGTGTAAAATATCGTTTTCCTGCTCCACCCTGTATATAATGATCAGTTCGATTCACCAGTTATCCTCTTCTCTTGGTCCAGGTATTTACATAAAATGGGGAGAGTTTTATGAGATCAGTATTATACACAAAACAAAGTTAAAAGCTGTGACGTTTGAATTGTCCAGCTACGTAGACAAAATATGAGTTAACACAAATTTACCGAGTAAATTGCAAATTAAACAAACTAGGATCGGTGTCCTACAATATTTTAGGAAGTTGAAGACTTAAACTAACTTAAGTATCAATAAAAGTTACGTTAAATAGACAAAATACTAGTCCAACAAATAAACTAGGTGTAGCTACGATAATAAACAAGTGAAATAGGTATTCACTAAATGTTAAGATATTTTTGTACTAAAAGAAGTTAATCTTCAAGAAAATAGAATTTAGAATGTCTGTATACAGACAGACAACTAGAAAGATAACATAAATAAATATTTGCTAAATATAAAACAATATGAGAGTTTTCAACTTAAAGGTAACGTTAAATTAAATCATTTATTAGTTCCTCGGAGAGAGGTTCTAATGAATTGCAGATAAAGTTAAATAAAGATATATACTTGACTATATGTTTACTGTAGATAATCAAAAGTTAATCAATCGCCAGATAACTAGGCAGGTATCTTTTCCAGAGAACTAGGCAAGGTTCCACTAGAGCAGCGTTCCTGATTAAATACTAAGTAAACGTTCAAGTAAGCATTCGATATTTAAAATTTAGAAAAACCTTACGCTACTGAGGTCTGGTTGATAATTATATGCACTGGTATAAAATAATCCACCACAAAACAAATGCAGCAAATTAGATAATTTTCACAAAGGTTATAAACAAATAGGTTTGGTCCAACCAGGTGTACCAATCTCTAAATGTTACCAGTCGCCACTGTTTAGAGAGCGCTACCAACGTAGCTAAGTGACCTAAATCATCAAGAGACAAAGACAGAAAACAACTAACTACGATACAAAATGGCGACATCCGTTGCCGAGTAAATCTAAAATTTACAATAATCGAAAGTTAGTTTTAATTAACACACGAAATTATTACAATATCAAAGGGATATTAGATAAATTGCCAGCAAGGCACGATAAATTTATACTAATCAATATTAATGATGGCTGTTCCAAAGAACAACCAAGGTGAACTGATCACCGAAAAGCAAATTCGTCCAAGGCGTAAATTAAGATAATTACGGTACAATATTATTATGAAAATTACCTCAAAGGTACTTTAAATCAATATAGCACCTTTTTAAATAATGATGAGCATAAAATCACAAGATAATACCAGAAAACATATAAATCTTACCAGACCGCAGAATTAGAGATGGTTTTCATCTGAACGCTACACTAGTAAAAAGAACGAAGCTTCGTTCTGTTCTCCCACCTAAACTCGGTTATAGTTTGGAAAGAGACAGACATTTGAGAGTAGAGTATGAGCAATAAAGATAGATAGATATTTAGTGCAAAAGTCTGCAAAACCAACTGTTTCAGTAGAAATCAGTGACGCCATCTCGACTAGACTGGCAGAAACTTAATTCATCGTGGAACACAACAAACTGGAATGAAATGGCCTGCAATTTCGTTACAAGTTTATATTCTTTTTTATTTCTTGAACCTTGTTTCTATATATTTTCTTGTTGTTTTTTCTTGGGAATATGGTTCTTGTTTTAGAATATATTGAATATATTGAAAATGGTATAAATCCATACCGAAACGTTTATACGGAAAAAAATAATAATAAATGAATTCCATCACAATCTAAAAATTAATTATTAAAACAAGAACCATATTCCCAAGAAAGAACAACAAGAAAATATATATATACATATATATATATATATATATATATATATATATATATATATATATATATATATATATATATATATATATATATATATATATATATATATATATATATATATATATATATATATATATATATATATATATAATATATATATATATATATATATATATATATATATATATATATATATATATATATATATATATATATATATATATATATATATATATATATATATATCTGGACCTTAGAGCCAAAGAGTATTAAGTCACTTTGTCTAAATTTTACAGGAGAGCCATATAAACAATTTTGACTGGTCAGATCGTAATATCCCAATGCTAAAATAATATATCGATATTATTTTTAACATCATTGAAAAATTATTTTACATTGTTAAAACTGTCAATTAACATTACTCTTTGTGATATGAATGAAGTTAAATGTTTTTAATTAATATGGGACTTAATACTGTATGGCTCTGGAAATGGATATAATATCTTGTGACTTAAAACTTCCAATCGTGACTAAATACTGTATGACCCTGGAAATGTAATATAATGTGCTGAGGCTTAAATACGGTCTCTCCTCAAAATAATCTTAGAAAAGTACAACTTTGTATAACAATAAAACTAACCTCTCGTTTAAAGATATTTATTTATTCTAATAATGCGATACTGTAATTTTTCTTAGTAAGATAATAATTAATTAAAAAACAATGCTGAACTAAATCGTCTTCCTTCAAATCTGCATGAGGTAGATTTTTATAGAATTCGTGAAATCTTTAGGCACCCATAATAACAATTTTTGCAAATCCTTGTACTTTTTTGTGGAAATTGGTTTTAATGTATCACATATGGGTATCAATGTCAACAAGCTGCCTTCGGTACCTCTAAGCGAAGTTCTTCTACTAGGTCTACTAAAATCAACTTGGTCAAATTGTGTTTGACCAAAATTCGTTTTGAAATATAAATTTCCTGGTTCTTCTGTTAAGAATTTTAGGTGGACAACTTTAGATATCAAAAAATTTTGACCATTTGTGGTTTTCTTATTGGCCTGAAAGAAGGACTTGCTATTATTATGTAGATTAAAATTTTTAAAGTCCGTCGTGTCCATTTCAATTGTGTTAATTTTGGGCCCACATAACCTAACCAACTGTTGCCAGTCCCAAGGAGTTGCTACAGAAAAAGCTGGAAAATTTCTCGTTGTTCTTTCTATCCTTGAGTGGATAGAATCTACTTCCATATGTGTATGGCCTCTTAGGAGATATTTGTGCTCAATACATTTTATAGAAGGCTTAAGCGTGAGAATTAAAAGGTAACACATAATCATCTGCTGGTTTCTATTTTGTGACGGACAGTTGTCACTCCAGATTATAACATGTTGTACTAGATCGCTCAAACTTAAAATATACCTGAAGATACATGACGCCTTTTCATTTCCACCACGTCCAGCAATTGATTCGTCCCACATGAAACATGATGCAGATTTTTCTGTGGCGTCATAGACTGTATAGTTTAAAGTCCAGAGCTTTAAAGTGTAAAAACTCTGAGCATTGTTGAGTAGAGGAGTTGGCAGACACTTTTGCAAATCAACCATTACTATTTTTGTACTATCCTGTGTCCTGCCAAACTCTTTATCCTGGCGTTTTAATTCATATCGATTGTCAGCGTCAAGGAGATGTTCTTCGTAATCTCTTTCTAATACATGGCGTTCTTCTTGAGATATACTTTCCTTAAGCTTAATAGTATATTCGTCGCAACGATCACAGGTGTCATTTCCCGGTTCTTTAAATGACAAAAAATAAATTCTGTGTTGAAAATTTCGGCATAGAGCCACTGCTTAGGAACGTCGTTTTTATCAAATAATATAGATTTATTGGGGTCAAAATAAAATAAAGAATGTTTAGTGCCATATCCCCGTGCCCCCCTTATTTTAGTTCTTGTTCCTGATCTATCCCATCCTAGATCCACTCTTTAGTACGCTACGCTGATGAGGGGCAATAACTCCGAAACACGTGTCCGTAGCTGCATAGTTGTTTTTTTGGGGATATGGCACTAAACATTCTTTATTTTATTTTGACCCCAATAAATCTATATTATTTTATTTGTATTTGCCAGGTGGAAACGGGCAGTACACATAGAGCTCTATGTGTCGACTGTGATCATCGAGGCCCCAAATTGGGCACATGGGAACATGAAGGCACTAATTGAGTACTGTGTACTGTACTTTCCAGCTTTGTTTTAGTTCTTGTTCCTGATCTATCCCATCCTAGATCCAATTCTTTAGCTACGCTACGCTGATGAGGGGCAATAACTCCGAAACACGTGTCCGTAGCTGCATAGTTGTTTTTTTGGGGATATGGCACTAAACGTCGTTTTTATCTATTCCACTTGCCACCATTTCTTCATAAAAGAGTTGGTACATACGGGAGATATTTAAATAGCTTCCTAAATATTTCCGTTGAGACTTATTCCTGGAATAGTGCGTTTCTATACAAGGGAACTTCTGAATATGTTCTCTGATTGTATTTCTCAATTCAGATCTAATTTCGTTTGAAGGTTCGTGTTTACCTCTTTAATCAGATTGTACGACACCACTAACTTGTCTTTTTGATAATGCAAAACGTACGGAGGTTTGAGATGTACTTAAAGTATTAAGAAAATATGTACGACATACATTTACCCGTCTTCCATGAACTATAAAAAAATATTTTAGGGAAGTTTTCCTTTTTCCACCACGAGATCCTGTTCGATTACGAATACGTTCGACTGGATATTCTTCTATACAGCTAGCTATAAATTGTCTTTTTTGATCATTCTGAAAGTCCCTTGACCAATAATGCACATGAATATTGGCACGATCTTCAACAAATATATTTTTAGTACATTTTTTTATGCAATCATCTTGACAAGTTTCTTTCTACTTTCTAACATTTTTCTCCCACTTGGAAGTATCTCGTTTTCTTCTTTTGCCTTTAATTTTTCTATTTTCTTTATCTTCTTCAGAAATGTTTCCATCTTGAGTTTCGTCAGGTTCATACATTGAGTGTTCAGATTCACTGTTGTTCTCATGATCTTGTAACATGCCTGGATATGTTTCACATGTTTTGAAAGAGTTTTCACCCCCACCACTGGTATTATGAATAACAATATTTTGTAAAATAATTGGAGTGTTTTGTTTGCATGTTTGGTTCTGATCAAGTATTTCGACTTCATTCTGTGCCATATTATCCGCCTCTTCAAGAATATCATTTTGGAATATTTCCTCTGAGCACAACTGCTATTGTATTTATATTGTTATTACTATTATTAGCAATTATAACATTCTGCAAATTATCATTTGTGACATATTCCATAATACCATTATCTTCTTTCATTGCAAGAATTGTTATACTCTCTTGAGAAGCAGTGTTTACTATGTTGTCGGATGGATATAATTCCATTATGATAGTGTCCTCCTTACCTTGGACAGTATTACCTTAAAATGTCAGGATTCATTTACCAAAATGCCAAGGATTATCTATTCAACTTCTTGCAAAATTAAACAAAATACGTAAGTAGATATTCATTATAATGTCAGGTATACCAAACCCTGAAAATACCTAATATGAAATAAAATTTTTATTTTTGGTTCCATAAAACATAAACAACACCACTTACATATTTATTAATTCAAAGTTGAACAAAACTCTTACATATAAAACTAGTTACATACATAGAGACATTTCTACAACTAACACTTAAGAGTTCTGCGAAATAAATAATCTATAAATATGCCGTATCTACTTACCATTGTCTGTTAAAAGTGAGGTTACTTGCATTTCATCACAATTTCCAGAGCATGTGGCTTCTGTTTGCACCATTTCTAACTTTTTTTCGTTCTCGATGACATAATAATTAATTCACAAAAATATCTCACAAATATTTGACCCAGTTCTTAATTATTATACTTGTTAAAACTGTACTGATCTAATACACTTCCACTGGTTTACAGCAAAAGAGAAAAGTATTAAGTCCGCTTACTTAACCTCACATTTGGACTTAATATTTTATCAGGCATGACATTTGTACTTAATACCCACATATAAGGTATAATTTCTAGAGCTAAACGGTATCAAAGACCATTGTAAATAAGAAAGCCCAAAGTATTCGTAACAGAGTTTATTTTATTAAAGTAACATTTATCCAAAACATGAAGTTAAATAAACATAAAATCAGATTCTTCAACAATAAAACCAAGTCAAGTACATTTAACAAATATTATTTACATCGGTGAAATTAATTTACGGGGAGTGTAATTCGGTGAAAGCACGGTGACGGTGGGCTTCAGCTCCATCTACTGAAGTAAAACATCTAGGATTCGATGCGGCGGTAAGTTCGAAAATTATTTAACGGCGGCGGGCCCAGCTCAACACACTGAAGACTCTCGGCAATAAATAATTAGGGGACTGGTGACGGCGGTTGGTTTAGCAACTATTTTCCAACAGTGGGCCCAGCTCAACACGCTGAAGACTCACGGCGATAAATAATTACTATACTGGTGACGGCGGTACAGAGCGGTAAAATGGCTACCAACACTAGGAGGTCAAGCTCAGCACGCTTAAAACCTCAAGATGCTACCAGACATTCAGCCGGGCGGCGTCGTCGTCGGATTCTGATTTCTAACCAAATGGAGTCAAGCTCAACACGCTTAAAACTCCTCAACTACCCAGCTCAACACGCTGAAGGTAGTTGTCAGCAGAAAACTGAATGCCTTTCCTCGCCAATATCCTTTTGGCTTGATGACGGTCTCGGATGCTAGGGCAAGGCAGGACTATTGCCTTTTTACCCTAGTCATCGCTGTAGATTTAAAAAAATTGTACACTTTTTATTACTTGTCTAATTTTCACTTTATTTGTCATTTTTACAACTAGTTTCATCCTATTCGGACATTTTCAAGTAAACTAAACTATACGCGCGCCAATATCCATTTGACTTGATGAGGGTCTCGGATGCTAGGGCCAGGCAGGACAATAGTCCTGCCTGGCCCTAGCAAAGGGCAATAGCCCTTTTACCCTAGTCATCGGTGTAGACCTGGACCGGCCTCGTGCAGGGCGGGTTGGCTTACTTTACGAACGGCCCCACTCGTAAATGTGAGCGGTGCCGAAGATTTCGGCCAACCTCCCTGGGTCCTGGCTGATGAACCCTGCTGGCTAGGGCCTGTTCTGGCGCTCTTCTGTCTTCGTCTTCTTTCTTCGCCAGCTTGTCACCCCCGGGGGTTGTCATCTGTCTGTCAGGGACTGTGCGGATATTTTTTGACTTGGGATTGACTGCCAGTACACAAAGTGTCAATTGACACATTGTCGTCTGGATCATCGGACAAGGTGAGGATGAGCTCTGTCGCTCTAGGAGGTGAAGGCCTAAGTGCTTTCTTAGCACTTTCGTCCTTCACGGAGCCAGGGGGACAACGGACACTGGTCGGCTTACTAACCGGCGCCCGCAAGGTCTGTGGGAAGGTGGTTGGTTATGTCGTGTCTTTTCCGTGGTTTGGTCCATCTGTAAGGAAAGGATCAGTTATACTCACCCGTTATCCAGTAACTGTACTTTCGGCCTCTTGTGCCTCGGTGCGTCGGCCGGATCATAGGAGGTGGCCTTCCTGATCAGCGGGTTCCTGTGCTCCTCGGCCAAGGTGTACAGTTTCTTCGCTCTATCCCGGATGATTTCGGTGACTGGTGTGTACTCCAGGTCCCTGAAGATGTCAGCGTTTGTAACGTACCATGTGCACTCACCGCCGTCCTGATGGCCACGTTTTCCACGGCTTGGATCTTCTTCATATAGGTCTTCGCTTGGTATCCCCATGCTACGGAGGCGTAGGTCAGCTGTGGTCTGATGAGGGCTTTGACTAGCAGAAGCTTGTTCCTCAGACTGAGCCTGCTCTGGTTCCCTACCATTGGGTAGATCAGAGCTCTCGTCCGCTTGGCCTTTACCACGATGGCTTCGGTATTGTCTCCATGTCAGGCCTTTGTCCATGATTACGCCAAGGTATTTGACGGAATCGCGCCATTGGATGTCTTCACCAAACATGGAAACATGTCCTGTGGGGGTTTCCTTGCGTCCTTTCCTGAAGAGAATCGTCTGGCTTTTTTCCGCGTTGACTGCGACTTTCCACTTGATGCACCATTCTTCCAGAAGAGAGGCTGCCTCTTGGAGTCTTCTGAAGGCTGTTCTCGCTCTCCAGGATCTGGCTGTGAGGGCCGTGTCGTCCGCGTAGAGTGCCATAGCGGTGCCTTCGGCCCTTGGGAGATCAGAGGTGAAGACAGCGAACAGATGGGGTGACAGCACAGAGCCTTGGGGAACTCCGGCTTCCATCGGTCGATAAGTGGACACACAGTCCCTGATCCTCACTCGCATCTGTCTCCCGTGCAGGTATGATCTAACTAGTTTGACGAGTGCAATGGGATAACCCATACTCATCATTTTAGCTAGTAGACCATCGTGCCAGACCCTGTCGAAAGCCTTCGCAACGTCCAGGAGTAGTGCCGCCGTGACCTGTCTTTGGTTGAAACCCTTGGTGACTTCTTCAGTGATCCTGAGTACTTGGAGTTCCGTACTGTGTCCTGTCCTGTACGCGAACTGTTCATCCGGGATGATTTGGAGCTCTTCGGTTTCCTCTTCTATTCTTCTCAAGATGACGCGCTCGGCTACCTTGCTCACAGCTGAGAGTAGGCTGATGGGCCTGTAAGAGGAAGGAAAGATTAGATCCTTACCTGGCTTCGGGATGACTATGACGTCGGCCTTCTTCCACCTGTCCGGAAAGTATCTGAGCCTCAAGATCCCGTTGATGTTATTCACCAGGGCTGCTACGCTTTTCCTGGGTAGCTTCTTGAGGGCGATGTTTCCGATCTTGTCACATCCGGGAGCTTTCCTTGGCTTTAAGCTCCTTAAAATCCCCTTAACCTCCTCTAGAGTGGTCGGGCGAATGTGATCCTCGTCTGGCAGGCGGAGCATTCGACGCCGTCAACCCAGTTCTCGTCCTCATCATCGAGTTGGTTTTCCCTACACTGCAGTCCCAAGCTGTCCGCAAATGCCTCGGCTTTTTCCTGGCGAGTGTAGACAATCCCATTCTCTCCGTGGATCGGGGGCATCGGTTTCGGCCTGTTCCGCAGAGCGCGCTGGATTTTCCAGATGCTGCTGTCCTGTGGGTCCAGCGATTCCAGGTGACGCTGCCATCCTTCTTGACGGTGTTCCTGGAGGGCAGCTTTGACTCTCCTGTTCAGTGTATTATACGCGTTTCTATCCACTGGGAGTCTAGTCCTCTGGGTCCTTTTCTTCGTCCTTCGTCTATCCCGAATCAGCTGCCTAAGGTCCTCAGTGAGGTTTGCCATCGGCGCTGGTGCCCTTCTGGTTTCCATCTCTGTGGTGCTTTCCTCCATCGCTTCCTGGATCTGGTTTTACAGGGAGGTTATGGCCCTCTCCACATCTTCGGATTCGATCCTGGAAACATGTGCAATGTTCCTTTGCAGTGCTGCACGGAACAATTTCCAGTCAGTCCTCCTTTTGACGAAGGTTCCAGTGTCCACATCCTCCTTCTCTCCTAGGTCCAAGAAGATCGGGTTATGCTCGGTGGAACCTTCCGTCCTGGTGAAGATTTCCGCATTGAGGGGCATCTCCTTCATTACAGCGATGTCCAGCACGTCAGATCGGTGGATCCCGTTGTCGTGCGTCGGCTCGCCCAGACCTAGTACCTGCATGTCGCCAGCGTGTCGTCCCAGGAACCTCAGCAGATCTCGTCCTTGAGTGCTGGTGACTCTGCTGTTCCATTCCTGTGACTTGGCGTTCAGATCCCCTATGGCAAGCACCTGAGTCCGGTTCTGGAATATTGCATCCAGGTCCGTGTCCAGGATCCTGCGTCCGGGAGGCTGATAACAGGATACCACTTGGATGTCGCCGTTTCGTGCCGTTGACACTACTACGGCGGGGACTTCCAGGTCTACCGTGTCCGGCAGCACGATTGGGTGGTGGTCGATCGTCTTCTTCACTAGCAGGGCTACTCCTTTCATCGGCCTTGGTCCAGCGTAGTCCTTCCTGTAGACACGGTAGCCAGGAAAGTTGGCTGGTTTCAGCGGCGTCATCTTCGTTTCTTGTAGTGCCAACACGTCAATGTCGAACCTGGCTAGGAGTTCCTCCACTTCAAGTTTTCGTCCTTGTAGCCCGTTGACATTCCATGAGGCAATCTGCAAGAAGTTCGGCTTCATCTGAAAAGACATTACACATTAGAAAAGGATGGCATTTGTGCAAAAAATGCGCTCATTGCTGAGCACATTTGTTGCATTTGACGTAGCACCGCAGTGAGGTTTTGGGCCTCAGCGGGTGCCTGTTGTTTTTTGGCAGGGCCGATACCTTTCCCTGCCTTGTTACCTTGAGCTACTTTTGCGTAGCTCGGTCCTCCGGTGGTGGGTTTTCTGGTCTCCGGTTGTGCCCTTGGTGCCTGCTTCTGTGGGGAGGGGCTGGCTGGCTTCTTGGGGTACTTTGGGCACCCCTTGTAACTGGCAGGGTGCGTACCCTCACAGTTAGCGCACTTCGCCGGCGTCTCTCTTGCCTTCTTGAGATCCTCCACACTTACACACTTGGCCTGGAATTCTCTTCGGAGTCGGACTCGCTGCTGCTACGCGCCGTCTTTTTTCTCTTCGGCGCTGGTCCTATTTTTCTGGCCTCCCTGGTTTCGCAGTGGTCCTCTTCCATAGAAGTGTTGGCTCTCCTTGCATCCTCTTGATCCCTATGTGCAAGGGCTGCTAGCAGACTACTAATCTGCTCCGCAGCCTCCTTTTGTTGGGTTTCAAATCTGGATGCCTGTTTGTCCATCGCTTCTCGGATCGCTTTTACTTCACCCAGGAGTTCTTCCAGTTGAAATTTTAGCCTCCTGTTTTCATCTCTCAGGCTCTGCATTTTATTTGCTTTCCTACAAGCCTTGGACTGCGTAGAGCTGGCTTCAGAGGACATGGAATTTTCCTCGCTGTCCGACATTCTGTCCTCCACAGAATGAGTCACCTGGCTGGCTATTTTTTTCTTTCTGAAAGAAATTTTAGTTAACCTGAAAAAAAGAAATTAACCTGAAAAGGAAAAATATTAATTATTAGGACCTGTGTTCTGAAAAGAACACGAATTCTTTTCGTGTTTGTTCTAAAAAGAACAGCTTTCGAATTCTTTATATGTTGCCCTGAAAAGAGCAAGTGGCTTAAACGTTCGCTTCGCTTTCTCAGTGCTGCGCTCTCACAAGTGGACCGTTCACTTCGACTGCTCGTTGAACTATGAACCTTTCCTCGGCTACGGTCATTCTATTTATACCAAAATCCTGGCCTTGGTGACGTCAATATTTCATGGCGGCAGGAAGTACGTGGCAGCACCTGCCAAACGGTAATTGCAGAAACTTCTAAGAATGAACATCTGCGTGATTCATCATATGTCGGCAGGAAGTGCGCGACAGCACAAGACTAACGGGAATTTCCGAAACTATAGTAATGAACATGCGTATGATTTATTACAACTTTTCACTAGACAATGTTGACATCCAATTTATATTATTTAAAAACATCTTGATTAGTAGGATGTTTCCCAATTAATCTTGTTGCTCTGGGGATTGAGTCTATTGACAACTAACCCTACCTCTTACGGGTAATTTTTATTATTTTTTAATAATCAAAAAAAAAAAATTTTTTACATTTTCTTAACTGTTCCATTTTTCTTCTTTGTCTAAAATTCTCAAGATGGTGAGGTTTACGTTGGGGTAAGTTCATAATGGGCAAAAAGACCTAGTGACAAATACCGGGTGTAACAGGATCTTGGTACACCCCTCTTTTCTCTTTTAGTTTTGAAGATAATTGATTGAAATTTGGGATATCATATATATATACATAGTAAGCAGCACTATTTCACATACGTGATTTTTTCCTTCCGGTTTCGCCGGAAGTGACACTAGCTTTCGATTTTTAAATGGAACACCTTATATTTTATTGCATTTTTGAATTCTGCATAATTTTCTGAATCCAACGATATCAAATAAGTGACATTTCAAACGTCAATATTTTTTATAATATAATTTTTAGTATTCCATTTAAGTGTGCCATGACGGTTCCGCTAAATGACCAGTGTAATGCTAGAAAATCGAAAAAAAATACTAAATTACGTGATTTATGAGCAAATAAAGTTCATCAAAACGGTTTTTGGAGAAAAACTCAATTTTTTCAAATGGAACCATCCTGGTATCGTGGTACCTACCATTTATTAATATTATTAGTAAGGATTTTATTCATATGTCGTATTAAAATGTGCGATAAATACAAACAAAATTACAGCTGAGAGAAAATAAGAAAATACAATTTTGTTCTAATTACCTTATGATACATAAGGTGGCTTTGGAATACAAAATATGAACACAAAACTTACAACAGTTGTAGACAATATTTTTTAAATGACCCCAAACAAAGAAATCAAGGCGCGTTAAATCAGGTGACCTTGGAGGCCGCCTCACAGGACGATTCGTCGAAATTACGTTTTCTCCGAATCTCCGTTGAAGGTAATCAATTACTATCCTTGGGAAGGAGCGCCATCTTGTTGTAAATACATTCCCTGTCGTATATGGAAAGGTAATTCAACTTACTGTCCTCAATTTCATTTTGCAGAAATCCCAAGTATCTGGTACCAGTCAGGGGTCTTTTAAATATTATTGGACCAATGATTGTACTACCGATTATTCCAAGCCAAACATTGAAACGAAACCGCACTTGAAAGTAACCTACCCGTAATAAATTTTGATTTTCTTGTGACCAATATTTTGTATTTTGTCTGTTAAATAAACCCAAATTTGTAAACCTAGACTCGTCCGAAAAAAAAAATCATTCCCAAAAAATCATTGTTTGGCTGCACGTTATTCTGCAAAATCCAATTGCAATATTGCATCCTACGTTAGTAATCATTTTCGTACTTTATGGTGGCATTTGTGCAAAATTTGGCTTACTGTTTGGTGACTGATTTTCAATTTAAATCCAATTTGCCTTAAAGAAACAGTCTTATCAACTTCTACTCGAGCCAAAACATTAATTTCCGTTCCTTCGTCAAGAATGAAATTTTCTTCGGGATCATTGTTGGCCTCACTTCAGAATTGATTTTCAAAACGATTAAATAATTTCTCGCTGGACATTGTCTATCAGGATATCGTTCGGCATAAATAATTAACATGTTCACTTTTTCATCTCTTGTATAAACTTGCGGCATTTTGAACACAATGAACAAGAATTTTAAACAATTTTTAAAGACACAGTAAAAACCAGTAAACCAATAAATGTTTGACAAGCTAAATATTTCATTGTTTTCAAAGCCACCTGAGTTAGTTACTTCTTAACATTTAATTAGAACAAAATTGTATTTTCTTATTTTCTTTTAGCTGTAGTTTTGTTTGTATTTATCGCACATTTTAATACGACATATGAATAAATTCCTTATTAATAGTACTAATAAGTGGTACCACGGTACTAATATGGTTCCATTTGAAAAAAATTGAGTTTTTTCCCCAAAAACCATTTTGATGAACTTTTTGGCTCATAAATCACGTAATTTAGTATTATTGACGGGATTTCGATTTTTCT
This sequence comes from Rhamnusium bicolor, assembly GCA_029963845.1. Classification (NCBI taxonomy): domain Eukaryota; kingdom Metazoa; phylum Arthropoda; class Insecta; order Coleoptera; family Cerambycidae; genus Rhamnusium; species Rhamnusium bicolor. The sequence continues at coordinate 280,660 of JANEYF010004898.1, read as the reverse complement.
AGCATTACACGGGTCATTTAAAATAAATCGGAACCGTCATGGCACACTTAAATGAAAAACTAAAAATTATATTATAAAAAATATTGACGTTATCGACGATATCAAATAAGTGACATTTCAGTCACTTATTTGATATCGTTGGATTCAGAAAATTATGCAGAATTTAAAAATGCAATAAAATGTAAGGTGTTCAATTTAAAAATCGAAAGCTAGTGTCACTTCCGGCGAAACCAGAATTGAAAAGAAAATCATTTGTATGTCAAAAAGTGCCGCTTATTATGTATATAGGATATCCCAAATTTCAATCAATTATCTTCATAACTAAAGGAGAAAAGAGGGGTGTACCATGATCCTGTTACACCCGGTTAATTGCCCCTTATGCTTGACTTTCACTAAGGTGGGTGTCGCTATTTTGTGAACAAAATTAAGTTAAAGATAGTTTTTGGTTTAGTTCGGTGTTACTGTCCTTGTTCAATGTAGGACCAGGGAATAACCCCGTGACAATCATTGGGGGTTGTTCTTTTCAGTACGTATGTTTTCAAGGACCGTAGTACCGATATCGGGAAAAGCTATTTAAGTTAACAATTCAAATTCACAAATTATGTCAGTTTGATTGTTGGGTTGAATTGGAGCAAGGACTATAAATTAAGAGGATAGATTAGTGCCATAAGAACAACGTTGGCCTGTGTACGGACGGAGCAGTGAACGGTTGTGCAAAATTGCTGTTATCAATGAAAGCCTGTGTGTTTACGTTGTGATATTATGTGTTTTCTCTTCAATTTTTAGAAACCATTTTTTCATTTTTAAACGTTTTAGAGTGATAGTGCACTTTTAACAACATCGTACAATCAATATTTTGCGTCTTAAACTTTATTTTGTGTGTTTTTTTCGTCTTTACACAGACAACTTGTGAATAGTATTAGAACATTTTTGCATTCTATTAAGTTTTTCGGAAACATTTTAACAGTTTCGGTAAGTTTTCTCTTATTTTTTTAACTCTTTTTTTTACATTTTAAGCGGAAAAAGGCACCAGTGTTAAAAACTTAATGTAAAAGGTGCTCTTACTAAATTTTGATAGAAGCCATCGTTTTGGAGTTATTTGTATTTTAATATTGCAATACAGGTTAGGTATATATACAATAATAGAAGATAACTGCATACCTCTACAAACATAATTCCACAATATTTTCAACTATTGTTTTGTGAAGCAATTTAAAATATCGCTTAACGCAATAAACCATGTAATTTAAGGACAAAAAAAAAAGTTTTTTTTATTTACAATAATTTTCTAATATTATTTTAAGTTTCTGTCTTAAGTTCAGAAGATGATCAAGAATAAAAAAATATTTTTTTTATAAACATTTGTTAAATTACATACCTCATTGCGTGAAGCGATATTTTAAATTGCTCTACAAAATAATAATTGAAAATATTGTAGAATTATTTTTGTAGAGGTATGTAATTTCCTTTCACTATTGCATACCTATCCTGTATTGCAATATTAAAATACAAATAACTCTAAAACGATATATCTTATAGAAATGCAGTAAGAGCAACTTTTTATACAATTTTTAACACTTGTGCCTTTTTCCGTTTAAAACATTTAAAGAAAATAAGAGAAAAATTATAGCGATAATTCTAATTCTATCACCTCCTTGAACGAAGGTACTTAATTATGGGACACCCAGTATATTAAAAAAATATATGTGTTTAATTTTCTTTACTGGTTAAATGCTCATTTGAAAAAACTAAAACACTTTTTAGTTTAAATATAAAAAAAAGTTAACAGCGTAATTTAAAGAAAGAACGATGTATCGCCGATCATTTTAAATGAGGTGCTTCGGAAAATGCATTGATGGTGACGTCACGGTGTGCGATTGCTACGGCTAAGAAATCAGGCGAACTCGGCTATCCTCTTCGTTTATAGTCCTTGGATTTGGAGGAGTCCTCGCACGAAGTAGACACTTTGGTGACATTATGGGAGATTGTTTGCTCATTGGGTGGACTGCATTGAATCAGTCCCCCCCAGGCTGAGCAATAAGTTAATATTATATATATATATATATATATATATATATATATATATATATATATATATATATATATATATATATATATATATATATATATATATATATATATATATATATATATATATATATATATATTTAATTAATATTGATAGGTTTTTTTGTGGGGATTTCAGTCAGTTATAACTAATTTAATTTTTTTTCTAACGTTTCGGTTTATTACACCATCATCAGAGAAACTATTAATTATTAGGAATTTGTTTTAAATTTTGTTACATGTTATTTGGTTGTCTGTTTTAACGCAACAGTTTCGTTAAACAGACAACCAAATAACATGTAACAAAATTTAAAATAAATTCCTAATAATTAATAGTATCTCTGATGATGGTGTAATAAACCGAAACGTTGACCGAAATCCCACAAAAGAAACTATCAATATTTATATATATATATATATATATATATATATATATATATATATATATATATATATATATATATATATATATATATATATATATATATATATATATATATATATATATATATATATATATATATATATATATATATATATATATATATATATATATATATATATATATATATATATATATATATATATATATATATATATATATATATATATATATATATATATATATATATATATATATATATATATATATATATATATATGGGGCATTCCATGCCAAATCGGACATTTTAAAATTTTTTTTTTGATTTTCGTAATTTTTGGATATTTTTTAGTATCCATCAAAAAACTCCTTCAGGTAAATTTTGAGATTTGTTTGATCACCGGTTCCAAAAATATCGAATTTTGAAAAGATAACCTCTTTTTTCGGTTTTTCGCTTATAACTTCTTCAAAATTGGTCCAAATTCAACGTTTTTTTTTCAAAATTTTTGTCCTACCATGTACTCAAAAAAAAAAATTTAAAAATTGTTCGAAAAATTTTTCTGTTATTTCTTAGTTTCAAAATTTCAAAGTCGTTTTCTGAAAATCATGCATATTTTGATTTTCCTGAAAATTTTCCATAAAAAACTACTATATTTTCTGCAACTTTTAAGCCGGTCCGATCGTGGGCACTTCATGGCAACTAATTTTTTTTGATTTTTGAAAATTTGAAAAAAATTTTTTTTTACGTATCATTATTAATTCTAATTTTTGTCACTATATATTATTATTTTTATTACTTTCAAGTATGTTTTACAATTTTACACAGTTAAAGGGTTTTTGAAATTTTGAAATCTTTCAATAAGTAATTTTGAGGTTACAATTAAATTTCTATTTTTGTAAAAAATTATCTTATTATTGCGATAATAGTATGAATGAATTATATTATAACTTTTAAAATAGGTGTGTGACTTTTCCACACGATGGCGCTGACGCCTATTTCCAAATTTCGACAGTACCGACCTTAGATGAGAAAAGAGAGATAAGAAATTATCATACTATAGACAATAACATGTATGTTTGCTACAAATTGATTATTTAAATTCTTTGCACATGTTTAAATGTAAAATGATGTCTATACTAACAACAACAGGTGAAACTTCAATATAACTGGTTAGTGGTCTAGTGGATGAAGCACCGACTTTACAATCAAGAGATTGATGGTTCGATCCCTACACACTCCGGATTTCTTTTCGTTAAAAAACTTTATTAATAATTGCCGAAAATATAAATATTGTTACACGATTAAAGGACACAGTATATTCCGGTAGGCCCGAACTCCCCCCTACTGGTCACTAGGTGGCAGCAGCACATTTTGAATTTCCCGGGGTCGAACTGTCGGTAATGCAGATCCCCTACTTGACGATAATGACGTCACGTGTCTGGCTCAAGTGCCGCCATACCTACTCTAGTCTAAGGTATCGACAGTTGTTTTGATCATTTATCCGTATACTAACCTATATCATTTGGGCTGTATTGTTTATTATTAGAAACTCGGTTCAACTTGTTTTGTGTCTGTTTATTCTTTGTTCTATTATAAATATTCAATTATGGAGTCTAAACTCCGATTTAATCGATGTTGCAATCCATTGAAAATTGAAAATCACTTGAAAAGTCAAGGATTAAGACGAGCTTCAAAACTTTACAAAACTCGTGGAATTTGAACAGTTTTGATTATTTGTGTGCGACTTGCAGAAAAAATTTGCTATCAATAAAGTCAGTTGCATCCACATCAACTAATTTTAGCACTGGAAGTGATGTGAGCGAAAAAGCTAGTGATAATGAGAAAAACAATATTATTGTTGACGATCCTGAGATTGTTGTCGATGAGAATGTCGAAGATGATAATATAAGTGATACTGGAATTGATAACAGTGAAACAACTGAACCAATATTAATTCATCGTTCATTTTCTTCAGGTATTTTCATCGTTCATTATCGTTTTTTTATAATAATCGTGTTAACAATTCTCATAAAAAAAATTTTATTTGAAGGAACAAAATCACTATCAGGTGAAGAACTTACACGAACATTATCACAGTTAAGTCTTAGCACACAACTACCTGTGATAAATGATGTTTTGCCTGTATTAAATATATATCCGATAGATAAATATGCAATAGAGCAGCAGTCTTACTTAAGAGGAAAATATAATGAAATTTGTTCTACATTTGCAAGGTTACTAGGATTAGATAATAAATCTGACCTCTATGCGAATTCTACAAATTATGAAGACATTATAGAAAACCTTAAAGCTAAATTCGATGCTGAGAGTACAACTCGTACTCAAAAGGTGCAAATTTTGACACTATTGCCTAGTGATTGGAGTATTATTAAGATTTGTGACGTTATGGGTGCTACAAGACACATGGCAGTATTATCAAAATCCCTTAAGGAAAAAAAAGGAATTTTATCAGAGCCAGAGAAAAAAAAAGGTAAGGTTTATTGCTGTAAAATGCTTTCATTGACAAAGAGTATGAGAATGACTTACATTTTATTTCTGTATTTTTTTTTTCATTCATTTGATAAATTGAAATTTTTTTAGGACTACCATTATCCAACGATATTAAATGCAAGGTCATCGAATTTTATAAGAGCGATGATGTAAGTGTCAATTTGCCCGGCAAAAAAGATTTTCTTTCTGTACGAAAAGATGATGGCCAAAAAGAACATATCCAAAAAAAACTAATTTTATGTAATTTGAAAGAATTATATGAAATTTTTAAAGAACAACATTCAGACAACCAGATGGGATTTTCTAGCTTTACATCGTTGAAACCTTCGCATTGTGTACTGGCAGGATCTAGTGGTACCCATACTATTTCTGTGTGTGCTATTCATCAAAATATCAAACTCATGATGTTAGGTAAATACTATAAAAATTTGATATTTAACTGTAAAAGTTAACGATTTTATTTTCCGGCAGGTTCTAATTTAGCAACGCTAACCCGCCATTTGACAATTCCTTTAAAGCAATATAAGGATTGCTTTAAGCTCATACTATGTTCCAATCCATCATCCGATTGCTACTCACTTAAATATGCGAATTGCCCAGGAATAAAAGTTCTCGAAGACTTATTAGAAACCGTTTTCGATGAAAATGTAGTCGATGATGTCACATATAAATATTGGATATCGAATCCTCGTTGCAGCCTTGAAACAATCATCAAGAGCTCCTTGGAATTTATTGAAATATTTTGTGATCATATTGTTAAACTTTTACCGCATGATTTTGTTGCTAAAGAACAATCTGCTTTTATGAAAAGCACAAAAGAATCGTTGAAAGATAATGAGTTCTTAGTCATTTGTGATTTTGCTGAAAACTACGCTTTTGTGATTCAAGACACAGCACCGGGATTTAATTGGAATAATAACCAAGCAACGATTTTTCCCGTTGTGATCTATTACAAGCAAAACGGTGAAATAACTCATCGAAGCTTAGTTATTATTTCCGACAATAATAATCATGATGCGATCGCAGTGTATGTGTATCTTAAAATGATTACCGATTTTATTAAAGAATCTTTCTCCAATGCAGCTAAAATTTTCTATTTTTCTGATGGTGCTCCACAGCAATTCAAAAATTTTAAAAACTGAATATTTATTATCACAAAGAAGATTTTCACTTAGATGATGAATGGCATTATTTCGCTACAGCTCATGGTAAAGGACCTTGTGACGGTATTGGAGGAACAGTGAAAAGAATGGCAGCGAGAGCTAGTCTTCAACTGCCAATCGATGACCAGATAACGACAGCTCAAAAATTATATGAATGGGCATCTTATCCAAGTAGTTTACCTAGCATTGCTGTACAATTTTCGCCAGAAAATGATTATATTGGAGCAAAAGAAAAATTGGATCTGCGATACAAAACAGCAAAATCAATAACAGGGACACAGAAATTGCATTGTATTATTCCAGTAGCCAACGGAAATATAAAAACAAAAGAATATTCTACTTCGAATAATGATCATACATGTAAAATTTTTAAAAGATTGCGAGCTTAAATAAATACTTTTATTACCATTGTTTATAAACGGACTTGTTTATAAAATATATAACGACTAATTAATAATTGCAAAAACCCTTTAACTGTGTAAAATTGTAAAACATACTTAAAAGTAATAAAAACAATAATATATAGTGGACAAAAATTAGAATTAATAATAAGTAAAAAAAATTTTTTTCAAATTTTCAAAAATCGAAAAAAATTAGTTGCCATGAAGTGCCCACGATCGGACCGGGCTTAAGAGTTGCAGAGAGTATAGTAGTATATTATGAAAAATTTTCAGGAAAATCAAAATATGCATGAATTTCAGAAAACGACTTTGAAATTTTGAAACTAAGAAATAACACAGAAAAATTTTTCGAAAAATTTAAAAAAAAAAATTTTGAAAGTACATGGAAAGACAAAAATTTTGAAAAAAAAAAAGCGATGAATTGGGACCAATTTTGAAGAAGTTATAAGCGAAAAACCGAAAAAAGAGTTTTTTTTTTTTTCAAAATTCGATATTTTTTGAACCGGTAATCAAAAAAATTATATATATATATATTATATATATATATATATATATATATATATATATATATATATATATATATATATATATATATATATATATACAGTGGCGGCTGGTGAAATTTAGGCTATGTCATATCTCAGTATTGGAGCATGGGACCCAAACGATACTTAAAGGCGTAACTATCAGGACTAAATGAGGAAGTTTTGCAGAAAAAAAATTGCGCTTGAAATTTGCGAAAAAAAGTTGGAAAAAATTTGTGCCCCCCAGGTTATTTTTTAAACGATTTGTAAAATATTTGTGAAACATTTTTTTTCAGAATCAGGTGGAAAATATAAGTTCACATTTCAAATTTCATCGAAAAATATTGGTTTTCTATAAAGTTACACCGTTTTGAAATTTTATTTTAGATTCATTTTTCACTTTGCAAACTTCAAAACGGTGTAACTTTATAGAAAACCAATATTTTTCGATGAAATTTGAAATGTGAACTTATATTTTCCACCTGATTCTGAAAAAAAATGTTTCACAAATATTTTACAAATCGTTTAAAAAATAATCTGGGGGCACAAATTTTTTCCAACTTTTTTTTCGCAAATTTCAAGCGCAATTTTTTTTCTGCAAAACTTCCTCATTTGGTCCTGATAGTTACGCCTTTAAGTATCGCTTGGGTCCCATGCTCCAATACTGAGATATGACATAGCCTAAATTTCACCAGCCGCCACTGTATATATATATATATATGTTATATACTAAAATCACGTATACCTTATAAGAGATATATCGTTCCGTATATTATAAAGTAATTTGATATCCTTATCTGGATATGTGATATATTAACGATAACAGCTTCCTCGACAAAACATACTCATGTGAAACGCTGGCATAGCATTAATTCTGAGAATGCCTATGCCGCGTTAACAATATTATGTTATAAATATAACCGACACTGACACCGCAACTCAGTTATCCTTTTATTATTGTACCGAACGTATCTTAACATTATATAAATAATCATTGCTAAAGTGTAAACCAATGTTATATGAATAATTATTGTAAAAGTGAAAATAAATATTTAATTTAAATAAAAAAAAGGTGTATCTAAACCTTTTTTATCACAATTAATATCTAATATGTGAAGAACAAAGTGAAAACAGCTTCATATAAACTAATCTCAAAGCAATTATTGTGATAACTTGGCAACATAGTCTCAGCATGCCTTCAATGAATTTGTCACTGCGACTAGGCATAGCGCACCGAAACCGGCCGCTAATTTTACGTTGTTTTTATGAATGGGGTATTGGAGAAGTTTATTGCATCGTTATCTTATTGCTGTTATGAAAAGCTCAGTTTAAAGGAATCATTGGTAGATGTCATTGGCATATTAAGGACAAGTGTAATGTGCGTTGGCGTTAACTTTCTATAGTGTATAATCCTTTGTAAAATTGTTTTAATATTTTTAAATGACAGAAGTTATAACGCTCTAGAACCCGTAGCAATGACAACGATTGAGCGCGACATTCTTGTCTCTTCCATCTTCTGTATATAATTGTACTGTCTAACCTGAAAACGTTGCCTATTTCTGAATAATTTCATTTAAAATAATAAGTTTGAGTTAGAAAAAGAAATTTGCAAGAATTTTTTTCTTCTTTTGGGCCAATATATCATGCAAAATATTTTTTTAAATTTGTTTCGAAAATCGCATATCCGACAAGAAAGTCACCAGACAGCTTTTTAGCGTAAAAGATACCAGAAAAACAAAAAATTCAAACTCGGTGGATAAAATCATTGGCATGGTATGAAAAATGGTTTGAAATCACTGACATTTAAAAAAATTTAAAAGGAAAATTCCATGATATAGTTTATGCTGAATATTTTCTAAATGTTCATATCCATTTGAGAGATTTAAGAAAATTGTTAAACAAATATTAATTTTAATACCTTGTAACTCAAAAATTGTGCCTTTTCGGTGTAATTTATATATACAAACTGGTGTTTGTTTCAATATTCTGTTGCTATCCTAAAATTTATCCAAATAATATCCCCCCCTGTATATACGTATAATATAAACATATGTAAAGTAAGATTCAAAATGTATAAGTCACAATTCGCTAAAAAGGTATGCTGACTCAATTTTAATTGTTTTGGTTGAACTTCGGTAAAACTTAACAAGATATTGCACATGTGAATTCAGTGCTTCTCATTGGTAGCACATACACGATGATTGCTAAGTGCTTTGGCTCAAGTCAATGTGGACCCACTTTCTTTTGCTGTATGGCCTCTGCAATTAGTCTGCATTTAGTATAGTAGGCCAATCAGAGTCGCATTTTTATAGTTGGCGGCGCTCTTAAATAATAAATTAAATGTACCGAATTCTTACTTATAAAAAGAATCTTACTGCATATCAAAAATAGATTTGTATATAATAGTAATTTCAGTTGTGGTGCAAGAAATAAGAAATTTAACTAAAGGTAACATTTTGCTTTCTACAGAACATAATAATCGCTTTATATGGTTTGGCTATTTCACAACACAAGACTTATCGGTGCCCTAGAACAAGAAGACATTTAGTTTTACAGATGGCAGATGAATATTACAACTCTAAAGATTATGGAAAAGCTTTAACGTAAGTTTTGTTGGTTTCTTTTGTATAACTAATTTATTTTCGAAAAACTGTTTTAGATTATTAACTCATATGTTATGGGATTTTCGAACGGAAAGATGGTGGGAAATATTATCACAAATATTAGAGAAGGCAATAACGTGTGCATATTTGACTGCAAATATTCAGGATTATGTACTTTTAGCCATTGAAATATTAGGCTCATCTGTCACAATAAGTTTAGATGACAAAAGACGAGTTTATGAAAATTTGAAAAGGATATTAAAGGTAATAGAAATTTTATAATACTTGTCTGTAATAATTAGTAATTAAATCATTTTTTCACGTATGACTTGTCTAGTGAAATTGAATTTTAACATAGTTTAAAAATTTATATTTCCCTCAATCTGGCCAATTTAGCTATTAATTCTTCTCTAGTGAGAATTGAAAAGTAATGCCAATGAATTCCATTATATAATTATGTTGGGTCTAAACAAATTCGTAAATTACCATTTGGCTTACCCACAATTACTATGGGATTAACCCAAGTAGTAACTTTATTAATTTTTTTTAACATTTTCGTTCTAACATCTAAATTGATTTTATATTGTTTCTTATTGTAAAAGGAACCCTTCTAACCAAATAGAATATAATGCAATAGGTTTATTATGTGATAAATTTCAATATTACAATAGTAAAACTTATGTATGTATGTATATAAAAGGAAGGTTAATGATAAAGCTATACATATACATATACAATATATCATTCAAAGGGTATAATTCAGCAGAGCTGGTTTTTAATTATACCCTAATTACAAACTAATGGTGTAAAACGAGAAATTGTAAATAGGCAGCAAAAAATATGACAAACTTTTCTCAATAGCTTCGTTTCTACAACAGTCGGGAGTCCGCGCACAATGATTTTGACTCCTCCAAAATTACCGTGCGCAATCTCCCGCCGGTCGGAAAACCGTCGCTCACCATTGCAGAAACAAACCTATTATTGTAACACAAAATCATTTTAACCTAATACTTGTTGACTAAGTAGCAAAGTATCTTTAATTTTTGCCTGAAACATGTATTTAGTTTGACAAGTGACAAACAGGGAGACATATTTATTATAGATTGCACTTGACATATTCAAATGAACCCTCAAATTTAGCAGTATTGTGTTTAGGGATAGTAAGTAGGTCATTATGTCTAAGATGTAGGCGGTGCACCTTAGAGCATTCTTAACAATGAATGCAAGTAAGGTGGCATCTAATTTTTAATTACATTATACAACATTACAGAAAATTGCAGTTCAAATTGGCCATTCATTTTCAACATACCTAGACTATTGTAAAACAGTGTAACAGGATCTCTGTAATGAATATTATTATACCTAGGCAAATCTAAAACAGGAATTTTGAATAATTTGAATCCTATTTTAATAGTTGTCAGATAATTATAATAAATGGGGCTACAATAATCTAAACGGCTTAAAACTAGGTATTCAAGATCTTATTTTGTATCAGATGGAAGGACATATTTAAATTTATAAAGAGATTTTAATTTAAAGTAATATATACTACATTTTTTGTACATGTTTTTTCTCTTCACTATTATATATGGAGACACCCAATTTTAATGAGACAGAAACAGAAGTTGCTTTTGCATAAGCAGAATTAGTACCGATACACAGTGCTGTACTTTTATTTGTGTTTACAATCAGACGATTTTCACAAATCCAATTGTTAACTAAACTAAGGTTTCTACTTAATTCACTAATGGTATGAATATAGCAGTCTGCTATTAATATTGTAGGTAAATATGCAGTGAATGTTGAGAATAATAACGGCCATCATCAGCTTACTTGCAGCACCTCATGTGTTATGGGATTAGAAACCATGCCACAGTAAACAATAACCAGTAGCTTATCTCTTCTTGTTGCCAAGCCTCGCCGCCGGGGTCCCTCAAGAGCCGCCACTCTGAAAAGTATCAGTGTATTAGTGCCCGTCAGAGTGGAGTATATGTAATCAGCGAAATAAAAAATAACTTGTGGTGTTAGTGCTTTATGCGTCATTGGTTTACTGTGACAATTATTTATTTTATTTTAAAATGGGGGACGATAAGAAAAAAGTGGAAATGGTTTGCCCATGTAAAAGGTATACAAATAAGAGTTATTGTAGTAATGAAAAGTTTCATTCATTTGCTCGTGATGCCGAAATGGTACGTGAAAAACTGTTATAAAACATTGATTTTAGTATAGGAGCTAGGTATTGTTTTGCAAAAACAAGAACCATTAATGAAGTAATTTTAAGATTATAAATTGAAAGTATAAATAAAATAAAATATTTAGTTTTGTATTTACAGTTAGACGAATACTGCATCTATTTTGAATAATTTCTAAACATATTACAGAATGAATTTTAAAATGTGTGTATATTGTAGACGATTTACAAATTAGTCGTTTTATGAAAAGTTTAGTCATTTTTTAAATGATACTGGTGCTTTCGTTTTGTAAATCCTATTTTTTTTAATTCAACACTGATAATTTCAGCCCGGCGCGGCAACGGGTTATTAGATTTATGTAAAGCAATAATAGGCGATTATTTTTAACACAACGTATCTTGTGATTGTATTATTTGCGGGCCATTTACAGGCTGAAAGGGTCAAATAAAGTTAAAGCATATACACGGTGCCCCATAATTAAGTACGTTCTTTCAAGGACTATAAAAAATAATTTGTTTTGTGTGTAATAATTTGCCATAAGTCAGTCATAAGGGAGCTACAATCCCTTAAAGAGGGTAAGTACAACATAATTATTTGCCAATAAATTCGAAACCTCTCAAGTTGCAAAAATTAAATTTGAACCAATTATTAATTTCATAATGTTACATGTTTTGTTAAATTTTTTTTCTAAATATCATGATTTATTGGGGTAATTACAAAAGGGATGGGGGTGAATTTTCTCCATAACTTTTTATCTTTTTTTTTTACACATTTATAGCAGAAAGAAACGCCAGTGTTAAAAACTGCCTAAAAGAAAGTCCTCTTATTAAATGTCAATAAGCTGTCGTTTTGGAGTTATTTGTATTTAAATGTTGTATTACAGGATGGATATACAATAATCGATAGGCAACTACATACCTCTACAAAAATAATTTCACATTTTTAATTATGAACTGATTTAAGGCAAATGTTTATATACAAAATTGTTTATGTACAAAACAAACTTATTAATAGAAACTTTAGGACGTGTCGAGAAAATGAGGTAATTATTTGGAAAAATTAATGAAACGTTTATTACTTATTATTTATGTTTCATTTATTTTTTTTATTTTACTATTAACCTTATGATTAAATGAACAATCGTTAAATCAAGTCTATGTGTCTACAATAAATTACCAATGAAATAATAATAATAATTGTAATTTAAAAAACAATGCTAATATAACCCAATAGATAATAATAATAATAATAATAATAGGGAGGCCACGGGAGGACTGACCGGCATCGGATATTCCGAAAAAAAAAAAAAATAGTGCAAAGGACCGGCAACCTCCACGTTGGTGCACCCTGGACAGGCAGAGGTAACTCTGCCTGACTAATGTCGGCCGGGGGTACCAAGGCTAACCACCTGGTACTCCTTCTACTTCTGGTTCCTTATAACCTTAGAAGAAGGGCCCCTCACGATCGACCCCAGGCGGATGGGGGTCAGGGACAGGCGGGAGGGGCCTCACCGGATAGTCTCACCAATGACGACAACAGCAATGCACACGGACGCTTTAAGTGGACGAGGGAACTTCGGGATGACTTGCTGACCTGCCGCGAGAGTAGCGAACCTGAGCGAAGGGGATACATGGCGCGATTGCATGCACTTTGGTGCGAAATGCACCCAGAGCATCGCGCCTTCTTTCAACAACATCTGAGAGATCAAGTATCCTTTCTGCTCAGGACAGGTTACGTAAGGGCACCCCGTCAGCTGGAAGAACTGCCAGCCGCAGTACCACCGCGGCAATTACCAGCTGATGGGGAACATCCTTTAGAGTTCACCGATGTAGACTTAAGGACGAGGCTTAGCCTTAACACCAGGGCTAACCTAAAGCCACAAGACCTGGCTAGAATGGATGCGGTCATCGATGAGGAAATTCCGGAAGATGTAGACATCTGGCAAATCAACTGTGCCGTGTACAACGCCGCGAAGCAACTCGTCCCCCGTGAGAGGTCAACCAATCACGGGGTCGAGAAAGCCAAGCGGCGTATACAAAAAATCGAAGGCAAGATACAGTCGGCCAGACAACACGCTTCTCGGATCCAGAGTGTGGTGGAATATAAGACGACTGGTAGAGTTTTTACTCCCAGGATCCGGCGCATAGCTGCCGGATTAAGACGTCAACACCATACTCTAAATCTGACAGTGATGCTTACCATCAAGCAGCACTGTCTAGATAGAATCCGAGCGCTCATGGCGATAAAGAAAACATTGAAGAGGCGGGTGAGGAGTATGGAACAAAACAATTTGTTCCGTACGAATCCATCCCGCCTCTTTCAAGAGCCACAGCGTGTTATCGAGAATCCGCCGACTGTAGAAGATGTCGAAACCCTCTGGAAGGGAATCTACGAAACGACGCGTCCATTCAATAACGACACTCCATCAATTGCACACTTCGAGGCTCTGTGTCACAGACATCTTGAAGAGCCAGAAGAAGTGTGCCCGGCAATCAGTACGGAGGAAGTCCAACAAGCACTTGTTGGTACCAAGAACTTCGCTGCCCCGGGCCCAGACGGCATTAACAACTGGTGGTGGAAGAAATTTCCTTCCACTCACCGCCGTCTGGCGCGAGTTTTCAACTCATGGTTGAACGAGGGGCAGCAGATTCCGGACTGGTTCGTCGAGGGACGTACTGTGCTTATCCCCAAAAAGGGGGATCTTTCCGACCCGAGGAATTATAGGCCGATCACTTGCCTTAACTCCTGCTACAAGATATTTACACGTATCTTGTATGCTAGGACGCTGAGGTCTGTTGATCCGGTCTTCCAGCAGATACACGAACAGCGTGGTGCCAAGAAGGGCATGGCAGGTTGCAAGGACAGCCTGCTGATAGACCGCTGTATTACACAGGATTCTGTGCAATACAAGCGGAATCTATCGATGGCCTGGATTGATTACCGCAAGGCATTTGATACAACATCACATGAGCTATTGTTGTACTTGCTCAAATGTCTTGCAGTACCAACACCACTAGTGAGATGCATAGAACAGCTGCTGCCGCTCTGGAAGACCCGCTTCACCATAACATCAGGTGCACAGCGGGTCACGACAGAGCAGGTGGCATTTAGGAGAGGAGTTTTCCAGGGTGACTCCCTGAGTCCTCTCCTCTTCTGCATCTCACTGCTGCCGTTGTCTGTTGGGCTCCGCCAAACCCGCGGATATCAATGTGGGCCACCCAGCGACCGGAGGCATAAGGTCACCCATCTATTTTATATGGATGACCTTAAACTTTATGCCTCCGGAGAGCGCGAGCTACAAAACGCTCTTAGAGTGGTCGAAGAATATACGCGGGCAATTGGTATGGAGTTCGGGTTGGACAAATGTGCAGTCGTCCACCTCAAGAGAGGACGATGCGGGGAATTCTCTGATGATGCGCAGCTCGCAGACGGAAGCATCCTAAGACATTTGGATGCCGGAGAGACCTATACATACCTGGGTGTGCAACAAAGGCACATCCAAGATGTGACACAAATAAAGGATTCTCTCCGCGGCAAGTACAGACACCGCCTCCGAAAGATTTGGTCCTCCGAACTTTCGGGGAAGAACAAGGTGTCTGCAACTAATATGCTTGCCGTTCCGATTCTGCTCTACTCCTTCGGAGTAGTAAAGTGGAGGGTAGATGAGCTGCGCCAATTAGATAGAGATACCCGCAAGATGATGAATATTCACAGAAGTATTCATCCTAGATCGTCCGTTCTTCGTGTGTACCTCCCACGTCAACGGGGGGCCGAGGACTCTTGAGCCTGGAGTGTACGCATGGCAGAGTAGTACTGAGTATGGCATGTAACATACTCAGGAGCTCAGATCCCCTCTTGCGGTTCGTAAAACATCACGAAACTGTAGGAGTGGGAGCAGGATTGTTCAAGGCAGCAAAAAGAGCCGCAGATGAACTCGGTCTCGCATTTGACATCAGGCGAGGAGGCCGGCGAGGTGCTGATGTTGAATCAGTTACCGAACTTCAGCCAAATCGTCTGAAAGCCCGAATAAGAGCTGCCGAACAGGAAAATCTGTTTCGGCAGCACGTCGATAAACCCCAGCATGGTGTCTTCTATAAGAACATAGAAACACTGGGTTTATCGACCAGGCTGACCTTCGCCTTTCTAAGGTCAGCAGGGCTTAAGTCGGAGACCGAGGGATTCATTATGGCCTGCCAAGATGGTGTTATCAACACCTTGGTCTACCGTAGCCGCGTGTGGCGTGTAGAGGTTCCTGATATCAACTGCAGGACCTGCCATCAGGCGCCGGAATCGCTCATGCACTTACTTTCTGCATGCCCCATATATGCGATTTCGGCCTACATCCACCGACATAACGCGGCTTTACGAGTGCTATACTACCATCTAAGGCACTCGTACGGGGTAGACCAGACACCAGTGCTGCCTTACGTCCCCGGAGATATTGAGTCCGTTGTCGAGAACGAGAAATGCCGGATTTACTGGAACTACTCGTTCCCGACTGTCAGGCTAATCCAAGCCAACAAGCCTGACATAGTCCTCCTCGACCATCAACTCAAGGTGATGTATGTTATCGAGTTCTCGGCACCTGCGGAGAAAAACATCACCTTGAAGGAGGAGGAGAAACGGACCAAATATCGCGATCTCCGGGACGAGCTCCAAGTGCTGTACCCAGGCTACTCGGTCAAAATGGTCGTCCTTGTTATCGGTGTACTCGGAGGGATAAAGCCTACGCTGCTCTCGGAACTGAAGATCATACCGGCCTGCCAAAAACCAGCCGAGTGGCTGGCAGGTCAAATGCAGAAGGCGGTCATTCTGGGTTCTCTCCGTCTGCTTAGGGCACACGATTCTGGTATCTACAGTCACTAACTCTGCGGGATGTGGGGAGTAGCTGTAGTTGACGCGCCGGCGCGACTCCCGTGAGGCGTCGGAGGCCACGGGAGGACTGACCGGCATCGGATATTCCGAAAAAAAAATATATATATATATATATTATATATATATATATATATATATATATATATATATATATATATATATATATATATATATATATATATATATATATATATATATATATATATATATATATATATATATATATATATTAAGGGGTGCAAGGTCGGCAACCTCCGCGTTGATGCACCCTGGACAGGCAGAGGTAACTCTGCCTGACTAATGTCGGCCGGGGGTACCAAGGCTAACCACCTGGTACTCCTTCTACTTCGGGTTCCATATGAACTGAGAAGAAGGGCCCCTCACGATCGACCCCCAAGCGGATGGGGGTCAGAGACAGGCGGGAGGGGCCTCACCAGATAGTCTCAACAACGACGACATTGACATTGTACACGTACGCTTTAAGTGGACGAGGGAACTTCGGGATGACTTGCTGACCTGCCGCGAGAGTAGCGAACCTGAGCGAAGGGGATACATGGCGCGATTGCATGCACTTTGGTGCGAAATGCATCCAGAAGCATCGCGCCTTCTCTCAACAACATCTGAGAGATCAAGTATCCTTTCTGCTCAGGACAGGTTATGTAAGGTCACCCCGTCCCACCGCGGTAATTATCAGCTGATGGGGAACATCCTTTAGAGTTCACCGATGTAGACTTAAGGACGAGGGTTAGCCTTAACACCAGGGCTAACCTAAAGCCACAAGACCTGGCTAGAATGGATGCGGTCATCGATGAGGAAATTCCGGAAGATGCCGACATCTGGCAAATCAACAGTGCCGTGTACAACGCCGCGAAGCAACTCGTCCCCCGTGAGAGGTCAACCAATTACGGGGTCAAGAAAGCCAAGCGGCGTGTACAGAAAATCGAGGGCAAGATACAGTCGGCCAGACAGCACGCTTCTCGGATCCAAAGTGTGGTGGAATATAAGACGTCTGGTAGAGTTTTTACTCCCAGAATCCGGCGCATAGCAGCCGGATTAAGACGTCAACACCATACTCTAAATCTGACAGTGATGCTTACCATCAAGCAGCACTGTCTAGATAGGATCCGAGCGCTCATGGCGATAAAGAAAACATTGAAGAGGCGGGTGAGGAGTATGGAACAAAACAATTTGTTCCGTACGAATCCTTCCCGCCTCTTTCAAGAGCCACAGCGTGTTGTAGATAATCCGCCGACTGTAGAAGATGTCGAAACCTTCTGGAAGGGAATCTACGAAACGACGCGTCCATTCAATAGCGACACTCCAGCAATTGCACACCTCGAGGCTCTGTGCCACAGACATCTTGAAGAGCCAGAAGAAGTGTGCCCGGCAATCAGTACGGAGGAAGTCCAACAAGCACTTGTTGGTACCAAGAACTTCGCTGCCCCGGGCTCAGACGGCATTAACAACTGGTGGTGGAAGAAATTTCCTTCCACTCACCGCCGCACAGTGTGGCAAGATATCCCAAAAGCTGGCATTAATGTATCAATAAGTCAACTTTATGATGTTTGCTCGTATATTGCGATATATAGGGTGTAATTAAAAAAAATAAAAATAAAATTTATAGTCCTTAATTTTTTAATACATTATTTGTCCAGGAGTATGCAGACACTTAATGAACCTAGTAATATATTTCCTTTATTAAATTAAGAATTCACAACTTAAGGTTTTATTAATATTTGTGAATAGAAATGAGTATGTCCTATCCGTAGTGATTAATCGTCTACGTCTGATGCAGATAAGGAACAGTCATTCTCATTCTCTGAATTATCTGCAGAAATATTGGGGGCAATTAATAAGTCGAATACTTCCCTAGGAAAATGTTTAATTTTTTTTTAGGAAGTTGTCTATAACTGGTTATTACTGGATCCGATGTAATCAGCATTAAATGAAACACATCCTCTTCGCTTTTCTTTAAAAATAACTTACTTTTTTAGGTATAATAAATTTTAATATTAGTCGTCCAGCTTGGTTAGCGAAACGCTTGTAGTATACTATGCAGTACTTATGTTTTTGTAGCATCTGATCAGGGGTTGTAACCCTGTTCGTTACCATTTTTTAATTAAAATGTTCAATAACTTTTACATTTATCGAACAATTGTTTTCAAAAACAATAGGGTTCTTCCTCCAACTAACAGTAACTTACAGTCCAAATTCCAATACGATCAGACTTTCCACTCTTAAGTTATCGTGCTTACAAAAAACGTGACGGACGGACGGACAGACAGACGAACATTTTGAAATTCATTCAGAATTCGCTATGAGCGATATTTACTATTTTAAAAATGTGCCGATTAAATGCAATATACTCTTCGATTTAGTTGCGAAGAGTATAATGATACACTGTAGGGTTGTTGAAAGAAGCAAATAAAATTATAAGGAGTAGACACGAGTATTTGATTTAGCTTTACTATGAATCTATTCTAGTATTACTATATTAATATATAAAATTTTACGTGGGGAAGCGTGAGGAAGTTAATTATTACATTAAGGATTTTAGAACAATACGTAAATATTTGGCACTTCGGAAAGGCATTTTCAAAATATTATTAAAATTATTTCATTCATAAATTAAAAATAAATCCATTAAATTTACATAATACATACCTGAGGGTGTTGATGGGTCCATTTTCAAACAAAGTAATAATAGCGAATTTGAAAAAACACAAACTAATTTGTTAGGATAATATTTAATTTAAAAATACACGCGTCAACCGCAGTTACATAGACCTTATGCCTGCGGGTTTGGTAGAAACAAAAGCATGCATCAAGATTAAGTGGTGGGGGAAAACATGCCCCTATTCATGCTGATAATAAATAGCAACAATACTTTGTTCGATGCGACATTTTATTTTTTTCATTTTTTGCCAGCTTTCGGGGTAACTTGCCACACTATGCGCCGTTTGGCGCGAGTTTTCAACTCATGGTTGAACGAGGGGCAGCAGATTCCGGACTGGTTCGTCGAGGGACGTACTGTGCTAATCCCCAAAAAAGGGGGATCTTTCCGACCCGAGGAATTATAGGCCGATCACTTGCCTCAACTCCTGCTACAAGATATTTACATGTATGTTGTATGCTAGGACACTGAGGTCTGTTGATCCGGTCTTCCAGCAGATACATGAACAGCGTGGTGCCAAGAAGGGCATGGCAGGTTGCAAGGACAGCCTGCTGATAGACCGCTGTATTACACAGTATTCTGTGCAATACAAGCAGGTGGCATTTAGGAGAGGAGTTTTCCAGGGTGACTCCCTGAGTCCTCTCCTCTTCTGCATCTCACTGCTGCTGTTGTCTGTTGGGCTCCGCCAAACCCGCGGATATCAATGTGGACCACCCAGTGACCGGAGGCATAAGGTCACCCATCTATATTATATGGATGACCTTAAACTTTATGCCTCCGGAGAGCGCGAACTTCAAAACGCTCTTAGGGTGGTCGAAGAATATACGCGGGCAATTGGTATGGAGTTCGGGTTGGACAAATGTGCAGTCGTCCACCTCAAGAGAGGACGATGCAGGGAATTCCCTGAAGATGCGCAGCTCGCAGACGGAAGCATCCTAAGACATCTGGATGCCGGAGAGACCTATACATATCTGGGTATGCAACAAAGGCACATCCAAAATGTATCACAAATAAAAGATTCTCTCCGCGGTAAGTACAGACACCGCCTCCGAAAGATTCGGTTTTCCGAACTTTCGGGGGAAGAACAAGGTGTCTGCAACTAATATGCTTGCCATTCCGGTCCTGCTCTACTCCTTCTGAGTAGTAAAGGAGCCGCGCCAATTAGATAGAGATACCCGCAAGATGATGAATATTCACGGAAGTATTCAGCCTAGATAGTCCGTTCCTCGTGTGTACCTCCCATGTCAACGGGGGGGGAGGACTCTTGAGCCTGGAGTGTACGTATGGCAGAGTATACTGAGTATGGCATGTAACATACTCAGGAGCTCAGATCCCCTCTTGCGGTTCGTAAAGCATCACGAAACTGTGGGAGTGGGAGCAGAATTGTTCAACGCAGCAAAAAGAGCCGCAGATGAACTCGGTTTCGCATTTGATCAGGCGAGGAGGCCGGCGAGCTGCTGATGTTGAGTCAGTCACCGAACTTCAGCCAAATCGTCTGAAAACCCGAATTAGAGCTGCCGAACAGGAAAAACTGTTTCGGCAGCACGTCGATAAACTCCAGCATGGTGTCTTCTATAAGAACATAGAAACACTGGGTTTATCAACCAGGCTGACCTTCGCCTTTCTAAGGTCAGCAGGGCTTAAGTCGGAGACCTAGGGATTCATTATGGCCTGCCAAGATGGTGTTATCAACACCTTGGTCTACCGGAGTCGCGTGTGGCGTGTAGAGGTTCTTGATATCAACTGCAGGGGCTGCCATCAGGCGCCGGAATCGCTCATGCACTTACTTAGGGGAGTGGCTGTAGTTGTGCGCCGGCGCGACTCCCGTGAGGCGTCAGAGGCCACGGGAGGACTGGCCGGCATCGGATATTCCGAAAATAATAATAATAATAATCGTGTGTACCTTCCACGTCAACTGGGGGGGCCGAGGGCTCCTGAGCCTGGAGCGTGCGCATGGAAGAGTAGTACTGAGTATGGCATGTAACAATCCTCAGGAGCTCAGATCCCCTCTTGCGGTTTGTAAAACATCACGAAACTGTAGGAGTGGGAGCAGGATTGTTCAAGGCAGCAAAAAGAGCCGCAGATGAACTCGGTCTCGCATTTGACATAAGGCGTGGAGGCCAGCGAGGTGCTGATGTAGAGTAAGGTACTGAACTTCAGCCAAATCGACTGAAAACCCGAATTAGAGCTGCCGAACAGGAAAATCTGTTTCGGCAGCACGTGGATAAACCCCAGCATGGTGTCTTCTATAAGAACATGGAAACACTGGGTTTATCGACCAGGCTGACATTTGCCTTTCTAAGGTCAGGCGGGCTTAAGTCGAGGGATTCATTGTGGCCTGCCAAGATGGTGTTATCAACGCCTTGGTCTACCGTAGCCGCGTGTGGCGTGTAGAGGTTCCTGATATCAACTGCAGGACCTGGCATCAGGCGTCGGAATCGCTCATGCATTTACTATCTTCATGCCCCATATATGGGATTTCGGCCTACATCCACCGACATAACGCGGCGTTACGAGTGCTATACTACCATCTAAGGCAATCGTACGGGGTAGACCAGACACCAGTGCTGCCTTACGTCCCCGGAGCTATTGAGTCCATTGTCGAGAACGAGAAATGCCGGATTTACTGGAACTACTCGTTCCCGACGGTCAGGCTAATCCAAGCCAACAAGCCTGACATAGTCCTCCTCGACCATCAACTCAAGGTGTTGTATGTCATCGAGTTCTCGGCACCTGCGGAGAAAAACATCACCTTGAAAGGGGAGGAGAAACGGACCAAATATCGCGATCTCCGGTACGAGCTCCAAGTGCTGTACCCAGGCTACTTGGTAAAAATGGTCGTCCTTATAATCGGTGTACTCGGAGGGATAAAGCCTACGCTGCTCTCGGAACTGAAGATCATACCGGCTTGCCAAAAATCAGCCGAGTAGCCGGCAGGTCAAATGCAGAAGGGGGTCATTCTGGGTTCTCTCCGTCTGCCTAGGGCACACGATTCTGGTATCTACAGTCACTAACCCTGCGGGATGTGGGGAATGGCTGTAGATGATGCGCCGGCGCGACCAGTTCCATTGGTATTGAACTCGTCAATTGATACAAAGCATACCAGGCAACTAATACTACTACTTGTTACAATATTAGATAATATAGCATTAAAAAGTTATAAGAAATATTAAAAAATATGTACACATACATACACATTCACACATGTACACATACACATATGAAGTCCATTTCAAACACACCCGCCACACAAGAACTCTATGTCGCATACATTTATGTTTCTCCATTACGATTGTTTCTTCAATAGTAAAATATCTATTTAGAATGCCATTTATGTTAGAACACCCTGTATACATCCTGTAGTACATGTAGAATGATAAATTACCTAAAACTGAAATAGTGTTTTAAAATAACATTTTATCCCTGCTACGCCTATGGAAAAATCATAAAACTTCACCGCAGCACGCGTTCGAGTTATTGTTTTCCTGTTGCCGAGGTCATAAAGTGTCAAGCGAAGCATCAAAGGTATCACCAGAGAGATAAGCTACTGGTTAACTGGTTATTGTTTACCATGTGACCATGCCATTGATTTTTACTTGCTGTTTTCTACCATTTAGGTAACTATTAAACCAGTTCGAAGCATCACTGTCACAACCATAATAGTTTAGTTTCGCCAGTAATAAAGTAATTCTGTAGTAATCACATCAAACGCTTTGCTGTAGTCGAGCAGTACTAGATAGGTTACTTTAGAGTTATCTATATTTCGAGCAACATCGTCACTTATTTTCATTAGAGCTGTTGTAGTGCCGTGTTTTGGTTAAAATCCTGATTGAATTTGTGGTAAAATGTGTGATATTCTATTTCTATTCTTGTGTGTTCATAAAGTTGTGAATAAATGATCAATTTTACTACCTTTGACATAGTTGGAAGTATGCTAATTGACCTGAGTGCTGACAAGTTCACAGCTTTGGAAATTACAGGTAGTGGTTTAATTAAAGAATTCCATAAATCTGGAATTTACTGATCTGCATCGAAATATTTAAGATATGTGTGAACATATTCAAGCAATATGGCAAAACATGTTTTAACATTTTCAGGTTTATACCATCTACACCAACTGCCTCGGATTTTATTTTATAAACAATTTTTTCTACCTCCTCGGGTATTACACTGTGTAAAGTTAAGTCATGGTCAAGTTGCAAATATTTGTTGCTAAGAAAATATTGGATTTTGTACTGTGAAACCTTGGGATAGTTTATTGACTGCAACAATAAACAGTTTATGTTTATAGCCTCACCTGGGTCTGGGGATATTTAGTTTCTGCTTTTAATATGGACATTATTATTTTCAAATAGCTTCCAAAGTTTCTTCCGGTTTATCTTGTCAGCATTAAGTCGATATTTAAAATATGCTACTTTCTCCCTTCATATAGCTAATGTTACTTAATTTTTTAAATCTTTGTAATATGTGTGATTTGTGTTATTTTTTGATGACAGGTTTTTGCTGTATGGTTTATTTTTTAATTTAATCATATGTTTGATGGTGTCGATTATAAATGGAGGCGTACTCCTTTTTATTTTCTTGGTGCAGATTGGGGCATGTATGTCGAAGAGACCAATATTTGCTTCATACAGATAATTTAATTTATTTGTTATATCAGGGATATCTATGATTGCATTCCAGTTTATAAGCAGGGCATCTTCAGTAACTATGAAATATTCAGATGTGACCGAAACGAAAACCTAGTGTGCATAAACCTGGAAGTGGAGTATTAATAGATGTTAAATCATATTTATCTGTTAGACAAATATCCGTAGAAGTTAATATTGAACAACCTTTCATCCTTGTTTCCACTGACCAGAAAATACTCATTAGGAATACTTATATACCACCATCATTGTCAATAGAGTTATATACGAGTCACTGTTTATCTGGAACAAATATTGGAATCTACAAAATGTAATTATTTTATATTATATGGGGATTATAATTTTCCTATAATTTCCCATGGTGTAATGGCAATTTTGGAACTATGGCTGAAAGAATTTTAATCCCCCCAAGTAGAAATATTTAACGATTGTTTTGCTTTTATCAAATTAACAATATACCTAATATTAGAAATGGTTATCTAGATTTAGTTTTTTCAAATGACAAAAATATTAATGTAAAGATTTTGAAGACCCCTTATTACCTATTGATCCCTATCACCCAGCCCCGACTTTTGATGTGGATATAATGGTAAGTTTTAAATCATTACAATTTGATTATTATTATTATGATTTTAACTGAGCAAATTATACTGATATAAATTACTTCCTCAGTTTAGCTGGCTGAGACAAACTTCTAAATTTAGATGCTGATACTGCTGTAAAAAATTTTTATGAAGATATTTTCAAATACAAAAGTGTTATATATTCTTAAAGTTTGCTCACCAAATATATGTAGAAACAGGGCACATTTTACTGCTATAGATTTAACAGTTAATTCGGTTGCCACGAGATAGGTCTTGAAACGCTGCTTCCATATTCACCAATTTTCTGCGATATTTCCATTCATCAATAAAATATTAATGGCTTAAGTATTCATAATCTTCAGTAATTAATTTCTGTATGTAATATTTTTGCTTTCATTGTAGAAATAATAATAATAATATTGTACTCTGCTTATCCCCAAAAAGGGGGATCTTTCCGACCCGAAGAATTATAGGCCGATCACTTGCCTCAACTCCTACTACAAGATATTTACATGTATCTTGTATGCTAGGATCCTAAGGTCTGTTGGTCCGGTCTGCTAGCAGATACACAAACAGCGTGGTGCCAAGAAGAGCATGGTAGGTTGCAAGAACAGCTTGCTAGTAGACCACTACACAGGATTCTGTGCCATACAAGTGGAATCTATCGATGGCCTGGATTGATTATTGCAAGGCATTTGACACAGCACACGAGCTATTGTTACACTTGCTCGAATGTCTTGTGGTACCAGCACCACTAGTAAAATGCATAGAATAGCTGCTGCCGCTCTGGAAGACTCGCTTCACCATAACATCTAAAAGTTTTATCATAGAATTAGTTGAAACTATTTGTAGTATTTAATATCAAACTGCAGCTAGAAACATCACCTATCTACTGAATCATCTCTCATTAATGTTCAGCCATTATGTAAGAAAATATTTCGTTTCAAATTATAATCTACAATAATTAAGAAAAAAATCAACAAAAAAAGTAATAGTGTAAAAACTGTAACTTAAACCAAAATAAAGGACAGAGTCGGACTTAATTTTGAATCATTACAATTTGATTATTATTTTTATGATTTTAACCGAGCAAATTATACTGAAATAAATTACTTCCTCAGTTTAGCTAACTGGGACAAACCTCAAAATTTAGATGCTGATGCTGCTGTAAATAATTTTTATGAAATTATTTATAGGGTGATCGAAATTTTTGTTCCGAAAGTTAGATCTAAAAATACAAAATTTCCAGATGGTTTAATAATGAATTAAAGAAATGCATTCTTGATAAAAAGATTGCCCATAAAAAATATAACATTACAAAGTAAATGAGATTTTTTCTAAACTAAGATCTCAATATAAGATACTATCTAAAATGAATTACTCAGATTATATTAATGTTGTACAATACTTGATGATGGAGGATTTGAGGTTGTTCTGGAACTATTTTAATAACAAAAGAGGTAGTTCTGTTTTGCCTAACCAGATGAACTATCAAGATGAATCATCTGATTAACCTTCAGTCATAGCAAATTACTTGCAATATTTCTCTTCAGTATACATGCAGGCAGATTATCATATACACGTAGGCAGATTATGATCCTACAACATATGATTTCAAAAAATCTGTTGATATTAATTCTTGCCATTTGTCTCTCATTGATGTGCTAAATTACAATTTATTTATACATAAATAACTTAAATTCACGAAGTAGTGCCAGACCAATTACTGGAAACTAAGCTTTATCACACCCATTTATAAAACTGGTGACAGATCTAATGTTGTAAATTATCGAGACATATCAAAGTTATCACTTAATCCAAAAATTCTGGAGTTTATAGTCACAATGAAATTAACACCTCATTTTAAACAAATTTTAATAAATTAGCAACTTTTTTTTTTGAGGGACGCTCTACCAACACAAATTTATTAATATTTGAAAATTACATTGTGAATTGAACTGAATGCCTTGGAAAGTCGGTGTCAGGTTGATTCAATATACACCGATTTCTCAAAGGCTTTCGATAAGGTTAATAATAATAATAATAATAATAATAATAATATGATTAGGGGTGCAAAGGACCGGCAACCTCCACGTTGGTGCACCCTGGACAGGCAGAGGCAACTCTGCCTGACTAATGCCGGCCGGGAGTACCAGGGCTAACCACCCTGGTACTCTTACAGCTCGGGTTCCATATAACCTAAGAAGGGCCCCTCACAATCGACCTCAATCGGATAGAGGTCAAGGACAGATGGGAGGGGCCTTACCGGACGGTCCTAACGATGACGACAATGCTATTGCACATGGACGCTTTAAGTGGACGAGGGAACTTCGGGATGACTTGCTGACCTGCCGCGAGAGTAGCGAACCTGAGCGAAGGGGATACATGGCGCGAATGCATGCACTTTGGTGCGAAATGCATCCAGAGCATCGCGCCTTCTCTCAACAACATCTGAGAGATCAAGTATCCTTTCTGCTCAGGACGGGTTACGTAAGGGCACCCCGCCAGCTGGAAGAACTGCCAGCCGCAATCCCACCGCGGCAATTACCAGCTGATGGGGAACATCCTTTAGAGTTCACCGGTGTAGACTTAAGGACGAGGGTTAGCCTTAACACCAGGGCTAACCTAAAGCCACAAGACCTGGCTAGAATGGATGCGGTCATCGATGAGGAAATTCCGGAAGATGTAGACATCTGGCAAATCAACTGTGCCGTGTACAACGCCGCGAAGCAACTCGTCCCCCGTGAGAGGTCAACCAATCACGGGGTCGAGAAAGCCAAGCGGCGTGTACAAAAATCGAAGGCAAGATACAGTCGGCCAGACAACATGCTTCTCGGATCCAGAGTGTGGTGGAATATAAGACGACTGGTAGAGTTTTTACTCCCAGGATCCGGCGCATAGCTGCCGGATTAAGACGTCAACACCATACTCTAAATCTGACAGTGATGCTTACCATCAAGCAGCACTGTCTAGATAGGATCCGAGCGCTCATGGCGATAAAGAAAACATTGAAGAGGCGGGTGAGGAGTATGGAACAAAACAATTTGTTCCGTACGAATCCTTCCCGCCTCTTTCAAGAGCCACAGCGTGTTGTCGAGAATCCGCCGACTGTAGAAGATGTCGAAACCTTCTGGAAGGGAATCTACGAAACGCCGCGTCCATTCAATAGCGACACTCCATCAATTGCACACTTCGAGGCTCTGTGTCACAGACATCTTGAAGAGCCAGAAGAAGTGTGCCCGGCAATCAGTACGGAGGAAGTCCAACAAGCACTTGTTGGTACCAAGAACTTCGCTGCCCCGGGCCCAGACGGCATTAACAACTGGTGGTGGAAGAAATTTCCTTCCACTCACCGCCGTCTGGCGCGAGTTTTCAACTCATGGTTGAACGAGGGGCAGCAGATTCCGGACTGGTTCGTCGAGGGACGTACTGTGCTAATCCCCAAAAAGGGGATCTTTCCGACCCGAGGAATTATAGGCCGATCACATGCCTTAACTCCTGCTACAAGATATTTACACGTATCTTGTATGCTAGGACGCTGAGGTCTGTTGATCCGGTCTTCCAGCAGATACACGAACAGCGTGGTGCCAAGAAGGGCATGGCAGGTTGCAAGGACAGCCTGCTGATAGACCGCTGTATTACACAGGATTCTGTGCAATACAAGCGGAATCTATCGATGGCCTGGATTGATTACCGCAAGGCATTTGATACAACATCGCATGAGCTATTGTTGTACTTGCTCGAATGTCTTGCGGTACCAGCACCACTAGTGAGATGCATAGAACAGCTGCTGCCGCTCTGGAAGACCCGCTTCACCATAATATCAGGTGCACAGCGGGTCACGACAGGGCAGGTGGCATTTAGGAGAGGAGTTTTCCAGGGTGACTCCCTGAGTCCTCTCCTCTTCTGCATCTCACTGCTGCCGTTGTCTGTTGGGCTCCGCCAAACCCGCGGATATCAATGTGGGCCACCCAGCGACCGGAGGCATAAGGGCACCCATCTATTTTATATGGATGACCTTAAACTTTATGCCTCCGGAGAGCGCGAATTACAAAACGCTCTTAGGGTGGTCGAAGAATATACGCGGGCAATTGGTATGGAGTTCGGGTTGGACAAATGTGCAGTCGTCCACCTCAAGAGAGGACGATGCGGGGAATTCCCTGAAGATGCGCAGCTCGCAGACGGAAGCATCCTAAGACATCTGGATGCCGGAGAGACCTATACATACCTGGGTGTGCAACAAAGGCACATCCAGGATGTAACACAAATAAAGGAATCTCTCCGCGGCAAGTACAGACACCGCCTCCGAAAGATTTGGTCTTCCGAACTTTCGGGGAAGAACAAGGTGTCTGCAACTA
Source organism: Rhamnusium bicolor (assembly GCA_029963845.1). Taxonomy (NCBI): domain Eukaryota; kingdom Metazoa; phylum Arthropoda; class Insecta; order Coleoptera; family Cerambycidae; genus Rhamnusium; species Rhamnusium bicolor. The sequence goes on along the minus strand of JANEYF010004898.1, from coordinate 251,676 downwards.
ATATGCTTGCCGTTCCGATTCTGCTCTACTCCTTCGGAGTAGTAAAGTGGAGGGTAGATGAGCTGCGTCAATTAGACAGAGATACCCGCAAGATGATGAATATTCACAGAAGTATTCATCCTAGATCGTCCGTTCCTCGTGTGTACCTCCCACGTCAACGGGGGGGCCGAGGACTCTTGAGCCTGGAGTGTACGCATGGCAGAGTAGTACTGAGTATGGCATGTAACATACTCAGGAGCTCAGATCCCTCTTGCGGTTCGTAAAACATCACGAAACTGTAGGAGTGGGAGCAGGATTATTTAAGGCAGCAAAAAGAGCCGCAGATGAACTCGGTCTCGCATTTGACATCAGGCGAGGAGGCCGGCGAGGTGCTGATGTTGAGTCAGTCACCGAACTTCAGCCAAATCGTCTGAAAGCCCGAATAAGAGCTACCGAACAGGAAAATCTGTTTCGGCAGCACGTCGATAAACCCCAGCATGGTGTCTTCTATAAGAACATAGAAACACTGGGTTTATCGACCAGGCTGACCTTCGCCTTTCTAAGGTCAGCAGGGCTTAAGTCGGAGACCGAGGGATTCATTATGGCCTGCCAAGATGGTGTTATCAACACCTTGGTCTACCGTAGCCGCGTGTGGCGTGTAGAGGTTCCTGATATCAACTGCAGGACCTGCCATCAGGCGCCGGAATCGCTCATGCATTTACTTTCTGCATGCCCCATATATGCGATTTCGGCCTACATCCACCGACATAACGCGGCCTTACGAGTGCTATACTACCATCTAAGGCACTCGTACGGGGTAGACCAGACACCAGTGCTGCCTTACGTCCCCGGAGATATTGAGTCCGTTGTCGAGAACGAGAAATGCCGGATTTACTGGAACTACTCGTTCCCGACTGTCAGGCTAATCCAAGCCAACAAGCCTGACATAGTCCTCCTCGACCATCAACTCAAGGTGATGTATGTTATCGAGTTCTCGGCACTTGCGGAGAAAAACATCACCTTGAAGGAGGAGGAGAAACGGACCAAATATCGCGATCTCCGGTACGAGCTCCAAGTGCTGTACCCAGGCTACTCGGTCAAAATGGTCGTCCTTATTATCGGTGTACTCGGAGGGATAAAGCCTACGCTGCTCTCGGAACTGAAGATCATACCGGCCTGCCGAAAACCAGCCGAGTGGCTGGCAGGTCAAATGCAGAAGGCGGTCATTCTGGGTTCTCTCCGTCTGCTTAGGGCACACGATTCTGGTATCTACAGTCACTAACCCTGCGGGATGTGGGGAGTGGCTGTAGTTGTTGCGCCGGCGCGACTCCCGTGAGGCGTCGGAGGCCACGGGAGGACTGACCGGCATCGGGAAACCGAAAAAAAAAAAAAAAAAAATATATATGATTGCACACTTTGAGGCTCTGTGTCACAGACATCGTGAAGAGCCAGATGAAGTGTGCCCGGCAATCAGTACGGAGGAAGTCCAGCAAGCACTTGTTGGCACCAAGAACTTCGCTGCCCCGGGCCCAGACGGCATTAACAACTGGTGGTGGAAGAAATTTCCGTCCACTCACCGCCGTCTGGCGCGAGTTTTCAACTCATGGTTGAACGAGGGGCAGCAGATTCCGGACTGGTTTGTCGAGGGACGTACTGTGCTTATCCCCAAAAAGGGGGATCTTTCCGACCCGAGGAATTATAGGCCGATCACTTGCCTCAACTCCTGCTACAAGATATTTACACGTATCTTGTATGCAAGGACACTGAGGTCTGTTGATCCGGTCTTCCAGCAGATACATGAACAGCGTGGTGCCAAGAAGGGCATGGCAGGTTGCAAGGACAGCCTGCTGATAGACCGCTGTATTACACAGGATTCTGTGCAATACAAGCGGAATCTATCGATGGCCTGGATTGACTACCGCAAGGCATTTGATACAACATCGCACGAGCTATTGTTGCACTTGCTCGAATGTCTTGCGGTACCAGCACCACTAGTGAGTTGCATAGAACAGCTGCTGCCACTCTGGAAGACTCGCTTCACCATAACATCAGGTGCACAGCGGGTCACGACAGAGCAGGTGGCATTTAGGAGGGGAGTTTTCCAGGGCGACTCCCTGAGTCCTCTCCTCTTCTGCATCTCACTGCTACCGTTGTCTGCTGGGCTCCGCCAAACCCGCGGGTATCAATGTGGACCACCTAGCGACCGGAGGCATAAGGTCACCCATCTGTTTTATATGGATGATCTTAAACTTTATGCCTCCGGAGAGCGCGAACTACAAAACGCTCTTAGGGTGGTCGAAGAATATACGCGGGCAATTGGTATGGAGTTCGGGTTGGACAAATGTGCAGTCGTCCACCTCAAGAGAGGACGATGCGGGGAATTCTCTGAAAATGCGCTGCTCGCAGACGGAAGCATCCTAAGACATCTGGATGCCGGAGAGACCTATACATACCTGGGTGTGCAACAAAGGCACATCCAAGATGTAATACAAATAAAGGATTCTCTCCGCGGCAAGTACAGACACCGCCTCCGAAAGATTTGGTCTTCCGAACTTTCGGGGAAGAACAAGGTGTCTGCTACTAATATGCTTGCCGTTCCGATTCTGCTCTACTCCTTCGGAGTAGTAAAGTGGAGGGTAGAGGAGCTGCGCCAATTAGACAGAGATACCCGCAAGATGATGAATATTCACAGAAGTATTCATCCTAGATCGTCCGTTCCTCGTGTGTACCTCCCACGTCAACGGGGGGGCCGAGGACTCTTGAGCCTGGAGTGTACGCATGGCAGAGTAGTACTGAGTATGGCATGTAACATACTCAGGAGCTCAGATCCCCTCTTGCGGTTCGTAAAACATCACGAAACTGTAGGAGTGGGAGCAGGATTGTTCAAGGCAGCAAAAAGAGCCGCAGATGAACTCGGTCTCGCATTTGACATCAGGCGAGGAGGCCGGCGAGGTGCTGATGTTGCGTCAGTCACCGAACTTCAGCCAAATCGTCTGAAAGCCCGAATTAGAGCTGCCGAACAGGAAAATCTGTTTCGGCAGCACGTCGATAAACCCCAGCATGGTGTCTTCTATAAGAACATAGAAACACTGGGTTTATCGACCAGGCTGACCTTCGCCTTTCTAAGGTCAGCAGGGCATAAGTCGGAGACCGAGGGATTCATTATGGCCTGCCAAGATGGTGTTATCAACACCTTGGTCTTCCATAGCCGCGTGTGGCGTGTAGAGGTTCCTGATATCAACTGCAGGACCTGCCATCAGGCGCCGGAATCGCTCATGCACTTACTTTCTGCATGTCCCATATATGCGATTTCGGCCTACATCCACCGACATAACGCGGCTTTACGAGTGCTATACTACCATCTAAGGCACTCGTACGGGGTAGACCAGACACCAGTGCTGCCTTACGTCCCCGGAGATATTGAGTCCGTTGTCGAGAACGAGAAATGCCGGATTTACTGGAACTACTCGTTCCCGACTGTCAGGCTAATCCAAGCCAACAAGCCTGACATAGTCCTCCTCGACCATCAACTCAAGGTGATGTATGTTATCGAGTTCTCGGCACCTGCTGAGAAAAACATCACCTTGAAGGAGGAGGAGAAACGGACCAAATATCGCGATCTCCGGTACGAGCTCCAAGTGCTGTACCCAGGCTACTCGGTCAAAATGGTCGTCCTTATAATCGGTGTACTCGGAGGGATAAAGCCTACGCTGCTCTCGGAACTGAAGATCATACCAGCCTGCCAAAAACCAGCCGAGTGGCTGGCAGGCCAAATGCAGAAGACGGTCATTCTGGGTTCTCTCCGTCTGCTTAGGGCACACGATTCTGGTATCTACAGTCACTAACCCTGCGGGATGCGGGGAGTGGCTGTAGTTGATGCGCCGGCGCGACTCCCGTGAGGCGTCGGAGGCCACGGGAGGACTGACCGGCATCGGGAAACCGAAAAAAAAAAAAAAAAAAATATGATTTATTGTAATAAAAATAACAGAATGTAAATTATAATTTGGTTACAACGTAATTTTATTTAATTAAATTGTTTTAATGTACTTTATACTTATGTTTTATGTTTTTTTTTAATACTATTTTTAGATACTGGTTTATAGATATGCTTTGTTGTTATTTAGTGTTCACTTTGCATTATTTATTATTTGTCATTGCATGACTGTCTTCTATTACTCTGTAATTGGTCTCGACCTGGTCTCGAATAAATAAATATTACCTCACATACAATCTGGCTTCAGGGCAAATTTCAGTACCTCCACAGCACTGCATAAGATAACGACTATGCAAGGCATTGATGGATCTAAAGCAACTTACTTAGTTTTACTGGATTACAGCAAAGCTTTCGACCTGCTTAATCAGGAGTTACTAATAAATAAATTAAGTTACTATGCTTTCTCAGGCTCAGCGTGTCTATGATTTTCAAATTATCTAAAAGGTAGAATGCAAATAATTAAAGTGGACGGCAAAAAATCAAATCTAGCCTCCAAAAAACATGGTGTCACCCAAGGCAGCATACTAGGGCCAATTTTATTTTCTATATACACTGCAAACCTAGCATTGTGCATAAAATATTGTAATATCCATCTATAAGCAGACGATATACAATTACTAAAATCATTTGACTCTATCGACACGAGTTCCGCTTTACATGAAGTAAACGTGGATTTGGATAGGATATCTGATTGGTCAATGGATCACGGGCTCACTCTAAATGCCACCAAAAACTGCTTCATTAGTAGGAACGAAACTCTTAAAAAATAAGTATTACCAATATAACTTCACAACTATTCATATTAAACACGTGGAAATACCACAAAAAAAGTTTGCTAAAAACCTAGGTGTAATTATTGACTCCGAGCTTAGATTTGAGATGCATGTAAATGACAAACTGAGAATATTATACATGAAACTGAAATCACTATACAAATTTAAATTTATACTTGATGAAAAACTCAAATATAAATTAGTTGAATCTTTGTTGTATCCACAATTTGATTATTGCATGTGTGTCTATTATAGTTTCCTTACAGCAGCGTATAGAAGTAAAATTCAATTGGCCCAAAACTCATGTTTACGGTTTGTCTTCAATGTTAATAAATACAGTTTAAAAAAACTAAAAAACACGCTTTTAAAGCACATCAAACTAAAAAGTGAAAAATAATTATTAATATAAACTGAAAACAATAATGAACGAAAAATACTAGTATTATTGTGAAAAAAAGCGTGGGTTGCTCGATATACGAAAAATATGGCACAAAGCGCCCCACGCTTTTTTTCACAATAATACTAATATTTTTCGTTCAGTATTGTTTTCAGTTTATATTAATAATTATTTTTCACTTTTTATTTTGATGTGCTTTAAAAGCGTGTTTTTTAGTTTTTTTAAACTATATTTATTTTTCACTTTTTAGTTTGATGTGCTATGAAAGCGTGTTTTTTTTAAACTATATTTATATTGCTTATTGATGCTGATATTATAACATATTACGATCCAACAGATACTTCTGAAAAAAAAAATATTTTTTTCAGCCATAGACGGGATTTGAACTCACGCCCGAGGAGTCCGTCGTTTCGCGTCGACTAAGACTTGCGCCTTAGCCCGCTCGGCCAACGAACGAACTGAGAATCACGGAATGTACTAACAGTAATAAGCCACTTGCTCTCACGCAGAGGATACGTGAGGAAATTATTTAATTCTGGAGATCCTGATCAGGATAATGATATAAACTTATCAAATTATTGTGTTGTTACCGGTTCTTCGTAAGAGTACAAAATTTCAATTAAATCTGTCCGTTTAAAGTGGGTCAAAATCGAGTCCAAAGAGTCGTTTACAAACAAACAAACTCACAAACATACAGGTGAAGCCAATAAAAGCGTGTTAAAAAGTATGACCACAATACCCCAATATACATCGATAACTATATTCTAAAAATAGAATATTGACACAGGCTGTGGCTTGGGGTCTATCTATATAAGATTTTTCTTGCAGACAACCAAAATGTCTATGTAATTATTTAATACCTAGACATTTAGTGCATAACTTACAGCTTAGGGATCGAGTGAGATATGTAATGCCTCAACATAGAACATCAAAATTTGATCATTGCTTTGCTTATTTGCAGTAGAGTTCTTAGACAATTCTAATTACTTGAGAGATGTTGCAAGTAGGATCCATCATAACTTTTAAAAAACATTACAAACAACTTATGCTTGATGAGCAGAGAATGAACTATAATTAAGAGAGTACTATTTGTTATATACTTTTCTGTTAACTATAATATGTAATTAGGTGAAGTGGAAGAATGTGTAATATGAACATCACCTTTTGTGTTTTTGTATGTATATGTGTTTTGTATGCGTATATGTATCACGCAATAAATATTTTTCTTTTCTATTCTTTAGGATGAAGCAACATTTATCTTTATCTTTCTGTACTAACAGTAGTCAAAGCGCCATTGAGAGTGAACGTCGATGACACTATGAAACTTGACAAAGCATAAGAAAATCTATTTCAATATTTCAAACGGTGTGCGCCTTAGGAATCTGGCGTCTAGAGTGGTCACTTCACCACTCGATGGCACACTATGGCCTGTAATTTTAATCAACCTATTCCTAACTAAAATTACGATAGATATTTATAGTAATAAATGCAGTCAGTAACATAAATGTCATTAATTACCAGATACGATTATATTACAAGTAGGTTATTTTTTTGAAAGAACATCATTTATAAACATAAAGGAAGTTATTCAAATTGAAGGGCTTTGTGCTGTAAGTTGATTTTTAGAAAAACAAAAATATATATATTATTCAATAAAATCAATCGTTTATATTACTTATATAATTTAAAGAAAGATATAGTTGGACAGATCTTTTGCACATGACTTGTTGATACCAATTTTTTTTAAATAAAAAATTATAAGGTTTTATACGGTGTGGTGCTCTTCAATTATTAGGAAAGAAAAAATATATATGCATCCCATCATAAAGAAATATAACAACTAAAAATAAAATTTGTCTAAGGTGAAAAGAAAATCAAAATTCAAAATTAAAAACTAAAATTTATTACAAAAAATAACCAAATTGCAAAATTTTGCAATAATGTTAAAAATGCAAATAATAAAAAAGAATTAAATTCAGTCGTCTTCCTCATTTATTTCTGTGCCTCCTCTGTGCAAATCGTTATAATATAGAATCGTACAACTTAGCTTATTTGCCATTTTTGCACCGATCTGTAGGTAGTGGGAATTGTACATAACTTATTTTATGCAAAAATTGCGTATGGATAGTTATTGGACCAAGCCCCTCGATTACCTATTCACTTCATTTTTTTACTTACTTACTTACTTACTTTTACAGTAGTCCCAATCTTCATAGTAGACAGTTATTAACGTGCATTGCAAATAAACCCTTCAAAACTTTTATTTTACCATTTTAATTGTAAAGAAACTAGGTATGAATGATTCCACTTTAACTCAGAAATGTTGTTATTTTTAGAAACAGATACCCTATGGTGATCCAAAACTGCCCCAGGACATTCTCCAAAATGCAATAATACTCTGGCAACCGGTTTTTTTCCAACAAACCTTTAAATATTTCTGTAGATATGGCAAACATTATCACATGTATTGAAACAAAAGCAAGGTTCAAGAAAAGTACATATGAAGTGGATCAAAATGTGATGGTGGAAGTGTATATTAGGTGAGCTTAATGAATAATTTCGTACGTATATATTGCTTCTCATTTAAAATAACTCATGCAATTATTTTGAAAAACTTGGTTATAGCGTTGAGTGAAGAAATGTAAAAAGATGCAACATATGCATATAAAAGCATTTCATATTGCTCTCTCACTCATCTTAATTTTCCACACCCAAGTATCCACATATTTGACCGTGCTGCCACTGTTGTCATTTAACAGTCATAAACTCGTTGATTTAGTAATTTCGATGTTGTGTAGTTTGATCGGTGCAATACTTTTTTTACTTCCGAAACTACGCTTTCGGAAGCCTAGTATTTTAAATAACATTTTAGATGTTCTGTTTCCATAGACAGTAACCAGTGAGAGTTTCTAAAATAATAATATGCTGGGCCCAAAAAAAAAAGTTCATTTTAAATAATTCTAAGACTTGCTATTAAATTTTCTGTAAATAATAACACGGACAATCTTACACTTTTCCATGGTACCGACTATCAGATAGAAACTTGTGATACTAATAATTTATTAGGTGTTACTTTTAATCAACATATGCAATGGTCTCAACAAATTGACAATTTATGTATGAAGAGATCTTCCTTCTGACAGCGAGGATTCCATTTTGGAGGATGATATTGATAAGTCCTACATTTTGATGGAAAATAATACACTGCATGAAGAACTAGTTTGTTATAGTAGTGATGATGAAGTACCTTTAGTTGACCTACTTCCTAATGTGCCCTCGATATCTGAAGTCAAATGGAAGAATTCCATTATGAATACCAATGCAGAAGGTACCCAGTTTCAAGGAAATTACTTCCTCCAGAAGTTCTACAGTTGAAAACTCCTTATAAAATTTTAAAGTTTTTCTTTGATGTCATCTTTTTAGATAGTATTGTTTATCAAACAGTTTTATTCATACTCAGATACAGCCTAATAATACACTGCATTTATCGAAGGAAGAGTTAGAAAGATCCTCATATGAATGTCAATTATACGAGCCCTAACAACTATATGTTGGGAGAAACTATTATTTTTCAGAAACGTGCTTGATTACTTAAATACGTACGATGATTCTTCATTAAATTTTAGAGGTGCATATAACAACATATTTGGTTTCATTTTAATTTAGATTTTTTCAAATTTAAGTTTTTACTTTTTTATTACCGTTAGTTTAGTTATTTAATGTTGAAATATTATGTCAATTAAATATTGGGACAAGTATAAACGGTGTTTATTATTTAAGGTGCCAATGAGTATTTAATACAAGTGGACGCTGACACAATACAGTGAGTGCTTTGACTTGATAATTCAGAACTCAAATGTCACTCTCAATTTGTATTGTTTTTATATTGTTATAGCCAGTATCTTGTTAACTTTTTGAAAAAATGGTACGCGGTAAAGCTACTGATAAAAATGTGCGTGAAATTATTATCCGGCAATACCATTTTGGCAACACAATGTGTGATATGTCACGTGACATCTGTAGCGATGACCACTATTGATAATGTAATTAAAAGATATGGTGAAAGTGGTAATATTGACGTTTGTAAAGCAAAAGTTCACGAAGGTTCAAAACTGCCTGAAAGAAATTTGAGCTAGCTGTTTGAGGTTCACAATTCAGAAAGAAGAAGTACGTTAAGAGAAATCACTGCACGTTGGAATCAGGAATCTGGATTGAGCGTTTCTCTTACTGAAAATATATTTACAAGTGCTTTTATAAGGTATGCAAATTTTCCTGTGATATGCAGTATTTTGTACCTACCATGTTGAATTTTGTAGGCTAAGGAAAACCGCCCTTAACTAAAACTCAGTCGCAAGTACTGTACATTTGGGCAAAATCTAAGCTTTCGTGGACTGAAAAAGATTGGGAAATAGTTATTTTCAGCGACCAATCCAAATTCTAAGTGTGCATGGGAGACTACCGCAAAAGGGGTAATAGGAAAGAAGCACATAATGCTTTCCTTAAAAGGATTGTAAAATTTCCCAAAGGTGTTATGGTTGGAAATGTTTGTCTGCAATGTTCACAACTCCTTTGTAGGTTCCTGATTCCAATGTGCAGTGATCTCTCTTAACGTACTTCTTCCTGAAATTTCTTTCGGAGACAGTTTTGGTCCTTCCAGAACTTTTGTGCCACGAATGTCAATATTCCCACTTTCATCATGTTTTTTAATTACATTAAAACCAGTGCTCTTTGCTACAGATAATTCACGTGAAATATCACGCATCGTCTTGCCAGTATGGTATTGCTGGATAATAATTTCACACACGTTTTAGTCAGTAGCCTTTCCGTGTCCCATTTTTTCAAAAAGTTAGCGAGATGCTGGCTAAAACAATATAAAAACAATACAAACTGTGAATGACATTTGAGTTCTGAGTTGTCAAGCCAAAGCACCCACTGTATTGTGTCAGCGCCTACTTATACATGTATTAGATGCTCATTGGGACCTTAAATACTAAACACCGTTTATACTTGTCCCAATATTTAGTTGTCAGCATATTTCAATACTAAATAACTAAACAAACGATAATAAAAAAATTAGAAGTTAATTTTAAGAAAATCTAAGTTAAAATGAAAGCAACTATGTTGTTATATGCAGTTTTAAAGTTTAAAGAAGAATCATCGTACTTATTTAAGTAATCAACCACATTTCTGAAAATTAACAGTCTGTCCCAACATATAGTTGTTAAGGCTCGTAAACAGCCAAATGCAAGGTGATATTGGTCCTGTCATATACAAGTTGATCAAGTTGCTAATGTTATGCCCGTAAAAAAGTGGGATGCAAAGGTAAAAGCAGGGTTACCGTTGCCTCTCAAAAATGTAAAGTACACCTGTGTTTTTATGTGAAAAACAATTGTTTTGTAGTTTCATACAAATTAAATATGCATTAAAATGCAGCTTATAAGCGTACTGTGCCCAATTGGGAACATATTTTTCTTAATTTTAAATAAAAAAGTTTGTCTTAGAATGTTTTATGTTTTATTTACACCTTCAAATATCATATCTTAAAAAAAATTTTTTGTGATGTTAAAAAAAAAAAGAAATTAAATCATGCAATAGAAGGTTAACAAGGTTCGATTACTGCTAGTAAGAAGAACTAAGAAGAAACTTACGAGAGATCAGTCTACATTATAAGAAAATATAAATGGAGTAAACATAAACAATAAAAAATGTGCATACTGCACCCTGTATGAAAATAAATACTAAATAAATAACTGTCCTAAAATCTAATAAAATAACAATAAAAGCTACACATGTCATACACATAATATTCACAAGGTTCGATTACTGCTCAGTAAGAAGAACCAGGAGGAAACACGAGAGATCAGTCTACATTATAAGAAAATATAAATGGAGTAAACATAAACAATAGAAAATGTACATACTACACCGTGTATGAAAATAAATACTAAATAAGTAACACTGTGTCCCTAAAATCTAATAAAATAACAATAAAAGCTACACATATTATACACACCATATTCACAAGGTTCGATTACTGCTCGTAAGAACAACCAAGAAGAAATACTAGAGATCGGTCTACATTATAAGAAAATATAAATGGAGTAAACATAAACAATAAAAAATGTGCATACTGCATCCTGTATGAAAATAAATACTAAACCTCGACCTCTATTACTAAGTACTCAACGTCTATTGAGCCACCAGCAGCAATATGATTGGTGTCTGAAATAAAAACGTTTCTTTTTTTTATATTATAAATAAAATGCTATTAAAATTTAAAATACCTGCAGTATATGTTGTGTTCCAATTATTTCATGGATATTTATCAAACATAGTAACAATATCTTCGAATAATCCACTCGATTGCTATTAGGTACAACTGGGTCTTAGTCCGAGTCAGATTTGGATGAAGAAGAGTCATCCCCCACATAAATGTTCAGTGGCCCTACTACTATGTCTGTTACAATGTCAAGCTGCCACATTTTTCCTCTCTGCTTTGCACATGAATTATTCTTTTCCCTAAGGACACTATTGCGTGACCTTTTTGCAAACCTATAGTGCCAAACACAATAATTACATACAACATGTAGAAATAAAAACTTGATTTACTCATCGAAAGCCAATTTCTGTTATCAATGTTCTCAAAGTACTCCATTTTAATCGAGGTAGAGGTTCATCTTCATACACAACCGCTAATATTTTATTCAGAGTTGGCGGTTCGTTCCTTTCAAAAAATTAATGAATCAAATGTCTGAGAGCACTTTTAGTTCCATCATCGACGTTATCCAAAATTATTCGTTTTCTGTGGTACACTTTCAGTGAATGAAGTTGGTGTGTTTCTTTATATTTACGAAGAATGTTGTAAACACTTGCAGCACACACACCTAAATTAATATGTATAATAATATAAACATAAACTATGATAAATATAAACAATCTAGAAATACCTTAATAATAAAAATATACTTCGATGCACTGATGAGCAACCTCATAAAACACAAAAATTAAAATTACCTGATGCCTTTGCAACAAACTCGACGACTTGTCCCCTAGGTTTATCCTGGTTGTCTCCAGTATAACTCTTATAAATGTTCAAAATATGTTGTTTGTTTTCAACCGAAAAATGCCTGGATGTCCGTTTTTCGGTGGAGAAATAACTGCTTGAGCCATAATCGTTGGTATTAATCCATGAAAAAAAGTGCGGTTATTAGATATAATCAATATTGATCATTTTGATTACGTACCTTAATATAAATAAAAATGTTTGTTTAGCACTAAAAAAGCACTATTTATTAAGTAAATGTAAATAACAGCAAATATAAATAACGAATTGCAACAAATAACTGTAATCTCCACAAAACACCAAAACAAAATGTATTTGACAGTCAAGAAGCTATCAACTTAAGAATATCTTGTGATATGGGTTTTAAAAATACGACCAATAGAAAAATTTTATTCGAATTTGGCGCAATTTATGGGGCGGGGCATAATTCTATTTGTTCATTAAACGGAGTATAGTCTGTATATTTTAGAGGTATGTTTATATATTTATAAAAATAAATCAAATTTTGTAATAAATCAAGTCAGCTATTTATATGAAACGATCAAGAGATCCCTTACTGCTTAATTCTCACAGAAGAGTTTTCTTCACCAAAGATGTAAATTTTATAACTATCTTGATGAAGATATTAGGGATTCTGCAAGGATACATATTTTTAAAACTAACTTGAAAAAAATTTTTACTTGATGAAAACTGCGACACGGTTAAAGATTTTTTAACTGACTTTAATTTTACTTATTTTTTCTTTAGATGACTAGTTTATACATGTTTTTTTTTTGTGTTTATGTATTTTAAAATGTCTTTATTCTTGATATATTGTATGTGAGTATATATATGTTTGTATATATGTGAATGCATGTATGTTGCATATGTGCGTATATATATATATATATATATATATATATATATATATATATATATATATATATATATATATATATAGGAAGAAAGGGATAATGGGTATTGCCCGCAAAAAAGGATGAATCCGTCGACACGTGTTTCTGAGTCATTACTCGTAATCATGACGGCTATAAGTTGTAAGGATAGGTACAACTTAGGTTCAACAACACAAAAGGAAACCACTGACAGGAAGCCAGTCGCACATTTGTGGCTGCAATTGAAAAGACCCCGTGTTTACAGGGCATCAGACAATATTGCCACAGAGGCAATTATAGCTACCTGCGTGGTATTCCCTACCCAGGGTTTAAAGTAACAAAGAATAGAAAGTCACTGCGGGATGAGATGTAACAGGAAGAAAGGGATAATGGGTACTGCCCGCAAAAAGGATGAATCCGTCGACACGACGGATTCATCCTTTTTTGCGGGCCATACCCATTATCCCTTCTTCCTAGTTACATCTCATCCCGCAGTGACTTTCTATTCTTTATATATATATATATATATATATATATATATATATATATATATATATATATATATATATATATATATATATATATATATATATATATATATATATATATATATATATATATATATATATATATATATATATATATATATATATATATATATATATATATATATATATATATATATATATGTATATATATGTGTATATATATATGTATATATATATATTTTTTTTCAGTGGAGAAATAAAATTGTTATTATAATTATTATTTTCGCAATATCCGATGCCGGTCAGTCCTCCCGTGGCCTCCGACGCCTCACAGGAGTCGCGCCGGCGCATCAACTACAGCCACTCCCCACATCCCGCAGGGTTAGTGACTGTAAATACCAGAATCGTGTGCCCTAAGCAGACGGAGAGAACCCAGAATGACCGCCTTCTGCATTTGGCCTGCCAGCCACTCGGCTGATTTTTGGCAGGCCGGTATGATCTTCAGTTCCGAGAGCAACGTAGGCTTTATCCCTCCGAGTACACCGATTATAAGGACGAAAATCTTTACCGAGTAGCCTGGGTACAGCACTTGGAGCTCGTACCGGAGATCGCGATATTTGGTCCGTTTCTCCTCCTCCTTCAAGGTGATGTTTTTCTCCGCAGGTGCCGAGAACTCGATGACATACATCACCTTGAGTTGATGGTCGAGGAGGACTATGTCAGGCTTGTTAGCTTGGATTAGTCTGACAGTCGGGAACGAGTAGTTCCAGTAAATCCGGCATTTCCCGTTCTCGACAACGGACTCAATATCTCCGGGGACGTAAGGCAGCACTGGTGTCTGGTCTACTCCGTACGAGTGCCTTAGATGATAGTATAGCACTCGTAATGCCGCGTTATGCCGGTGGATATAGGCCGAAATCGCATATATAGGGCATACAGATAGTAAGTGCATGAGCGATTCCGGCGCCTGATGGCAGGTCCTGCAGTTGATATCAGGAACCTCTACACGCCACACACGGCTACGGTAGACCAAGGTGTTGATAACACCATCTTGACAGGTCATAATGATTCCTTCGGTCTCCGACTTAAGCCGTGCTGACCTTACAAAGGCGAAGGTCAGCCTGGTCGATAAACCCAGTGTTTCTATGTTCTTATAGAAGACACCATGCTGGGGTTTATCGACGTGCTGCCGAAACGAATTTTCCTGTTCGGCAGCTCTGATTCGGGCTTTCAGACGATTTGGCTGAAGTTCGGTGACTGACTCAACATCAGCACCTCGCCGGCCTCCTCGCCTGATATCAAATGCGAGACCTAGTTCATCTGCGGCTCTTTTTGCTGCCTTGAACAATCCTGCTCCCACTCCTACAGTTTCGTGATGTTTCACAAACCGCAAGAGGGGATCTGAACTCCTGAGGATGTTACATACCATACTCAGTACTACTCTGCCATGCGAACACTCCAGGCCCAAGAGTCTTCGGGCCCCCGTTGACGTGGGAGATACACACGAGGAACGGACGATCTAGGATGAATACTCATGTGAATATTCATCATCTTGCGGGTATCTCTGTCTAATTGTCGCAGCTCATCTACCGTCCACTTTACCGTCTGTACTTGCCGCGGAGAGAATCTTTTATTTGTGTTACATCCTGGATGTGCCTTTGTTGCACACCCAGGTATGTATAGGTCTCTCCGGCATCCAGATGTCTTAGGATGCTTCCGTCTGCGAGCTGCGCATCTTCAGGGAATTCCCCGCATCGTCCTCTCTTGAGGTGGACGACTGCACATTTGTCCAACCCGAACTCCATACCAATTGCCCACGTATATTCTTCGACCACCTTAAGAGCGTTTTGTAGTTTGCATTCTCCGGAGGCATAAAGTTTAAGGTCATCCATATAAAATAGATGGGTGACCTTATGCCTCCGGTCACTGGGTGGCCCACATTGATAATCGCGGGTTTGGCGGAGCCCAACAGACAACGGCAGCAGCGAGATGCAGAAGAGGAGAGGACTCAGGGAGTCACCCTGGAAAACTCCTCTCCTAAATGCCACCTGCTCTGTCGTGACCCGCTGTGCACCTGATGTTATGGTGAAGCGGGTCTTCCAGAGCGGCAGCAGCTGTTCTATGCATCTCACTAGTTGTGTTGGTACCGCAAGTACAACAATAGCTCATGCGATGTTGTATCAAATGCCTTGCGGTAATCAATCCAGGCCATCGATAGATTCCGCTTGTATTACACAGAATCCTGTGTAATACAGCGGTCTATCAGCAGGCTGTCCTTGCAACCTGCCATGCCCTTCTTGGCACCACGCCGTTCCCGTATCTGCTGGAAGACCGGATCAACAGACCTCAGTGTCCTAGCATACAAGATACGTGTCAATATCCGGTAGCAGGGGTTGAAGCAAGTGATCGGCCTATAATTCCTAGGGTCGGAAAGATCACCCTTTTTGGGAAAAAGCACAGTACGTCCCTCGACGAACCATGCCGGAATCTGCTGCCCCTCGTTCAACCATGAGTTGAAAACTTGTGCCAGACGGCGGAGAATGGAAGAAAATTTCTTCCACCACCAGTTGTTAATGCCGTCTGGGCCTGGGGCTGCGAAGTTCTTGGTTCCAACAAGTGCTTGTTGGACTTCCTCCGTACTGATTGCCGGGCACACTTCTTCTGGCTCTTCAAGATGTCTGTGACACAGAGTCTCGAAGTGTGCAATTGATGGAGTGTCGCTATTGAATGGACGCGTCGTTTCGTAGATTCCCTTCCAGAAGGTTTCGACATCTTCTACAGTCGGCGGATTCTCGACAACACGCTGTGGCTCTTGAAAGAGTACGGAACAAATTGTTTTGTTCCATACTCCTCACCCGCCTCTTCAATGTTTTCTTTATCGCCATGAGCGCTCGGATCCTATCTAGACAGTGCCGCTTGATGGTAAGCATCACTGTCAGATTTAGGGTATGGTGTTGACGTCTTAATTCGGCTGCTATGCGCCGGATTCTGGGAGTAAAAACTGTACCAGTTGTCTTATATTCCACCACACTCTGGATCCGAGAAGCGTGTTGTCTGGCTGACTGTATCTTGCTCTCGATTTTTTGTACACGCCGCTTGACTTTCTCGACCCCGTGATTGGTTGACCTCCCACGGGGGACGAGTTGCTTCGCGGCGTTGTATACGGCAAAGTTGATATGCCAGATGTCTGCATCTTCCGGAATTTCCTCATCGATGACTGCGTCCATTCTAGCCTAGTCTTGTGGCTTTAGGTTAGTCCTGGTATTAAGGCTAACTCTCGTCCTTAAGTCAACATCGGTGAACTCTAAGGGATGTTTCCCATCAGCTGGTAATTGCCGCGGTGGGACTGCGGCTGGCAGTTCTTCCAGCTGACGGGGTGCCCTTACATAACCTGTCCTGCGTAAGAAGGATACTTGCTCTCTCAGGTGTTGTTGAGAGAAGGCGCGATGTTCTAGATGCATTTCGCATCAAAGTGCATGCAATCGCCCCATGTATCCCCTTCGCTCAGGTTGGCTACTCTCGCGGCAGGTCAACAAGTCGCCCCGAAGTTCCCTCGTCCACTTACATTTTTTCGGTTTCCCGATGCCGGTCAGTCCTTCCGTGGCCTCCGACGCCTCACGGGAGTCGCGCCGGCGCATCAACTACAGCCACACCCCACATCCCGCAGTGTTAGTGACTGTAGATACCAGAATCATGTGCCCTAAGCAGACGAAGAGAACCAAGAATGACCGCCTTCTGCATTTGGCCTGCCAGCCACTCGGCTGATTTTTGGCAGGCCGGTATGATCTTCAGTTCCGAGAGCAGCGTAGGCTTTATCCCTCCGAGTACGCCGATTATAAGGACGACCATTTTTACCGAGTAGCCTGGGTACAGCACTTGGAGCTCGTACCGGAGATCGCGATATTTGGTCCGTTTCTCCTCCTCCTTCAAGGTGATGTTTTTCTCCGCAGGTGCCGAGAACTCGATGACATACATCACCTTGAGTTGATGGTCGAGGAGGACTATGTCAGGCTTGTTGGCTTGGATTAGCCTGACAGTCGGGAACGAGTAGTTCCAGTAAAACCGGCATTTCCCGTTCTCGACAACGGACTCAATATCTCCGGGGACGTAAGGCAGCACTGGTGTCTGGTCTACCCCGTACGAGTGCCTTAGATGGTAGTATAGCACTCGTAACGCTGCGTTATGCCGGTGGATGTAGGCCGAAATCGCATATATAGGGCATGCAGATAGTAAGTGCATGAGCGATTCCGGCGTCTGATGGCAGGTCCTGCAGTTGACATCAGGAACCTCTACACGCCACACCCGGCTGCGGTAGACCAAGGTGTTGATAACACCATCTTGACAGGCCATAATGAATCCCTCGGTCTCCGACTTAAGCCCTGCTGACCTTAGAAAGGCGAAGGTCAGCCTGGTCGATAAACCCAGTGTTTCCATATTCTTATAGAAGACACCATGCTGGGGTTTATCGACGTGCTGCCGAAACAGATTTTCCTGTTCGGCAGCTCTGATTCGGGCTTTCAGACGATTTGGCTGAAGTTCGGTGACTGACTCAACATCAGTACCTCGCCGGCCTCCTCGCCCGATGTCAAATGCGAGACCGAGTTCATCTGCGGCTCTTTTTGCTGCCTTGAACAATCCTGCTCCCACTCCTACAGTTTCGTGATGTTTTACGAACCGCAAGAGGGGATCTGAGCTCCTGAGGATGTTACATGCCATACTCAGAACTACTCTGCCATGCGTACACTCCAGGCTCAAGAGTCCTCGGCCCCCCCCGTTGACGTGGGAGGTACACACGAGGAACGGACGATCTAGGATGAATACTTCTGTGAATATTCATCATCTTGCGGGTATCTCTGTCTAATTGACGCAGCTCATCTACCCTCCACTTTACTACTCCGAAGGAGTAGAGCAGAATCGGAACGGCAAGCATATTAGTTGCAGACACCTTGTTCTTCCCCGAAAGTTCGGAAGACCAAATCTTTCGGAGGCGGTGTCTGTACTTGCCGCGGAGAGAATCTTTTATTTGTGATACATCCTAGATGTGCCTTTGTTGCACACCCAGATATGTATAGGTCTCTCCGGCATCCAGATGTCTTAGGATGCTTCCGTCTGCGAGCTGCGCATCTTCAGCGAATTCCCCGCATCGTCCTCTCTTGAGGTGGACGACTGCACATTTGTCCAACCCGAACTCCATACCAATTGCCCGCGTATATTCTTCGACCACCCTAAGAGCGTTTTGTAGTTCGCGCTCTCCGGAGGCATAAAGTTTAAGGTCATCCATATAATATAGATGGGTGACCTTATGCCTCCGGTCGCTGGGTGGCCCAAATTGATATCAGCGGGTTTGGCGGAGCCCAACAGACAACGGCAGCAGTGAGATGCAGAAGAGGAGAGGACTCAGGGAGTCAGCCTGGAAATCTCCTCTCCTAAATGCCACCTGTTCTGTCGTGACCCGCTGTGCACCTGATGTTATGGTGAAGCGGGTCTTCCAGAGCGGCAGCAGCTGTTCTATGCATCTCACTAGTGGTGCTGGTACCGCAAGACATTCGAGCAAGTACAACAATAGCTCGTGCGATGTTGTATCAAATGCCTTGCGGTAATCAATCCAGGCCATCGATAGATTCCGCTTGTATTGCACAGAATCCTGTGTAATACAGCGGTCTATCAGCAGGCTGTCCTTGCAACCTGCCATACCCTTCTTGGCACCACGCTGTTCGTGTATCTGCTGGAAGACCGGATCAACAGATATCAGCGTCCTAGCATACAAGATACGTGTAAATATCTTGTAGCAGGAGTTAAGGCAAGTGATCGGCCTATAATTCCTCGGGTTGGAAAGATCCCCCTTTTTGGGGATAAGCACAGTACGTCCCTCGACGAACCAGTCCGGAATCTGCTGCCCCTCGTTCAACCATGAGTTGAAAACTCGCGCCAGACGGCGGTGAGTGGAAGGAAATTTCTTCCACCACCAGTTGTTAATGCCGTCTGGGCCCGGGGCAGCGAAGTTCTTGGTACCAACAAGTGCTTGTTGGTACCAAGTACTCCGTACTGATTGCCGGGCACACTTCTTCTGGCTCTTCAAGATGTCTGTGACACAGAGCCTCGAAGTGTGCAATTGATGGAGTGTCGCTATTGAATGGACGCGACGGTTCGTAGATTCCCTTCCAGAAGGTTTCGACATCTTCTACAGTCGGCGGATTCTCGACAACACGCTGTGGCTCTTGAAAGAGGCGGGAAGGATTCGTACGGAACAAATAGTTTTGTTCCATACTCCTCACCCGCCTCTTCAATGTTTTCTTTATCGCCATGAGCGCTCGGATCCTATCTAGACAGTGCCGCTTGATGGTAAGCATCACTGTCAGATTTAGAGTATGGTGTTGTCGTCTTAATCCGGCAGCTATGCGCCGGATCCTGGGAGTAAAAACTCTACCAGTCGTGTTATATTCCACCACACTCTGGATCCGAGAAGCGTGTTGTCTGGCCGACTGTATCTTGCTTTCGATTTTTGTACACGCCGCTTGGCTTTCTCGATCCCGTGATTGGTTGACCTCTCACGGGGGACGAGTTGCTTCGCGGCGTTGTACACGGCACTGTTGATTTGCCAGATGTCGGCATCTACCGGAATTTCCTCATCGATGACCTCGTCCATTCTAGCCAGGTCTTGTGGCTTTAGGTTAGCCCTGGTGTTAAGGCTAACCCTCGTCCTTAAGTCTACATCGGTGAACTCTAAAGGATGTTCCCCATCAGCTGATAATTGCCGCGGTGGGGCTGCGGCTGACAATTCTTCCGGCTGACGGGGTGCCCTTACGTAACCTGTCCTGAGCAGAAAGGATACTTGATCTCTCAGATGTTGTTGAGAGAAGGCGCGATGCTCTGGGTGCATTTCGCACCAAAGTGCATGCATTCGCGCCATGTATCCCCTTCGCTCAGGTTCGCTACTCTCGCGGCAGGTCAGCAAGTCATCCCGAAGTTCCCTCGTCCACTAAAGCGTCCGTGTACAATGCCAATGTCGTCGTTGTTGAGACTATCCGGTGAGGCCCCTCCCGCCTGTCTCTGACCCCCATCTGCTTGGGGTCGATCGTGAGGGGCCCTTCTTCTCAGTTCATAAGGAACCCGAAGTAGAAGGGGTACCAGGTGGTTAGCCTTGGTACCCCCGCCCGACATTAGTCAGGCAGAGTAGCCTCTGCCTGTCCAGGGTGCACCAACGTGGAGGTTGCCGACCTTGCACCCCTTTTTATTATTATTATTATTATTATTATTTATATAATATTATTTCCTAATTATTACTCTTTTTAACTGAAGACTGATTTAGTTTTAATTATAAATAATTTCTTATTTACAGAAAATAAAAAAAAACTGTAAACAGGTAAATAACTAATAAGATTTTAATAAAATCAAAACTATTTTAAAAAAACAACGCAGTAGCAATCACTTGGAAGAATATACGAAAAATTGCATTTTAAAGTAAAATTTTAAACTTTATTAAATAAGACCTAATTTATTTAACTAAATTTAAGAAACATATTTTAAAAAACTTTTTATTTCAGATTAAACAGGAAAGGAACATTCACGCTAAATTATTTATATTGTTATAATGGTATAAAAAAAACACTTTTCTAAGGTGACGTGTAGAAAGTCTGAGTTTCCAAGGCCCGGTTTTTCAATCACTAGTTAACTACTAGTTGAAGGTTAATCATTACTCCAGTTACTCACTGCATCCAGTGTCTCTTGAAGGGTATTTGATATTACTCCTTCAGAGTTTCCTCTGACTAGTATGACTAGATCATCTGCATATGCTAGAACATCAACCTCCCACAGTGTGAGAATAGCCAGTAGGTCGTCCACAAGAAGTGACCATAAAAAGGGGGAGAGAACCCCACCCTGCGGGCATCCTCTCGTGGCTCTAAACCTAACTGTTTCTCCCTGTAGAGACGTTGTTATGGTTCTGTTTGATAGCATAGCACGAATCCAGTCGCCTATAGTAGGCTCAATTCCTCTGGCATCCACTGCTGAATATAAGGAGTCGGGCACTGCATTATTAAATGCTCCCTCAATGTCGAGAAAGGCTCCCACCGCAATTTCCTTCATTTGAAGGGATTGGGTGATCTTCTCGACTAGGTTATTGAGTGCTAGTTCTGTTGATTTTCCTGTCTGATAGGCGTACTGATGGATATTGAGGGGAGTGATGATTCAGGATGTTCCCCCTGATATATCCGTGTAGCTCCTTCTCCGGGCCTTTCAACAGAAAATATGTCAGGCTAATTGGTCTAAGCGATTTAGGGCTTGGTTCTTTCCTACCCATTTTTGGTATATATACTACCTTAACCGCCGACCAACTAGATGGGATATAGTTCCATACCAGACTAGCTCTGAATAGTTTAATGAGGAATGGGAGCAATATTTCCAGTCCATTTTGTAGTAGAGCTGGAAAAACTCCGTCCTCTCCTGGCGATTTGAGTGGTTGGAATGATCTGATGGCCCACTCAGTTGCCGGTATTGTGATCACCTTTTTAGCCGTCAGCCAATCATTTTTATCAGGTCGTTTTAATCGGCTTTCTGATGGTGACGTCTGTTGGTCATCCGCATTCAAGCACCCTGGGAAGTGGTTTTGTGCTAAGAGCTGTAAGGTTTCCTTTCCAGAGTCCGTATATGAGCCATCCAGTCGCCGTAACGAACCGAATTCCCTCGTCGGCTCTTTGGAAAGAATGTTGTGGATTCTGGTACTGTGAGGTAGGTCAGTTATACTCTTACAGAATTTCCTCCAAAATCCCTTTTTTGCTTTCCTTATTTCTTGGTTATAGTCCGTTAAAGCGGATCTATATTGGTCCCAGTCGCCCGAAGCTTTAGCTCGATTAAAGAGGCGTCGAACTTCTTTTCTCATTTTATCCAAATTTTTGGTCCACCAAGACGTGCCTCTATTGTCCTTTTTTGTCTTCAGTGGACAGTTTTCGTTATATGCTGAGACAATTGCGTTGCGGATCTGTTCTGCCGCAATTTCAGTCTTATCACGATTCCTGATTGTGGTGATAGCGGATTGAAGGTGAGACTGGAGGGAATGTTTGTACCCTTCCCAGTCCGTGCACTTCGGATCCCGATATGTCACCATAGGTCTTGGACCAACTTCTATATTGAATAGAATATGATTTGAACACGAGGGTTCAGAAGATAGTTTCCAATCGGATATCTTGTTGCTCAAGTAGTTTGAGCTGATTGTGATATCTAATACCTCCTTCCTATTTCTGGTGACAAAGGTTGGTTCGAAACCAATGTTATTCACAGTTAGTCCTTCACCTATAAATATGGTCGTGCTTCCCCACGCTGTATGGTGGGAATTCGCGTCACATCCAATAACCAGGTGGATATTATTCCTTTTGCTGTAGGCGATTAAATCCCCCACTGCAGCTGGAGGAGGTTGGTCTGCAACTCTATCACCCGGGAAGTAGGCTGAGCAGACGATTATTTCCGTCTTGCTTCCTCCCTCCGAGATCGATACCTGGACGGCTACAACGTCCTGGGTGCAGTAACCTGTAAGTACAAAATGGTGAATGTTATTTCTGATCAAGATACATGCTCTGGGTCTCTCATTAGAGCCGATTTCTATTACCTTGCCAGAAGTATTTCCCAGGTTGCATACTCTGCTTGTGTTACTTATCCAGGGTTCCTGGAGGAGAGCTATGTCGATTTGCTCTTCCTTAAATATTTTGCCGAGGACGTATGTGGTCGCCCTGGCTTTTTGTAGATTTTCCTGTAAACATCTGATGTAAGATGTTCCCAATTCTCCAGCCCCTGGAGATGGGGACTTTAACAGCTCCCGCTCCTGGTCCGATGATATTGGGTCATCTGATGGAGTAGGATTGATCCCAATCTTCATCAGTTTTCCAGTTTCCTGGTTGTCAGTGATAGTAGTACCTTCCACAGCCTGACCTCCCACTGTGTGTACTGAGCAGTCGCTGGCTAACGGTCGGGTAGAGCCCGCTCTCTCACTCACTTCCCCGACGGGAACTGGAGTATCCCTCCCCTGTTCTGTTAACTTTTCCTTACTTTTCTGCATTGAAAATTTCTGGCTACTGTCCTGTGCCCGCGCCACTGGGCACCAGGTAACTTTTTTTGTTGAAGAGGTTATTTCCCTCTGTGCAAGTCTGTTGGTCCACGGGTGTTGTTTTATTTCAAACCTACCCGTCGGCACCGAGGTGTCGCTGAGGTCATTCCCCTATCCGCCACCTAGGGACGCGCCCGGTAGGGGTTGCAGGCATCCCCCCTCGGGTACATAAACAGTACAAAATTAAAGACAACAAAGGTTAACTTTCTTAAAATATCTTGTTCAATTCCTTCAGAGGATAAAGTGAACTTGTGGATTAGAGTTTTTCCGGAGTTGCAATTTAATGGAACAGAATTATATTACACAAGCTGTAAAAAATTGTACATATTGTTTCAGGGTCTACCAATCATTTGATATTACTGGCCATGATAAAATCATAGAATTTGTTGGGCTGTTCCGGTGCTATTATTTGTACATGGGGGTTTATGGCCAGGTAATTGTACAAATATTACCTGAGTGATTAGGCTTGTTATTGTGTGTGTTCCACAGGGGGGTCGCCTAGCATCATGTATGCCCTGTTAATGTTTAATATGGTGTGTATGTTTGGGGGGCGTAGTTCGATTTTGGGTGATTTATATGCAGATATTATCAGTATATCCTTGTCAAGTAAATGTAACGTGATGGCAATTGCTTCAGGTGATTTTAGGATAGGGAGGGGGTTTGGGTGTGTTTATGTCCCTTCCTGACGACCAGTGCTGTGCCGCGATTGTCTAGGCTTATCTACTCGATATACCTGGTAGCCAGGGAAGGTTTAATTTAAGTGAGACTTTAACAAAGTTTCACACAGAGTGCAGACATCGAAATTATAGGAGAGTTATTGTTTTGTTTTTCCTATCCTGGTGCAATTTAGTCGAATAGTGTGACTAGAATTTCCATCAGGATGAAAACTTTTTCCATTGAGTCGTTCGTTTGTTTTAATCTATTTATGGTCGTTTCCACGGTTTTTGTGATAAGCGAAGAATAGTTATGGATTCCTTAAATTTTAAAGGTTCCTTAACTCAGACGATATTGCATCATCAAAATTTAATTGTTTCATAGTTAAGTGGAGAATTCGTTTGACAACATCGCAAGTGAGAATCTGATATAGTGATTTTTATACATTTTCTAGAGAGATTTGTTCTTGTCAGGTTTTAGTTGTCAATCCTGAAATCTGTAATATCAATGAACTTTATAGAGAAAAAGAAGTATTACTTTCATTTGTTTTGAAATACAAACACATTGTGGAAAATAAAATAACGGACCAGGTTTCAGTACGAGAAAAGGTGCAAGCTTGGGTTGGTAAAATAACCTAAGAATTTAATGCCCTGTCCTAATATGTGCAAAAGGATTCATTAAATTTTTTTATATATTTATTATTCTTCTAGGGTATTAAGAATACCCAAGAAAAATGTGATATCTAATATGTCGTGATTTGACATGATATCATGGCCCATTTTTAAGGTTACAAATTAAATTTAACAATTATTGTTATCTGCACTCATAATATAACAACTCTTAATGACAATTGGCGTGCGCATTTAAGCATGCGCAATCCATTCCTTACATTTAAGTGACCTTTAAGCTTTCATCGATCGTGGTTCAAACTAAGGAGTCCATAAGCTCCACTTAAGTAATGGTGCAAATCAATTTACTTCTTCAAACCAACGTTAGCGCTAAGCCGCACTTAAATATACACGGTGCAAGCGTCCATTAGTGTGTTTTTAATGGTTTTCTATATACTTTTGCGGTTAACCTCCTTTAGGTAATTAAAAATTTTCCTTATAAGGTTTTCATTTTGTTCTGGTTGATTTGTATCCCGATTGGTTTTTTGTTTGTTAGCTCAAAACTGCCGCCACGCTTTTATATTTTGCGTGTTGATCAGATCCGTTTTTTCCTGTGTTAAAGGGGGTAGATTTAGGGGATGTGGAGGTAAGTACGGGTTTATGTGCAATGTTCTGTCGCTGTCTAGGTGTAAGTTGTGTATTGGTTTTCGGGTTGTTGTTTGCAAAGCGTGCCACAGCCGCCTGATACCTGGGGTTTCATCCCCTGTAGCTCGCAAGATGACCCCCTCCACAGTTAGCGCACTTGCATGTGGCTGCGTCGCAGGGTACACCCTGGTGTGCTCCGCCGCACCTCACGCATCGTGGAACCCGGCGTAGCAGCACAGATCAAAGTTCTGGTATCTGTGACACTGTGGAAGGCCGAGTCTTACGTACTCGCTCACCATCACTCTGAGAAAAGAGGTTGGTAAGCGAGTACCAGGCTTCGGCCGCTTGTCAAGGAAATGAGATTATAAGTATATCGGAGGGAATTTTTTTTCCTTCGTTGGGGAGCATAAGTCTAGAAATACTGTGAAAAAGTAAGTCCTTGAGTCTTAAGTGTCTTGATATGGTCTTTTGAGGTATCTGTTGGTATATACTTGACGACCAACTCGAGCGGTCTTGAGTTTAGAATGCTATGAGTGTGAAATTCTATTTGCTAATTAGTTAAAATAATAATTATTTCTCCATGTTCTGTAACAGTCTGAAGATAACATCAATGAATTTATATGATAGTATCGGCTATATTTGTGTAAGAATTTTGTTTATCACTTTGGCTTTACAGATTACAGATGTGAACGTCAGTTTGGTTGCACTATTTTTAGAAGGGAAATTTATAAATATAGATTATAATAAAAACAAAATAAAAACGAGAACCTGTTGTTTATAAAAACAAAAGAGCAGTTTACATCCTGCAACAAACTCAGGATGTGAACCAAAGAGAAACTTAAAATACAATAGGCACATACAACAGGATTCAGAAAATATTAGTAAACTGATGCATTTGAATATAGTGCCTGCGAAATAAGTGTAACTCATTGAAACAAGCCATACTGGAATTTTATCGGTATCTTATTAAGTGAACATTGGTTAAAGGAGGAAGAGAATGATTTATATCAATTGCAAAATTATTACTTGGCAGCATCTTACTGCAAGAATGAAAATATTCATGGAAGTGTTTGTACCTTTATTAGGAATGATACATCTTCCATTCCCCTTGTTGCCATAAACTCCATTAGTGTCGATAAACATTTTGAAACAAGTTGTGTTTATATTTCTAGTTATAATATTAATATTGTTACCATATACCGGTTTCCCTGTGGAGATTTATACCTATTTAAAGACAAACTGAATCAAGTACTTGAAATCTTAAACATTCAAACTATGTGTTTGTGTTTCGTGTTTCTATTAATAAGTGATAAATAATAACTGAACAATATTTTTCCATTTACAAAAAATTTGTGTTTGTTCTAGTCAATATTTTTTAGTAAACTTTATTTTGAACTTTTACATGTCATGAGTTAATGCCAATAACAAGAAGTATGGCGGAGAAACAAACACCGGACTTGTTAGCAGCGTTGTTAGAATGGATGAAAGATTAAGAAAGGACACGAAAGAAGACAAAGAAGAACAAGAAAGAAAAAGGCAGGAAGAAAGATGACTTAAGAAAAATGATGGAAGACCAAGAAAAGAAACGTCAGGAAGAGAAAGATGAACAAATAAAAATGATGGAAGCTCAAGAAAGAAAACGACAAGAAGAAAGAGAAGAACAAGAGAGAAGATAACATGAAGGAAGAGAAAAACGAGAAAAGACGACAGAAAGAAAAATAAGGAGAGAAGATGACAGGAAGAAGAGAAGACTTAAGAAAAATGATGGAGGCTCTGGAAATAAGACAAGATGAGAGCGAAAATATAAAGAGAGGAGCAGCAGGCAGCCATTTTTACACTCACTGAAAAATTTAAAGGTGACGTTATAGAAAAAGTTAATGGAGTTAAGGAAGACGTCAGTGAATTTAAAGAAGACGTCAATGAATTTAGAAGAAAATTTGAGGGAGAAATAACTGAAGTTAAAGGAAAAGTCAGTGAAGTTGAAGGAGAGATAGCCCAATTGAAACAACAATTAAGGAAGAAGGGTGGCCAATTGGTACTGTCGTTTAGTATTAGATTACAACCACCTTCCTTTGACGGTCAAGAATCCTGGTCAACATAGAAGAGACAGTTTGAGACAGCAGCATGTTCAAATAATTGGAACAGCATTGGTATTGGCACTGAGAAGCCAAGCATTAAACCTGCTCCAAACAATTCCTGCAGCACAACAACAAAACTTTAGCATTCTGAAGACAGCGTTAGAACTAAGATTTGGCGACCAACATCTCGCACAAGTATATCAGGCTCAGCTCAAATCACGCTGACAACGGGATGGAGAAAACCTCCAGGAGTTCCAAGCTGCTGTACAAAGATTAGCCCATCTATCCTCCCCTGATGCACCAATGGAGTTTTAACAACAGTTAGTAGCTGAAGCATTTATTGACGGAGTAAGGGATCGAGAGGTTAGGCGAATTCTTAAGTTAGCCAGGCACAAGCGAAGTAGTGAGGCTTTAATACATGAATTTGAGATTGAAGCTGCCTATAAGGATACCACACAATCAAACCAGTGAGTGAGAGCTGTGAACGAGACCCCAGCTGAAAAAAATATTGAAGCTATATTGTCTGAGATACAAAAGATCACCCAACTACTGACAAAAACGAATTCCCAGCCGAGACAACACCAACAACAACTTAGTGGAAGGCCGAATAGAGGTATCCGTTGTTATAGGTGTGGTAAAGTGGTCCATATTAAGAGGAACTGTCAGCGCAGCCCAGAAAGGGTAAACACTGCTGTGGTTGAGGGGCCACAGGAAAACTAAAGATGGCTGGTACTTTGGGTCTGCGCTGGCTAGGAAATGTGGTGACCTTCGAGAAATAAAAGTTTCTCAGCTTCGGAGAGTTCAAAGTAGTCTGCTGTTGGAGGATTATGTAAATAAGAAGAAATGTCATCAATAGTGTGAGCAGGATTCATAATGGATTTCCAAGTAAATTAAGGACAAAATGGATTATTTATTCGGACAGCTACGGGAGATAGTGCAACGGTTCATGGGGAAGTCTATTTGGACCTGCAAATTGGCCGTTTATGTATTAAACACCAAGTTATCATAGCTGACCTTACAGATGACTTCATTTTGAGATTAGACGTTATGGAAAAGTATAGATTTGTACTTGACGTGGGAGAACGAGTTCTAAAGATTGAAAATGAGGAAATTATTCTTTCAATAGCAGATGAAAACTTCCGTAATATTAGCCTACTAACATCGATGACAATAAAAATTCCTGCACACACAGAGAAAATAATTGAGGCAGTCCTGGAGAAAAATTTTGGAGGATACCGCTTTGGTCTCGTTGAGACGGATGACACAATTAAAATGACAGACAATGTGACAGTTGGCTGATAGGAATAAGTGCTTCTAAAATAAATTTGTGTCCATAATAATAATAATAATAATCTTTATTTGAAGGTAATGTTATAAATAACAATAAAATGAAATAACAGTCAGAAAATGTTCGAGTGCTATGTATTTCCTGGGGTTCATTCTCCCTAAAACATTGTTTGTTATTGAAGAGAAATAAGAGACATTCTTGTACACATATATGGCGCTTAGAGTAAGTAATTTATTAGCTTTAAACTTATTTCTACAGGTTTCTGCTGGTTTCAATTTTAAAATAACTCTTAGGGGACATTTCTGTATTACAAAAACTTTGTTAATATTGGAGCAATTTCCATACAAAATGAGACCATACCGAACTATGGACTCGAAATTAGCGTGATAAACTACTCTAAGCGTTTTTAAATCAACATATTTTGATAGTACTCTGTGTACCATACTGAGTTTAACTTTTTACATATATGGTCTACATGACAATTCCACTTTAGTATTTCATCGATATACATACCTAAAAATGTTGTACTCTCTGAGAGCTGTATTCTGGTAGTGTTGTTTAAGTTCATCACATCTGGGGTGTTAAAGTGAGCATTATTTGTTTTGAATAACACAGCATTAGTTTTATTAGTGTTTAATATGACCTTATTGTTCATGAACCAAGTTTCCGCTTTCGTGAACAACATATCTGCCAGAATTATTGCATCAAAGTATGTAGATGCATACACTAAAAGATTTGAATCATCAGCATAGTTCATCATGGACTCACCATCAATGGATATTATTTCGGATAAATTGTTAATATAATAAACAAAATAGGTCTCAAAATACTTCCCTGAGGCACTTCAAGCCTGATTGTTTGACATTATTTTTTGTTACTACGGCTTTCTGTTTTCTATCAGTGAGGTATGAACGAAACCACTTTAATATGTTACGTCTTACTCCATATTTTTCTTACAGAGAAGTATTTTGTGATCTATACAGTCGTATGCTTTGGATAAATCTAGAAAAAGTCCTAATGCTATGTTATCTTCTAAAACATTGAACATTGAAGTGTCTCAAATATTTTAGAAAAAAACTGATAAAAAGACTTATTGATCTCTACTTTTCAATCAAGGACTCATCTACTTTTTTGTGTAAAGCTATTATAAGTGCTATTTTTAAAGAATCTGGGAAAATGCCATTTTTTAGAGAATTGTTAATTATATACGAAATAATATCGACGGTTTTATCTATACATATTTTTAGTAAATTGGTAGGACTACCATCATCCCCACAACTCATTTTATTTTTGAAGTTATGAAAAATTTCAAGAATTCCTTGCCTGTCTACACTTTTTACATACATTGACTTATCATATTCATTTATTTTACATGTGAAAGATGACTTTGGTAACTGTGAAACCAAGTCAGGTGTAGTGTTTGTTATGAAATTATTAAATGTTTTGGCTATAACCATGGGATCGCCTTCAATGGGTGTATTAGTTGGTGACTTAATTTTACCTCATTTCATTTACTATATCTCATATAAATTTTGATTTATTGTCTATTTTGATACCTTTTCGACTTGGCTTGTATTAATAATCTGTTATACTCCTTTTTTACTTCGTTGTAGGGTGCTTTGTAAACTACATCTACACTACTTGCAACAAAAAGTAGATCGAGCCAGTTTCTGCATTTCTTTATCTCTGGGTCATCTCTCAAATCAATGTTATTTTTTGTACCAATTTTTATATTTCTGAGCGGAAACGAATCCTCGAACACAGAAAGAAATTTGTTCATGAAAATATCCCATTTTTTATTAACGTTTCTTTTATCTAGTTCATATATTTCATTCCAGTTTGTTAGAGATAACTTCTCTACAAAGGACTTTTTTATTTATTTCGTTAAAGATTGTCTTCATTGTGTAGGGATGGTAGTTCTTTTGCAGTTTAATTGTTACTTTTTGAGCAGTATGATCCGAGATAAACGTGTGCAAAACCTCTGCTTTGTATATCTCTTCATTTGTGAAAATATTATCAATACTAGATTTAGTCAAACTTGTGATTCTGGTATAATCTGTTGTTATCAGGCTTAAGTGATATGAACTCATAAGTGAACATAGATTTGATCTTTGTCTACTATCTTGAGACAAGTCGATGTTAAAATCATCTGCAACAAATATTATTGTATTTATGGGTGAAATTAAAGAGAGGGCTTCATCTAGTTTATGTAAAAAAATATCTATATCTTAGTTAGGCGGCCTATATATTGACATAACAATGACATTTGATTTATTCAATTTATATTCACATGCTGAGCATTCAAAAATATTTAATTGAGATAATGATTTTATATCTCCTCGTTCTTTACAACTAACACCTATTTTAGCATAAATTGTACTACCCCCATGATTTTATTCTTCCCTACATACACTAGAGACTAATTTAAAGTTTTGATTGTTATATGCTGTTAAGTGAGATTCTGATTTCCAGTGTTTATTGATACAAAAAAATAGATTAGTATCTTCCGTCTGAAAAGATAATACGAAAAACGTATGTTTTATTATTTTTATTATTGCCAACAAATTGTTAAAAAGTTATAAAATCTGAAACCGCCAATTTCCGAAATTTGTGACATATAATCGTTAACATAATAAATAAACTGAAAACCGAAACTGAATATGGGGGTTGGAAGCTTTGGAGAATAACAAAATCCATTAAGAATCGAACTTTTGTTTTAAAAATCATAATGAAAAAAATCATAAAATTTAAATTGAAAAATAGTGGCTTAGTAGTTATTATGTTTTAACATTAGAAAATTTTTAAATTAATACATACCCTTAGATGTTGAAGCCATAATTCCAAATTTGTTCAAAAAATATAGGCGAAGAAAACTTAAAATAAAATATCCAATTTAATGTCAATCAATTTCACCAACGCATAACACCACAATGCTCTTCAAGTAATGCTAAGATGGCTAGGTCAACCTGGGCTGAAACAAAAACTCTCCAGTATTGGCAAGAGTTACCAGGATTAGTTCATTCGAGGGCGTTTATAAAATACCCCTTGAAATCAAGAACTAAGGAACTTTTAGAATTAAACAGGATAAACCTGAAAACTCTAACAGGTCTATATACCGGGCACTGCCGACTAGACTATCATCTGCATAAACTCGGCCTAGCGGAAGACGCTGAGTGCCGTCTATGCTTGGAGGATGATGAGAAGACAGGCCACGTCTTATGCACCTATCCCGCTGTGGAGAGAATCCGATTCTCAATATTTGGCAAAGGGCAACTGCTGCCAGAGGATTTGGACACATTCTTACCCAATAAAGTTATCAGTTTCATTAAGAGACTGAACTTATTGGGTGAAATGTAATTAGGAGTGAGCCACAAGAGGCCTGCTAATGGCTGCAGTGGAGGGTCCACAAGGATCCACTCACAAACGATGAACTGTTCATCGTTTGTGCTCATAGAGAGAACAGAACAATGATATACAAAAAGAAATATTATAAAAATTGTACATAAACCATAAACAAAGACGTTAATAAATTAGTTTTGTGCCACATTTGAGAATCGAAATTTAAGAATATATTGAAAAAGGTATAAATCCATACCGAAACGTTTATACGAAAAAAAACTAATAAATGAATTCCACCACAATCTAAAAAATTAATTATTTAAAAAAAGAACCATATTCCCAAGAAAAAAACAACAAGAAAATATATAGAAACAAGGTTCAAGAAATAAAAAAAAATATAAACTTCTAAAAAACTATATATATATATATATATATATATATATATATATATATATATATATATATATATATATATATATATATATATATATATATATATATAATTGTCACATTTAGCAACATTATAAATTATTTTAAAAGGTTTTAATTGTTTTCATTAGTATAAAATAAAATACAAATAAAATGCAGATAAATAGCGGTACAAAAACAGAGTGCAAACGTGCAGTAAAAATAAAAGGTTTAATGAATACAGTAACATGCATACATTTATGAATGAACATTTCCAGAAAATAATTTTAATTTAGTTTTAACATATGTGTAGTAGAATTAAGTATTTATTGTTTCATTTCAAAGATGTAGTTAGTTATAAGGTATTTGCAAAGCCAAATTGGCCATAAAATTTAATGAAAAACAAATAAAAAAGCAAGAAAAAGGTGTTTCAAGTCGAAGTCCTGGATCTTCACTGGCAGAGCTGACGAGAGACCTATTGTGTATTTCCTGCCATCGAAAAGGTGTCACCAATGTAGTCCCACATAAAAATTTCACTTCGATCAACTTCAGTACTATCAAAAGTTGCATAATTTCAGGGGAAAGATTTCACCTATAAAAAGAGACAATTGTTATAGTATAAACTTGTAAAAGGGGAAATTTATGAAAAATCTAGCACAAAATCAATGTAATTGAACTTTAGATAAAAGTTAAGAAAGCAACATTCAATAAACAGGGGAAAATATTGTAAATTATATAAAAACTTTCATAACGAAACATAAAAAGTGCATGGTCTGTAAAAGTGAATATAAACTGAAATAAAACTTACCAACCAGGGGTGCAGTAATGTGTTTAGATGAATGCCATAATAACTTGTCCAATATTGGGGTTGAAACATAAACATTTCTTGATTTTTGTATGTGTGACAGCGTAGTTGAACCATATTTTCATCCAAAACTAAGCAGAAAATTCATCGATGTGGAAAGACATGCCATCAGGACAAAGAAGACACTCAGTGCTTCGTGTGTGAGTGGGGGTAGTTCAAGACACCGTGTTAAAGTGTGGTAAAAGGGGGCGAAACCAATTTCGACAGCCTACAAAGGTGTAGAAACAAAAAAATTTGTTTTTGAGCAAAGTTATATGTTAATTTAGATATGAAAAGATTTGTTATGAGTAGTTAATAAGTTCGAGTTATATAAAAAAGGAGTTTGTTTGAAAATTTTATAAAATGAGACGTAAAAAGATAAAAATTTTAATACTGGATGTAACACATGCTAATATACAGAAAATGCTCAGGAAAAGCATCAGGAAAAAGAATATTGTATTAAAAAAAAGGCACCAAAATGTAGTATAAAAGTTTTTATTTTCAAAATATAAAATATTTGACACAAAAAATAATTTGCGTCACAAGTTCATTTGTTTTTGAAATTTGGTGATATTTCTATATATAAAATTAGAGGAAGCAGAGGAAAAAAAAGAAGAAAGATTGGTTGTTATTGAATGAAAAATCAGATTTTTTTAAAAATTTTCTAATCGAGTTAAATACAAATAAAAGGAATGTATAAACTAAAATCAATGGTAGGAAGTAAACATTTGTAAATAAAGAATATAAAATAAGAGATTCACGTCATAAAAATAAATAAACGGCGACAGTGAAAAAATTTCAAGTACTTACCTGGTATAGTTAATCCAGCTGGGGATAAAGTGTCGGAGGTTGTGTAACACTAATCACAGCACAAAACGGGGGAAAAGCACCTGGAAATCATCAGGAATCAAGAAAATACAATACACAATACCAGTAGGAAGTTTGAGCGGCCATATTGTTTGAAACTGAACAGCGAAACAGCTGATGTAGGATTTGGTGAGAAACTAGACACTAAACGACACAGTTTAGCCAACTGCAGCGATAAAAGGGAATTAAACAAGGTAAATAATCTCGAGATTTTAAATTTGGGTGGTTATTTTAAGATATTTTAGTAATTTTGTTTGTTAAAAATTTTGAAAAGATAAATTAAACAACTCCTTATTATTTTCTGAAAATGTTTAGTTTTTTTGTATGAATGTGTACTGGTTTTGTGTGTAAAATTTGAAATTATGCTACTATTGATAGAACCATTGACCCTGCATCCTGAGAAAGATTAAGAGTAAAATTTTAAAACAGTAAGTAAAACTTACTTAAATAAAATCTGAGTTAGTTGGGTATAAAAGGGCATACATAAAAGAATATTTAAATTTAAAATTAATAAAGGCGCCAATTTTCATAAATTTTAATTAATAAATCACAAAATTTTCAATTTTTACAACAGTTTTAATAAATCAAATCAAACTTTTTCAAATTTTAAAATCAACAATCATTATTATCATAACAATATATATATATATATATATATATATATATATATATATATATATATATATATATATATATATATATATTATATGTATATATACACACAGTGTGAGTTTTAAATGCGTAGTTATAGTTTAACCCTCAATATATTTCGTTGAGTACAATCGATTGGCACTGTAAAAATTTTTTTTTTTACAAAATAAAATTTGAATTTGATAGTTTTTCGTCCTCCAGCAACTGAAATTTTGATGGTCACTGGATATCTCTAAACGCCGTTCACAGAAATGACGTAACTGAAGGCAGTGTTGTAACTGTTCGTCACAATTCTATTTTAAATTAGTACACAACTGGTAATATGTGGTTTGAATTAAATTCTAAAAATGAAACAAAATTGAAAATAATCATTTTATAAAGAAGCATCTACTTTAACGAACGGAAAAGCAGATTTGTTTACTTAATACGTGGATAGCACAGAACATCAGCTGGCCGCAAGGTCGATTCACTTCTGTTCCGTGGAGCGATCGAATTCTAAGTCTTAAATTATTAATTGCTATCTCATCTACAATAAAATTATTTTTTTGCCCAGTTTAGTAAAATGTTAGTAAAATCAACAATAAATTCTGATAACAAAAAGTTATACTCCTTTATAAATAAATAAATTAAACCATAAAAAATTCTAATACTGAAATAAATAATATAAATCACTAATAATAATCAAAAATTAAAAACACACTAATAACCATTAAATAATATTAGTTTCCGAGAATTGATTCAATCACTAATAAAAATATAGCGTTCCACGCCGTTTTCCTTGTCTAGCATTTTCATCGGCTTGAAAATATGCCTTTAACATATTCACCTACTCGGCATTAGAATAATTATTCGCCATTGTTATCACTACATTTCATCAAACGAACAAATTATAAATAATAAATAATGGTAACATAATAATAACTTTGAAAAACTTTGAATCATCAAATTTCAAACGTGATTTTGAGCGATGAGATACGATGCGAGTATAATTGCATTTGAACACATTTAAGATTAAGTTTAGTTGTTTACCGTCAGGGGCGTTTTTGGTAGTGCTGATCTGCGGGATGTAGGTCTGTCATTCGGAGTTGAATTGTCTTGAGTGCAGAACCGGATTGAGTAAATCGTACCAACTTTTGATACAAAATTCTACTACAAATCAGAAAATTGTACTAGAATGCTTTTTTGGAAGCGTTCTTTTATGAAATAATAAAAAAAATAGTATAAACCGAGACCCACTCTTGCGAAACTGACTTGAAAGAAAACTTGTTTTTTTTGTAAAACATTTTTAATAGTTGGAACTTAATTATTCTGGTAACAAGCAGAATACAATTATGTTACAGAAAGGACAAGGGTCCGCAGAACATCAAAAAAAAGACAGCAGAAAGAAATGTTTTAAGAGTTAGGTTAGGTTAGGTTTGTTGTGAGTGGGTCTCAGTAGACCCTCCACTGCGGCCATCAGCAGGCCTACTGTGGCTCACGCTTAATTATATTTCACCCAATAAGTTCAGTCTCTTAATGAAACTGATAACTTTATTGGGTGAGAATGTGTCCAGATCCTCTGGCAGCAGTTGCCCTTTGCCAAATATTGAGAATCGGATCCTCTCCACCGCGGGACAGGTGCATAAGATGTGGTCTGCCTTCTCATCATCCTCCAGGCATAGACGGCACTCGGCGTTTTCCGCTAGGCCGAGTTTATGCAGATGATAGTTTAGTCGGCAGTGCCCGGTATATAGGCCTGTTAGAGTTTTCAGGTTTATCCTGTTTAACTCTAAGAGTTTCTTAGTTCTCGATTTCAAAGGGTATTTTATGAACGCCCTCGAATGAACTAATCCTGGTAACTCTTGCCAATACTGGAGAGTTTGCCTTTCAGCCCAGGTTGAGATAGCCATCTTGGCCGTACTTGAAGATATGCCAAGTATTGGTTCTGGTCCGATGAATCGTGATCCCGCTCCTTCTCTGGCTAAGGAGTCCGCTATTTCGTTACCTTCCATACCAGAGTGGCCGGGTATCCAGACCAGAGTCACTTTGTTGTTCTTGCCCAAATGATTTAGAGCTTTCTGCCAGTTCCATACCGTTTTGGAGTTACACCGGTAGGAGCCAAGAGCTTTTATAGCTGCTTGGCTATCTGAGAAAAATTTTTATTGATCTGCGTGTAAGATGCATATATTCCAGCCTTCGTACACACAGTTCAATGGCATGAACCTCAGCCTGAAAAACAGTTGCATGAGTACCTAGGTTTGAGACTATCCTCACCCTTGGTCTGTAGCTGTGTACTCCGGCTACTGTTCCCTCGGGAGTTTTGGAGCCGTCTGTAAACCAACAACTGTCTGCCTTCAGTAGGTCGGCTTTATTCCGATTCCACTCATCTCTTTCTGGAGAAAGGATGTTGAAGGTCAGCTCGTAGTTGGTCATAGTAGGCATAGTATCCGAGGGCATTCCCAGGATGCTGTGATTCTCTATGTCATCCAACAACCTGTTCCGCTCCATGATACTAGTCTGCGGCATATTAATGGCCGCTTGTTGCAGTCTGTAGGTTGCCCACCTGGCCTCTCTCTCCAGATATATATGAAGAGGGGGTAAATCCAGGAGGATTTCCATTGCAGCTGACGGTGTGGTGCTAATTGCTCCCGTTACGGTCATGCATGCTAATCTCTGCAGTCCAGAGAGTTTGGATTTGTTTTAAGAGTAGTCTAGCTTTTTCTAAAATAATTTCGTAATCAAAACGAGTATTTCTGTGCTACGAACGCCTTGAAATATGTTTACTAAAAATTAATACTGATTGCTGATTGGTTGAATACAAATTTCCTGTTCTTCCGTGATTGGTTAAATTAAACTGTTTGCTTACATTTAGAGCACGAAAAAGTGACAAGGCCATGACAAGTGAATCATGTTACTTTTAAGACAAACATTAGTTCTTTTGTTTATTGAAATACCGCATAGAGGAACAAATTATGATAATGTCCTAGATTTTTGAAAGAGGTACCGATGGACTAAAAATTATTAAACTGTCCTGAATTTAGTACAATTGTACTAGAAATCACTGGCAGCGTGATGTTCACGTGATCAGATCGGACTGCGGAACGCTTCGTTTTCCTGTTGATCTACCGGCAATAAAATCGAGGACGACGAACCTCACCTATTTTAAAGAATTGTAATCAGGCACGTCGTTTATAAGAGCGAGTAGTTATTTGGTTTATTTAATTTTTATTTGTCCATCGTTATTGCTACTGTTTTGTGTCCTGGTTGTTTAAAATACAATACAAAATGTCTAGTACCAACACTGCAGATGAAATGGGAAATAATGTTGACTTAAGTCTACCTAGAAAATGGTTAAATGTTTTTGTAATTCTAATTCCGGTCCTGTTTAGTTCCAACGTTTAGAATGCTCTTGTAAATTTGCTCATCAAAAAATCTGGCGACACCATGGACGCAGCCATTTTGAACTTGAACCCGAAATGTCATTCATTTAATGGTTATTGTTTAGATTTCTGTGTTATAGTGCGATTTCTTTCATTATATGAATTTTTTGCGACTCTATTACTACGATAAGATATTTTAATACTTTGTGTAGTGAAAATAATATATTTTTTTATCAAGTGCAAATTGCATTTGAAACTTTCGTAAAAAACGTTTGTAGTAAACAATGTCTTGTGCGGTGGAGGAATGTTCTAACGTAAAACGTTTTAAACCTAAAGGGATCACTTTTCATAGGTAAGTTAGTTTTGATTTGTTATTTTTTTTTCAGTTTTACAAATACGTGTTTTAGATTTCCTAAAAGAGAGATATTGGAAAAGTGATTGGAAGTTCTTGGGAAAGACTAGCACTGGCAGTGGTCAGAAAATAATTATGTTTGCTCCAAACACTTCAAAGAAGGTGATTTTATAAACCTTGCACAAAGTTTTCCTGAAAGCTGATGCAGTGCAAAATTTACAACTCACAAAGGAAACTGCGACGGATATTCACTTGGGCCAAAATATTTATGTTGCATTTACAAGTGAAAATAAGACTACAGAACAAGTGTCAACTGTTACTGATGACGTTTCACTAATGACACAATCGTCGTCTTTTAGTTCTACACAGAAGTCTTCATGGTCGATCAGGAATGAAATTAAAAAGGCGTTTGTGTAAGATATTGTTTAAATATAATAAGGTATATGTATCGCTAATTTATGTACTTAATTTTAGCAAAATTAATTGATGACGAGACTATGACAGTAGCACTAAATGTAGGAGAGTTAAATTTATTCAAACTATTCATAATTGTGGGCAAGTTCTTTATATAAATAAGGACTTCATAAAATTTTCGTTAAATAAATTATTTCAGTGTTTCACCTGGTAAGATTAAAAAGAAATATACTGAATTACGGAAAGTTGAACGAAAGTCCAGAAGAAAGCTATATTCTGCCATGAAAACTATAAAGAATCTGAAAATGAAAAATAACTACCTTGAGGACAGTTATGGAAGAATATTATTTAATCACCGATAATAAAATATTAAACGTTTTATAAATTTTATAATGTTTAAAACTCTATTTTTTACTAGATTAATTTTAACGTATTTTTGGGATGTATACAATATTTCAGTGTAGGTATCATTTTTTATTTCCTTATTTAATCCGTATTTCTAAATTTATCGGAGAATAAAATAAAATATATTTTGAGTTCAGCTTTGTTTTACATTATTTATTATAATTGCTGTTTATGTAACAAATCCATAATATATAGCGTTATTGAACAAGTCAATTTTATGTCTGAGTGAGCGTACTGGCCAAGGCCATAAAGAGGACGAATTCAATAAAGCCTTATTATGGAGGAATTGCATATAAAGCTTTATGTTCAACTGCTAAAATTGGCCCATGGAGAAAAATTCATTTTATAAATTTTGTATCTATTCTATGCGAAGTGTGCTGTGTAGTATTTATGACATAGTTTTGCAGCCATAAAGTACCTCTTTATAATATTAGTAAAATAAAGATATTTTATTCTACTAGTACACTTTATGGCTGCAAAACTATGTTTTAAACAGTTCTTTATAATGTAGTCGTACATAAAATATCTTGTTCAATTTATGAAATCCTATGATTTTATGAATTAAACATAAGTATTAAATTTTACTTCAGCTGTTTGTGAAGCCGTCGAAAATATTAACGATATCTAGCTGAAAATTGAAAAGAGTTTCGCGGAAGTTTCTCTTTCGCGCCTGAATTCATATAAATGTTCAACCAAAAGTCCCTAAAACTGATGGCAACCATGGCCATGGGACAAAATGGCAGCTTTCAATATTAGCCAAAATTATTTAATCTCCGCATGTGACAAGCATTCTCCAAGTGCAGCGTTCTCTTTGTGCTTTTATTTCAGTTTTGCGATATTTTAACAGTGCGTAAAAGTACCTTTTGTTATTAAAATAGTTCGTGTCAAAGCTTGGATATTGTATACAAATAAAGTTGGGTAATTGTTTTTATTTAGTGAATGAACTGTGTTACTGATTTGAACTCGTTTTCTCATCTTAATTCTACGAATATGCTTGATGATGTGTGTGATGTGGTAAGAATCACCTGCAGTCAGTCAAATGCGTGGAATGTGAATCGTGAATTTGTCGCTAATGTATTCTACGTAAAAAGATAGGTCAGTGTAACTTGCCCGTTGACTTGTCAGGTAAATGAACCGGCCAAACATAGTTCAATGCCTGTTTCAAAACGATTTATTTAATAAATTACAGAATTACTTAAAATTTTTATAATCGCATGGTAAGTAACTACTTAAAAAATAATAATCCTTTTATAAACTTTAATAAAACGAAATTTAAATTGTCGGTAGCATTTCATAAGTTTACTGTTAATCGAAAAATTTGGTTTTAGATGTATGTTCCATACAAAACACTTGAAGGAAATGTTAATTGATGCAAAAAAGGCAAAATTGTACATTTCTTACATTAAAAGGTATTTTAAAATGTTTAAGAATTATTTCAAATGGAACAATTAGTCACTTTAGGTAATTATTTCGTTCAAAATTATTATGTTCGGGAACGAACTTATAAATTTTATAAGAAATGCGGCAACGCTGCGTCAAGCCAATGCACCATTTCAGATAAAATGAAAAATGTTTCTAGTAATCAGCAGTTCCGAAACAATTTCATCTTATTTTTTTTGGAAATCGATCTCAATTTTACGTGGGAATTAAGAGAAAAAATGTGTCAGTGGGTTTCTATAGATGTCAAGAATCGGTGGTTTAAATATAACTACACACTTAAGACTCACCCTGTATATATAAATCAAAATTTATAATTTAAACTCAGATAACAAGACAAAGATCTAATGTTAACTAGAAATGTTTCATTCTTAGGTATAGAAATAGATTCGCATTGTCTGACAGTGTAGGTGTGAATACTGCATTAAGTGCTTATCATGCATGTATTCAGTCAAAAGTTAGATATGGAATAATTTTCTGGGGTAACTCTGTAGATAAAAGAAGAATGCTAACCTTACAAAAACAATGCTTGAGAAACATCTTCAATCTTAGGAAAACAGACTGTAAAAATTTATTTATCAGGCATAAAATATTCACTGTAATATGTTTGTACATCTATGAAGCAGTAGTTTTTATTCTAAAAAACAGGTCACTTTTTGGAAACCTAGATCACTGTTATAATACTAGGAACAAAAAAATCTGTATACAAATGTAACAAAATATTCGTACATTCAAAGAAACGTTCATTATAGTATAATAAAAATTTGGAATAAAATATCCCTAACTTTAAGACAACTTCCTATAAGACAATTAAAACAAAAACTAAAGGTCTATCTCCTTGATAAAGCATATTACAGCCTGGAACATTTTTTGATGACAAAAAAAATTATATATATATATATA
This sequence comes from Rhamnusium bicolor, assembly GCA_029963845.1. NCBI lineage: Eukaryota > Metazoa > Arthropoda > Insecta > Coleoptera > Cerambycidae > Rhamnusium > Rhamnusium bicolor. The sequence goes on along the minus strand of JANEYF010004898.1, from coordinate 209,762 downwards.
TATATATATATATATATATATATATATATATATATATATATATATATATATATATATATATAAAACAGAGAATGAATTTGATGCGGGTTTAATTACATTACAGTAAAAAACAATGAGAATTAACGGGTACGCCCGCATAAAGAAAAAAATTGCACGGTGGAAAATGCAAAAATTGCAAATGGCAGAAAGATGCAAACCGTGGACACGTGTTTCTGACTAATTGGTCTTCATCAGCACGGTGTAGCTGAGTTAAAATGATGGACAAAACTCAAAAAAGACACTAAAGGAAAACCACTGGCAGGGAGCCAGTCGCACCTTTGTGGCTTCCACTTGGATGACTCCGGTATGGGAGCATCGTCCAAGTATCGCACACGCGGGCAACTAAAGCAACCTGCGTGGGATTCCGGACCCAGGAGAATGAATATGAACAGAGAATGAATTTGACGCGGGTTTAATTACATTACAGTAAAAAACAATGAGAATTAACGGGTACGCCCGCATAAAGAAAAAAATTGCACGGTGGAAAATGCAAAAATTGCAAATTGCAGAAAGATGCAAACCGTGGACACGTGTTTCTGACTAATTGGTCTTCATCAGCACGGTGTAGCTGAGTTAAAATGATGGACAAAACTCAAAAAAGACACTAAAGGAAAACCACTGACAGGGAGCCAGTCGCACCTTTGTGGCTTCCACTTGGATGACTCCGGTATAGGAGCATCGACCAAGCATCGGAGCATCGTCCATACCGGAGTCATCCAAGTGGAAGCCACAAAGGTGCGACTGGCTCCCTGTCAGTGGTTTTCCTTTATATATATATATATATATATATATATATATATATATATATATATATATATATATATATATATATATATATATATATATATATATATATATATATATATATATATATATATATATATATATATATATATATATATATATGTATATATATATATATATATATGTATATATATATATATATATATATATATATATATATATATATATATATATATATATATATATATATATATATATATATATATATATATATATATATATATATATAATTTTTGTGTGTATATACAAATTAAATATATTGGTCGATGCCCTAATATAGAGCCATCCAAGTGGAAGCCACAAAGGTGCGACTGGCTTCCTGTCAGGGTTTTTGTTGAGTGTCTTCTTTTTAAGTTATACCCATCATTTAACTTAGCTACACCGTGCTGAGGACGACCAATTAGTCAGAAACACGTGTCGACAGTTTACATTCTTCTGCCACTTGCAATTCTCTGCATTCTTCCACCGTGCATTCTTTATGCGGGCGTACCCGTTAAATCAAACATTTTTATACTTTAATGTATATAATCCCGCGATACAGCTTCTTTCTCTGTACCTGTCTATATTTATATATTTGTGATTTTATATTCCATGTATTTGTATTTTATATTCTATGTATTTGTAGTTTTATACCGTAAATTTTTATATATTTATATTTTTATGATTGATATTTAACTTATATTTCTGACATGTTCTACACTTATGGTATAAAGGAACAAATAAAACATTATCTATCTATCTATCTATCTATCTATCTACCTACCTATCTATATATATATATATATATATATATATATATATATATATATATATATATATATATATATATATATATAAATAAATTTTTTTTTTAGGAGTACTTGTCCATTTCCTCTAACGTTTGTACGAGTTTCTGTAACCATCAATACGCCAGAGTATAGTTCAGAATTTGCTGTTACTAATTTGGAAAATATTTCACTAGGGTTTCATAATAATGAAGTAAAAAAAATTTCTTATTGAATTTATGGCAGATTCAAGTGATGTTAATAAGGATTATCATGTAAGGCATTTAATATTAATAATAATATGAATTTAGGTTAGCCATTCATTCATTTCTGCTTATAAAGGAGGGGTCTCACTGTCGATAGAAAATCCGCCTCGTGATCGCAACTTTGTAGCGCGTTGATTCTTTAGTGTTTTTTAGATTATGTAGTGTGAAATAATATAATGATAAAATAAAAGTGCTTCAACTCTGCGCTGTCGGTAAAAATTGGATGAAAAGAGGTCAGAATTCGAGTTTTCCCTGAGAAAACGCTGACACAGTTGAAGTTTGGCGCTTTTTTCGTCAGCAGGAACCGCACTGAAAATCGTATTTATATTTTTTTTAGTCAAGTTTAGTAATATATATAAAAAAAAATCTAAAAAAAAGAAACCTCAATTTTTTGGTGTAACTGGATTTTGTATGGAGTGAGACCCCTCCTTTGTATTTTTACATAATTTTACAAATTTTCCATCATAGGACATAATGAAATAAGATTTGAAACGCAATTAAATTAATTCAAGAAATAAAATTTAGGGATTGTTCGTGATATGACAAGTCACCACAGAATGTACAAAACTTTTACATCTTAGTAGGAACACTATAAGTACTTATGTCCTAATTAAATAAACATATTAAATGATTTCTTGCTCACATGTTTTCTAAAAAAATTTAGTCCTATATTTCAAGTAAATGCATTATAAAAAATGATTAAAATTTTGGTACCAAATGTTATTATTTTTGTCACAGATAAATACAAAACATACATATTTTTAAACAATTGCTTTCCTGGCTATTTGCCATGATGAATATTGTATAAAGTGTGAAAAAGATAATATGCACATCATATTCAAAACAAGTGGCACAATAATGTTATTTTTAATTAAAACTATTGTGTTCAGCAAAACCAAAAATAAAGAAATCAAAAGTAAGTAATCACCAATATTAAATGTCACTTCAGAACTTTAAAACATTCACAAATAGGTGTTTCTGCATGTATATCTTATCAGATCGTCAGTGTGACTTTTAAAATTGTGAAGTTATTTGTAATTGTCCACTTTTTTGGTCGCTCCAGATTGTTTAGTTATGACCCTGTTAGTTAGGCAATTTATAACTTGCACAATTAAATAATAAGTTGTCTATAGCTCAGTGGTTTTAGTGAGTACCTTTATTCCCAGGGGCGCGGGGAAAAAAGTTGCGAAAAGAAGCGAAATCGCGGGGAGTTAATAGGAGAACCTGGCCGGACGCGGTCGGGGTATGTTGTTTAGACACAAGTGTGCGATTTATTTTGTATCTGAAAATTTATTGATTATTGATTAATGTAAAATCAATATTGTTTATTTGTATAATGTATAACTTGGTATGCACGTGAATTGCAAATCTTTGGTGCTATGAAGTAGTATCGCCATTAGCGGGCAATAGTGCAATATGTGCTTATGCTTTCATTTTCTGTGGCGGCGTGTTGATCTGTTTTGTATTGGTGTTATCTGTTCTGTAGCGGTGTTTTTCACTTACATTGCTGTTTTATGTATGTAAGTTTTTCTGTTACATTTTACCATCTAGTTTACAACCAAGTGCGTTATATCGCAATATCTGGCTTTGATCTTATTTGTAACTTGAATGTTATAAATCATTCCACTTTGTTGTATTAATCTTTTAGTTATATCTCTATTAGACACAGGCATGGGGAAAAGCAGCCCACTGTTATTTGCAAAAAAGTCTTGATACTACAAACACCGGCAGTGAGAAGTATAGCTGGTGCTAAATGGGATGAAAGCTGTAGACCTATTTTTACATCTTTAAAAATAATGTCTCTTTTTTTCTATGATACCTAGCATTTTGTAATATTCTAATCGTTAAACAAAACCTGGATAATAATCCATTAATATTATCATAAATAATCATTGTTTTGACAAATAGTGTAAAGTATAGTCACTGTTTTATATTTAGAAGTTATTTTTAAAGAATTTTTAATTTGTGTGAATGTGTAATTGTGTACATGTGAAAATTATTTACCATTTTGCCTTTGCCTATTGGCTAAGTATAATTGGTAAATGTTTTCATGTTTTATATTTAATAATTTAATTAAACTGTAAAAATATATTGTAGATTCTAAAGAAGATCAATATATATGATCGAAACCAGTCAATAATATACATATCTGTTATTGTCTAAATTATTACCTACTAATTTTGACGTCATATAAGGCGGGTTGTGATTCTAAAGTAGAAAATTATCGACCAATATCCCTCTTAAATTCTTTTTCTAAAATATTTGAAAAATATGTGGCACTAAAAATTATAAAGTTTCTTGATAAACATAAACTGTTTAATAAAAATCAATTTGGTTTTCTCTACTAGTGCTGCTATTATAAATTTTTTAAATAATTTGTATGAAAACTTTGATAAAGATGGAAAAAGTATAGGCATCTTTCTTGATCTGAGTAAGGCCATTTATCTGTCATTCTAGACATATAAAAAAATTAGAAAGATACGGTGTAAGAGGTCAACCATTAAATTGGTTTAAAAGCTATTTATCTGGTAGATCACACTTCGTAAAAATTAATGATACTAAGTCTGATGTACTTGAAACCACAATTGGAGTACACAAGGGACAGTTTTAGGTCCGTTGTTGTACATAATAATATGTAAATGACTTCATCATAGATGGCTCTTTATTATTTGCAGATGATACTTCTATTTTAATATTAGATTCAAAAATAGAATATATGGTAAATACAGTTTATGTAAAACTCTCACAAGCTCATGAATGGTTTACTGAAAATAGGCTTGTTTTAAATAACAAAAAATCTGTTTAAAAACAAATTAAGTTCCTCTTCTTGGTAAAAGTTAAAATATAGAGTGGAATGAAAAAATAATATTAACTGAAAAAATTTTTTGTTAATTATTATTTACTAATTTATCTGTCTTTCTAAGATTTAATAGTCTAAGAAAAAATTACAATGATAAAAACTAAAAATGGTACGATTAGACAAGAACAAAGTGTTAAGTTTTTAGGTTTACACAACGGATAATTGTTCATGGTTTATTTATATTGACAGTATTTGCAAAAGAGTTGCTCCAGTTTGTTATTGCATTAATCAATTACGAAATATTGTGGATCAGTCAATTTTGCTTATGTACTATTATGCACATTTCCAATCTGTAATCTCGTATGCCATAATTGCCTGGGGAGCCTCAAGCGATACTATAATAATTTTGAAATTACAAAAAAAAGCTGTAAGATTTATTGCCAGATTAAATAAGCGAGATAGCTACAAAACCTTGTTTAAACAATAATTGTTCCAATTATTGGAATATTAACGGTACCATGCATTTTATTATTAAGTCTACTAGTGTATACCAAAACTAAACCATGCACTGGTACACTTAATAATCACCATTCATACAACACACGAAATAACACAACACTTGAAATGCCTCTACATAGGTTGACAAAATATAGACAAAGTCCAAAATACCTGACTATAAAAGCATGTAATCATTTACCTGCCAAGGATAAGAATTTGCAAATAAAATATTTTAAAAGAGAACTTAATAAATTATCGGAAATCTTTAAATTGCCAAACTTTTGATACAAAATTGTGCTAGGAATCAGAAAATTGCACTAGAACGCTTTTTTGGAAGCGTTCTTTTATGAAATAAAAAAAAACAGTGTGAACCCAAGTCCACTCTTTGCGAAACTAATTTGGAAGAAAACCTATTGTTTTCCTGTAAAACATTTTTAACAGCTGAATTATTCTGGTGACAAGCAGAATATAATTATGTTAAAGAAGGGACAAATGCCCGCAGAACATCCAAAAACAGACAGCAGAAAGAAATGTTTTAAGAGCAGTCTATCTTTTTTAAAAATAATTTTCTAATCAAAATGAGCTACTAACACCTTGAATTATATTTACTAAAAATTAATGCTGATTGCTGATTGGTTGAATACAAATTTCCTGTTCTTCTGTGATTGGTTAAACTAAACTGTTTGTTTCCATTTAGAGCACGAAAAAGTGACAAGACAATGACAAGTGAATCATGTTTTTAAGACGAGCATTAGTTGTTCATATTTGTATATTTCAATACTGCATAGAGGAACAAATTTTGATAATGTACTAGATTTTTGAAAGAGTTGCCGATGTACGAATAATTATTAAACTGTACTGAATCTAGTATAATTGTACTAGAAATCACAACCCTGGTAGCCAGTGTCGCCTCCGTCGCCTGGACGAAAGTTCTCAAAAGTTGAATTCAGAGAAATTGCACACGATAAACATCTTAGACAACTGAATAATGTGACATTTCCTATAGACAATACTACAGCATTTGAAAAATCGATTTCTTACCTAGTCCCATATGTACTTAATATCATCTGATATTTGACTAAACTGTTTAAAGACTATGAAGGGAAGGCGAAAAATTATGATTACTGATGAGAACCTATAAGTCTTAACAATTTTTGTAAAATATTGACTAATTATATTTTTAGAATTTTAATCTGTTTTATAAATTATAGTTGTCTGTTGTATCACATATTTTATCCTAAGTATATCTTTTATTTTATAATTGTGAATTTCCCAGGACAGGGTTATAAAATATCATTTATAATGTATCTTGTCGTTTTGTAGTTACAAACAATAAAATATCGTATTAAATGCCACCTGCTCTGTCATGACCCGCTGTACACCAGATATTATGGTGAAGCGGTTCTCCAAAGTGGCAACATTTGTTCAATGATTCTTATAAGTGGCACTAATACCGCAAAACATTGGAGCAAGTGTAACAATAGGTCATGAGATGTTGTGTCAAATGCCTTACGGTAATCGATCCAAGCCATTGATAGATTCCGCTTGTATTGCACAGAATCCTGTGTAATACAGCTGTCTATCAGCAGGTTGTCCCTAAAACCTGCCAGGCCCTTCTTAGCACCACACTGTTCGTTTATCTGTAGGAAGATCTGATCAACAGACCTCAGTATCCTAGCATACAAGGTAATATCTTGTAGCCGGACTTGAGGAGGGACGTGATCGGCCTATAATTCCTGTCCCTGTCCTTCCTGTGTATGGAAGGAAATTTCTTCCACCACCAGTTGTTAATGCCGTCTGGGCCCAGGGCAGTGAAGTTCTTGGTACCAACAAGTGCTTGTTGGACTTCCTCCGTACTGATTGCCGGGCACACTTCTTCTGGCTCTTCCATGTGTCTGTGGCACAGAGCCTCGAAGGGTGCAATTGCTGAAGTGTCGCTATTGAATGAACCCGTTGTTTCGTAGATTCCCTTCCAGAAGGTTTCGACATCTTGTACAGTCGGCGGATTGTCAACAACACGCTGTGGCTTTTAAAAGAGGCGTGAAGGAATCGTGCGGAACAACGTGTTTTGCGCAATACTCCTCACCTGTGTCCAATGTTTTTTATAGCCATGAGCATTCGGGCCCTATCTAGACAGTGCTGCTTGATGGTAAGCATCACTGTTAGATTTAGAGTCTGGTGTTGACGTCTTACTCCGGCCGCTATTCGCCGGATTTTGTGAGTAAAAACTCTACCACTTGTCATGTATTCCACCACACTGTGGATCTGAGAAGTGGGTTGTCTGGTCGACTGTATATTGCCTTTGATTTTTTGTACACGCTGCTTAGCCTTCGATTTTTTTGTACACGCCGCTTGGTCTTCTCGACCCTTTATAACGTGTTAGTTGACCTCTCACGAAAGACGAGTTGCTTCGCGGCGTTGTACACGGCACCGTTGATCTGCCAGATGTCTGCATCTTCTGGAAGTTCCTCATCGATGACCTCGCCCATTCTAGCTTGGTGTTGTGATTTTAGGTTAACTCTGGTGTTAAGGCTACCATCATCCTTAAGTCTACATTGGTGAACTTTATAGGATGTTCCCCATCAGCTACTGATTACCGCAATGGAACTGCGGCAGTTCCTTCAGCTGAAGGGGTGCCCTTACGTAACCTGTCCACCAGGCATCATGTAACCGCGATATGTACTCTTGCGTGCTTTTTCGCTGCTCTCGTAGCAGGTCAGCAAGTCATCCCATAAAGCATATGTCGTCAACATTGAGACCTTCCGGTGGGCTTCCAACATGCCTCTGACCCCCATTTGGTTGGGGTTGAGTCCTTCCTCTGAGTTTATATGGAACCAGATGTAATAGGTACCAGGGTGGTTAGCCCTGGTACCTACGGCCGACATCTGTCAGAGTAGGGTCTGCCTGTCCAGGGCGCACCGAGTGGTGATTGCCGGTCTGATTTTACACCGATTATTTTTATTATTATTATTATTACTGTTTATCTTTTATTGTTGTCAAAACCAGTCATAAACTTTTACCTAATTAATGAATGAATATATATTTAAATTCGTGTTATGAAGGTATTTGTTTTATTTTTCAAGTCAATATGTGGTAATCACAGAAATTTATGTGAAACTCAAAATTAGTATCAGTATTTATATTATTAGTATTGGTGTCAGAGGAACCGCAAATCAGTGGATTGTATCCAATCTACAAGGCAGAATACAAGAAGTAGTCATAAATGAATGTACATCTGAACCACTACCAGTGAGTACGAGAATACCCCAAGGGTCGATACTCGGACCCGTACTGTTTATTATCTTTATAAATAATATGCCACAGTCATGCCGCTCCACTGATATGACGATTATATATGCAGATGATAGCAATAACATTATTTCGAGAGAGAGTCTGAGTGAAACAGTATATCAAGCCAATAAATCAACGGATGAGTTTCAGACGTGGTGTTCAAATAACGGTCTACTTGTAAATTCCAAAAAGACAGTATATATGCAATTTATGACGAAAAATAATCAACAAGACTTTAGTCCTCTCATCATGATTGACAAACAGTCTATACAATGTGTAACATCTACAAAGTTTCTAGGTGTCACCCTTGATGAAAAAATGACATGGAGGAAGCACATTGAAATTACAGTCAAAAAGTTAAGTACTGCGTGTTTTGTTATGAAGCAAATATGTGATACCGTTTCTATTGAAGTGTAGAAATGTGGATACTATGGATTGGTACAATCTATTCTATCTATGAGCTGATATTCTGGGGAAACTCTGCACACGTTAATAAGGTGTTTATCATGCAAATAAAGATAATTAGATGCATGATAGAAGTTCACCCATACACACTGTCAACCCCTTTTCATAAATCTCGGTATAATGACATTACCATCATTATTTATTTTTAATCTCACCCTCAACTTGAAAAAAGAACTTAATCAATTACAAACACTACACAATTATAGTACCCGTACATGTAATCAACTTCACCTACCTTTTTCAAGACTAACTATGAGCCAAAACTGACACATCTATCTTGGAATCACCTGCTACAATAAGCTTACCCAGATACTAGGTGATGTAAGTGACATAACTTTTAAACAATTTAAAAATAAATTGCACGCATACTTAGCAAGTAAGGCTTTTTACTCTGTGGAAGAGGTTTTATCTTTGTAATGTTTTAGTTTTTATTTATTAATAATTATATTAGTGTTTGCATGCATACTTAGTGAGTAAGGCTTTTTACTTTGTGGAAGAGTTTTTATCTTTGTAATGTTTTATTTTTTATTTATTAATAATATATTAGTGTTTAGATAATTAGTGTTTACTTACCTATGACAAGTCTGATCATTTGTAATGTATTGCACAACAAATAAGAGACGAATAAAAATATATTATTATTATATATTATTTGCAACATTGAAAATTGTGTATAATGCTACGAATCAGGGGCGTGCGGTGAGTTTTGATACAGGGGAAGCAGTTTGTGACATAGAGTGATGGGTAGTGCGAAGCCCCGACCGAAGCGAGGCAAAAATTTTTTTTAAGAAAAGGGGCATGGCTCCCGTATACTCATTTTAAAGCAAATATCGAAAACTGCAAAATTATGATATCTAGAAAAAAGTACACTTGTAGGACCGCCACTCCTCAATAAACATAAAACATAAAAACACCACAAAAATTAGACAACCCCCGATTCCAAAGCCGAGCTGCGAGGATTACACTTATGAAAAAAACGCAGACACACAACCATACCCACCGACATTGCCAGCACCGGTGGCGGGGATTGAACCCGCAGCGAAATAGAGAGTTTGTTAAGTAGTTAACATGCACATACCTACCTATTTACAATGTAGTTTAATCCGCCTCTCCTTTTTGGGATGTCGGAAATAACTTCGTCGTAAAAGTTTGAATTTTTTTGACATCTTCACAAAGTCACTTTCTATTGTTAACAGGGACAATTTTGAAAGCCGCTCTTCACTGGTTAAATTTCTTGAAAAAGTTTTTATTCTCGTGTCCGTTTTGATAATTTTGAAAAAAAGGCAGCCATTCCACTAATACTTGAAAAAAACACTTTGCACTCTTTAAGACACGCTGCAGATTGAGCTAGAACTAAGCTTAATCGATGCGCAAAACAATGTACAAATATTGCATTCTGAAAAGTCTCTTTTACTTTGGCCTGCAGGCCCCCCAATTCACCAGCCATTACAGCGGCCCCATCATAACTGGGCGATAAATTTGGCACCACACTGTAGATCATCGACTATCTGACAAACTATAGTATATAAAGCTGCGGCCGTTCATGGCGTTGCTACGTCTAAAAAATCCTAAAAAGCGCTCTTGGAATTTCCCATTTGGATTTATGTAGCGTACTACGATTGACAACTGACTAATATTCGTAATATAGGTTGTTTCATCTAACATAACTGCAACAAAAGGAGCTTTTTTATTTCTTGCTTGATCTTTTCTAAAACAATATTGCTTATCGACTGAATATGATTTGATGTACCGCGAAATATCGTGGAGTGTTCCAGATGGTTACTTAAAATTGTATCGTATTTTGCTAATAAATCAACTAAATTGATAAAATTGCCCCTATTAGCAACGTTTCGAGATTCAGTATGACCTCTAAAACTAAGTTCATTTTCGCCGAGAAAACAAACAATATCAATAAGTCCTTTTAACACTTTCTTTCAACTGCTGATCTAATGAATGCTCAATTCGTGATTTTCCAAATGTTTATTCTTTTAGCACCGCTCCCAAATGAGTTTCACACTTACTATGCCTTTTTGTCACTTTGTGAATGTTGTTTAAATCTGAAAAGCCATTTTTATTCCAAACACCTTTTTCATTTGTGAACAGTACACATGGCCAACAAAACAATTTACACAAATTTTCACAACCCCTTAACTACTGATTAGCACTGTACACTTCAATATTAAAGTACCTATAGCATGATTTAACTTTCGTTTTTAAGAATTTTAAATCAGGTGTTGGTTACCCATTTCTAATAATATCCAGTTTATCTTGAAACGAATATGTTGAAAATCCCCTTTTCAACAAATTGCACACCACACAAACGCAAATAATATTTTCCACAGTCCTAGAACTAGCTTCCAAATTTAATAAGTAATTCTAAATCTGCGTACACGCGCACTAATATTCAACGTTTTAAAAATCACTTGTCGCTGCACCACAGGTTTAGAAACACCAAAAAAGTTTTTACAAATATAGCACAAAAGCTGAGAATAATACTAGGAAGATTAATATTAAGTATAATATTAAAATCGATATTAAAATCGAGATTAAAATCTATAAAATAAAACGTATTACGATGCTATACAGCTCAGATATCAAGATTATGAAGTGGGATGGGATGCATATCAATAAGTTACCTACTTACCAGAGACAGTTGTCTCTGCTTACATATATCGAAGTTGCGCGAGTTCGTGTTGGCTCGATTAATCGAGTGCGTCATCGTTACGGTTTTAGCGTGCAACATTATCTCAGCTGCATAAAAGCAGGGCCGTATCTATTGAAATTGGGTAAAAGTAAATTTTAATGATTAATATATGTGATAAATAATAATTAGGTTCTATTTATGTGTTTTTTTAAATAATCCCAGGGGAAGCACTGCTTCCCTTGCTTCCATGGACCGACCGCCACTGCTACGAATAATATGTGTTCAGTTTAAAACAAGCCCCATAGCTTTTCCAGTTTTTAGCAGGGGACATACATTATAGTTTTTGTAGATAATATCAAATTATTATTATTAGGAATAAAGAAAAAAAGCGGGAGGCGTTCAACAAAAATAAATAAAAAATAGATTTAATTCTGACTCCACTGCCCACACCCTAAAGATTTTATGTTTGCCTCCAAAACTAAAAGTCTGTTCACCTAAACTTTGCAGCATTAGCCGGGATAGAGAACAAAATGCCCGCCGATTCTTCATGCAGACGGCAGGCAGATGTACACAAGTGCAAAGTTGCTATTGCGGTTCATTTTCATGTTTATTTTATTTCGTAAGTATTGGCCATAATTGGACGTTTCACTCACGTAAGTCCAACCCAACACTGCAAAGTTTAAGTGAATAGAGTGTCTTTGGGATATTTTTTCGACTATCAATTTCTACAAATGAAGAATTTGAATTTTGTAGAGAACCAGGCAGTTATATGTTAATATTGGTACTTCTGTTTCTTTATTTTTATGATTTGATATAAAATAGTTCTCACGCCATTCCGTAATTTTTTCTAAAAAGTACCATGACTAGCATGTGGCATGTGGTAAAGTCCACCAATCATCTATTTCACACCACCAGTGTTAACATTTACAAATTGACACCAGAACTTCCGTTTCAGTATATATTTTCTCTTCACATTGGAAGTATTTTTTTTTAATAATATCATTTGTCAATTCCTAACCAGACATAGATCGATTTTGAACTTATTTGTTCTCTTCAGTATGCCATAGGTTATGGCACAGACAAATGATAGTGGCCAACCTGCTAGTTATATACTAACTAAGGTGAAGTGAATAGTGGTGAGAGGTATGAAACTTCTCATATGGTCTGAATGCTACTATCCGACCGACATCCTAGATGTCTCTGTGGCGGATAGCGACTTGCGATATTGGCTATCGATCTATCGTGATTTGAAGGTGTAATTCAATGCAGGTCGGGGTATTTGGCCGCTGAGTAGTTGTTTCCTTCAAATCATATTTAATTATATATATATATATATATATATATATATATATATATATACAGGGTGAGCCACGGTGGGTGGAGTATTAGAAGTATATGGAGAATGGATTAACCGATTGCTTTGAAATTTTGGTTACCAAGTTAATCGAGTATGATCTCTCCAACTAAAATATTTTCGAAAGTGCGGTGTTGCCACTTATACGTAAAACTGGCAACATCTTCGTTATTTTAAATAGAATGCCCTGTATATTTTTACATTTTTTGGATCGTCGTCTCATTCTGAGTAACTTTTGTTAATATATCCCTATACCTATCTCAAGCCGTTTTCGAGATAATAATTCTTTTCTGAAGTTATTGCCAAAAATTTGACTTTCAGTAAATCGTGTTTTCTCCTACCTACGCAGAAATTAAAAGATAATTTTTTAGTTGCGGCTAGGCAAGGCCTGGGGGCATCTCCTCCATTGATCACATGTTTCGAATATCATACAGGGTGATTTAGAGAACGCTTTCTATAAGTGACTTAGAAAAATGCACGAAAGTCAATTTTTTTAAATGGAATGCCCTGTAGATTATTACTGATTCGAAAAGACGATACATTTACCTATTTAAAAAAGGTAATATACTCTATATCTAATGCACACCGTTTTCGATTTATGGGCACTTTTCTGTAACCTTACGAAGAATATTAGTCTTTTGGTATATCATAACGGGTGGGCCATGAAATTTTTGTTTTGTCATTTTGTAATGACAACAGATGTTATTTTTCTAAATAAATTTGACGTTAGTGATATTTGCACCTAATTTGAATAGCTATGTAGCACAAATATGGCAGAAAATAATTATACAAACACGGTTTTAATTGATTTGTTTATTATCCATGGACAGTGCAATAAGATTATCAGCAGAACTTCAGCAGAAGATTTAATGAGAAATATCCGAATTTGAACAATAGAAAGTTTTTACGAATTCAGAGGAATTTTATAAATTTTGGTTCGTCATTAAGAGAAGCAAGAAATTTACCTAAACCTGTGACATCTGACGAGGTAAACGAAATCAATGTTCTAGCATATTTTCATGCAAATCCCCAGTATTCCATACGTTGAGCTGAGCGGGATTTAGCATTGTCATATTCATCCATTCGAAGAATACTAGCAAACCATAAAATGCATAATTACAAATTTACAAGAGTCCAATTTCTCATGCCTCAGGATTATCTAGAGAATAGAATTTTATGAAATGTTACTTGTACGTTTGCAAGAGGACTTCAATTTTTTAAGGAAAATTATATGGACTGATGAATCAAAATTTTCTAGGGAAGGGATTTGTAACACACGAAATCGTCACCATTGGGCCACAGACAACCCCACGTTACTAGAGAGGCTGGCTTTCAAGTCAAATTTAGTTTCAATGTGTTTTGTATGTTAATGGATGACAAAATAAAATATTACATATACGACGACGAATCGAATTCCAGAAAATATTTAGATATAATTAGAACAATTGTGGAAGACTTTCTTGATATTATGTCAATTGAAAAATATATAACTTGTTGGTATCAACTCGACGGGGCTCCTGCACATTGTACACACGAAATTAGTATGGAGTTGGACCGTTTTTTCGATGTTCGTTGGATTAGACGTTTGGGACCGTGGAATTGGCCTCCGAGGTCCCCTGACCTTACCCCGTTAGATTTTATCTTTGGGGTACTCTTAAAGATAGAGTTTATAAAACTCCAGTCCACAACAGGGAAGAATTAGAACGTCGAGTGATTCAAGAGATTGAAAACTTGGACCCCGCTGAAATAAGAGCTGCTACAACAAACGTCCGTCGTATATAAAAGTGTCTGGAAGTTAACGGTCTACATTTCGAACAATTATAACAATATTTTTAAGATTTTTATATTTATTACTGTTATTGGTATTATTTGTTATTGCTACTTAGACTTTGTTACTGTTGTTGCTGCTTAGTTATTATTTTTTCCTAATACTGACACTGTTATTGTTCTCTTAATGATGAACCAAAATTTATAAAATTCCTCTGATCTGCGGCAAATTCGGATATTTCTCATTAAATCTTCTACAAGTTCTGCTGATAATCTTATTGCACTGTCCATGGATAATAAACAAATCAATTAAAACCGTGTTTGTATAATTATTTTCTGCCATATTTGTGCTACATAGCAATTCAAATTAGGTGCAAATATCACTAACGTCAAATTTATTTAGAAAAATAACATCTGTTGTCATTACAAAATGACAAAACAAAAATTTCATGGCCCACCGTTATGATATACCAGAAGATTAATATGCTTGGTAAGGTTACAGAAAAGTGCCCATAAATCGAAAACGGTGTGCATTAGTTATAGAGTATATTACCTTTTTAAAGAGGTAAATGTATCGTCTTTTCGAATCAGTAATAATCTACAGGGCATTCCATTTAAAAAAATTGACTTTCGTGCATTTTTCTAAGTCACTTGTAGAAAGCGTTCTCTAACTCACACTGTATGATATTCGAAACATTTGATTAATGGAGGAGATGCCTCCAGGCCTTGCCTAGCCGCAACTAAAAAATTGTCTTTTAATTGCTGCGTAGGTAGGAGAAAACACGATTTACTGAAAGTCAAATTTTTGGCAATAAATTCAGAAAAGAATTATTATCTCGAAAACGGCTTGAGATAGGTGTAGGGAAATATTAATAAAAGTTACTCAGAAAGAGACGACGATCCAAAAAACGCAAAAATATACAGGGTATTCTATTTAAAATAACGAAGATGTTGCCAGTTTTACGTATAAGTGGCAACACCGCACTTTCGAAAATATTTTAGTTGGAGAGATCATACTCGATTATCTTGGTAACCAAAAATTCAAAGCAATCGGTTGATCCATTCTTCATATACTTCTAATACTCCACCCACCGTGGCTCACCCTGTATATATATATACATATACATAAAAACATACGTAAATGAAATCTAAAGAAAAAAAAAGATGTGTAATTACAATGATTATAAAAAATAAAATAATATAAGATATCAAATAATGCAATAAAAATAGCAAATAGTAAATGTCATACTGCGAGGAACCCAGAGGTGAGAAAAAATGAAATAAAGATTACTGAAAAGAAAGAAAATATTTTTTTGTTTTTCTTCGAAAATTGTCCAAAGGAAGACATTTTAGAACATCATTTATGCTATTATAGATTACGGCAGAGTTATAAGAAAAAAGATCTACGAAACAAGGTTAGACGATAAGGCGGTAACGATAATTTATTTGTATGTCTCAAATCGATATCGTGAATATTATTCCTAAATATCAATTTCTCACGAAGGTACAATGGCCAGGAGGCACATAGAATACGGTGGGTGAATAAGACATATTATATTTATACACATTTTTAACTCGTAACCATCCAAGATCATTTATTTTTGAGGAAGTACAATGGTATTTTCGAATACGATAAACAAATCGGCAACAGCTGTTCTGTATTTGTTGTAAACGATTTTGTGTTATTTTATCCAAGCAGCTATAATATACGACATTACAGTAATGTAAAATAGGTAGTATGAGTGATTCACAGAGTTTTTTTCATAATTTAAAGTTAATAATACTTATATTGTTATATAATAATTTTAGTGCTACATAAGCTTTTTTTACTATTAAACCTACGTGTTCTTTAAATCTTAATTTTTCGGTCGTAAATTAGGCCTAAACTTTTTACTCTATTTATAACAGTTAGATTTTTGTTAGATATTTTTAATTTTATGTTCTCTTTTACATAGTTATAATTTTTTTTATTACAGAAACATATTACTGCGCATTTTTCAGCATTTAGTTTTAAGTTGTGATCTTTTGAATACTGTTCACGATTTAAGTTATCAGATGTAATTTTTATATTATTTGGATCAAAAGTGCATGACAATTGTGTGTCATCGGCGTAGCATTGAATTTTTGTATAATTTACACTAGTGAAGATATCGTATAGGTCTTAAAGCGGAACCCTGAAAAACTCCTGAAGTAATTTCCGTGATATTTGAAAATTTATCATTCAATTTTAGTCTGATACCTGTTACTTAAGTAGGAGCCGAAAAACTCAATACATTTGTCATTAAATCCGAAGTAGCTAAGTTTGGCACATAATAAAGAATGATCCAGAGTGTCGAATGCTTTAGAAAAGTCTAGAAGCACTAGCGACGATGCATGACCGTTATCTAATGATTTTATGATGTCATCAGTGATATCTGCCAAAACACTTACCGTACTATGACCCTTTCGAAATCCAGACTGTAGATGAGAGATTATATTATTATCTATAGCATATTTAGAAATTTGAGGTTGGATAGATTTTTCTAAAACCTTCGAAAGTGCAGTTATTATACAAATTGGCCTTAAATCTGAATAAGCTTTAGGGTTACTAATCTTTGGTAGTGGGGTAATTGTAGTTATTTTCCATAAATTCCAGACTCTAAACAGGAATTAAGTATATGGGTAATATGTTTGCATATAAGTGGTGAACACAGTTGTAGCATGTAAGCATTTACATTGTCACAACCATATGCGTTTGACTTAAGGTTGTGAATTATTTCGTTTATTTCGTGTATCGTGGCTAGTTGAAAGTGAAAAGAAATTTCATCATTAAATGTATTTGTCAAATATTGATTTACAGTCTCTGAACAATTATCAGGGGGCCTTTAAACAGAGGTAAAATACGTATTAATATCATTTACGTTTTGTAAATTAAGTGGGATTTCAGTTGATTTATTTTGTTTTATGTTTAACTTCTGTAAAGCATTCCATAAATGTCTACTATCAAGTCTATTTTGGCAATATGTCAAATATGAACTTTTTTCGTGTCTTAAAAAATTACGCAGCTGTTTATAATAATTCCCGTTTTCTGTGGTTTTATTTTTTTTTTTTATAGCGACAGTGTTTTTTTACGTTCTTTCATCATTTGCCTTATAGCTTCGCTTAACCATGGGGAGCTGGGTTTTGTAACACGTGTTGTTATAAGTGGTGCATGCCTGTTAAATAAAGATAAAATATTTTCAGTTGGAAAACTAAGTTTTAGATCTATATTATTCATATAATATATGTTATCCCATGGAATATTGTTTAGATCTATTAAAAAATTATCATGATCAAAATTTCTAAAATTCCTATAAGTAATTATTTTTGGTCTTGATTTTGGTACTACCATGTTTAATTCGCAAAATATCATTCTGTAGTCAGATATTAAATCTGCGTTAAGCGTACCTGAGGTTAATAATAAATCAGTATTATTAAAATAGATGACATCTAATATTTTTTGTGATGTTTGAATTATACGAGTAGGCTCGGTTATAACTTGTACAAAATCGTAAGATAACATACATTCGCCAACAGGATTTTCACAACTTTGGTCAACATTTATATCTCCTACTATCATTACATTATCATACTGTGGAGTTACATACGATAAAAAATCATCTAAAAATTCAACAAAAGTATTACAGTTATTACATGGAACTCGGTATACTATACACAAAAGAAGATTAAAGGTTTCAATTTTAATTTCAATGCACATGAATTCAATTCCATCTGCAGTACAAAAATCACTAAGAACATCGTATATTTTATACCGCCCTTAACGTATGCTCCCAAACCACCACCTCTGCGACCAATTCTATCTTTACGTACAAAACTATACTCAGGAATATTTATAATTTGCGAGGGAATATTATCGTTTAACCATGTTTCAGAGACACACATAATGTCAAAATTATTCTGTACAACTAAATTTAAAAAGTGGTCAAAACCCATAGATCTAGTATTTAAGTGGCCAATTTTAAAGTTGTGATTTATGGTGTTATTATTCATAATTAATTTTATTTTTTAGTTGCTCTATCTTATATAGATAAAAAGTACATAGTGGGTCATTCGCAGCGTGATCAGTTGGAAAATTATATTTAAATTTACTATTGAAGTTTGTGCAATTTATACAACGAGCATTATCTGAGTTACATAATTTGATTTCATGGGGTCCAGAACATTTAAAGCATACATCAAAATTATTTCTACACTCCTTTTTTAGGTGACCAGATTGGCAGCACTTGAAACAACATGGTAAATTTAAATGTTCTTTTACACCATGTTTTGTCCACCCGATATACAGATATCCTCAAGCTAGAATAAATTTAAACATTTCAGATGTGACTTCAAGAACAATATTATAAAGAAACTTATACTTTAATTTAGTTACAATTCTTATGTCATTTACATTAGCATTTAAGTTATTATCAAAAATTGTATTGTTTATTAGATCACCATTTTCTAGTTCTTCATTGTTTACACTAAACACCATTAATCTAGGATTTAATTTTTTTTGGTTCGCATACATCATAACGAGTACCCACTTTTTTATTTAAGTTTTCTCTTAATTTCTCAAGAGAAGATTTGTCTTCACAGTTAATAAGTATCCCATTTTTTATTAATTTTGTGCTATTAATATTTATATTCAATGAGCCGGGGTTTAGTGCAGTTTTGATATCCTTTTCAATTTTGGTGTTCAATACAGAATTATCGTTAGATTTAATCAACAAAACAGCTGAGTTCGTATTTATGTTTTTTTTTGACAGCTTGATTATAAGAAGTGTTAGCCTTCATGTTATCAGCGGAAGAAGTAATTTTGTTTTTATCGTTCTGCATGTTGTTGTTATCCAAGTTAGTTTTTTGTAAGTTTACAATATATTCTAAATCACATACACGTTTGTTTAAGATGTCTTTTTCATGTATAAGACATTCATTTTCTTTCTGAATTATTTCAAGTTCAAAACTTGAATTACAGCACTGACCTTTTATAGTTTCACAGCAGTTTTTGCAACGCCAGGTTTTTTTATCAGCATGAAACACTTTTGTGACTAAATCGAAACATTTACCATGTACTATTACATTACATTTCATGGAATTACACTTCAAAACACTCCTATTTTTGCTAATAGTTTCACTGCAAATTTTACACCTTCTTTCTGACGAGTCGAGCTCATCGTCCGCATCGGCCGGCATCTCACCGAACAATCAAACAATATAACTTTTATGCTCACCTAACCTTAAACTGAGGGATCTGGATGACTTTCACATAATGTTTATTACACTCTCATGGAATACTGAGAATACAGTTTTTTGAATTTTGCTCACAATTTACCGGTTTTGTTTTTGTTAAAATAGATCTCAAAGTATTACTCGTTTGAAATACTGTCCTAACATGAAATTTATCTGCGACACGACGTAGTTTTTCTGATAAACCTTTTATATAAGGAATTATTGTTATATATTGGTATTCAGGTTTTTGTTGTACCGGATTATTAAGTCTATTCTCAATATTTATTAGTCCTATCAACAAAAAATTCAGAATATTCATTATGTATTAATACGTCTTTAATAAATTTTTTATCATTATTTAATATCTGATCATTAGTTGAAATTATTTTTGCCATCATACAAACATTTAACAACACCCCTTTTAATATTGTGTAGGTTGTCCGATATAACATTGTCCACATTCACGTTATTTTGTACACTACATTACTTATAATATCTAAGGGACGTTTATCTTTATTTAAATTAAACAGTTATTATTAAACAATTATTATATTAATTTTAGGTTAAGTACCTTCATCTTTTTCTGTCTGTGTCACAAATACCGTTTAGTACGATACAGTTTGTATTAAATATATCAATCAATATTGAAAGGAGGAAGAAGCGTGGAAATTGTCTTGTTTTAGATTAATAGCCACGTGTTGATGATTATAGGTGTAAAATTTTGTAATTTTTTTATATAGTGATAATTATTTTGTTTTTTTAAATAATTAGTGTTTTTAATGTGTATTTTTAGACGTGAATTAACTAAAAACTATCTCGGTAACGTGTTTTATTTCCTGTCCAAAAACTACCGTAGGAAAATTCAAATTCTATATATCAATAATGGACACAAAAACCAATAAAAATTTATTTATTCTGTTCTCATTAATATTTATTACATTAGGATTATTAAGATTCCCAATTGCTTTCGGGGCTTTCAAAGAGCTATATTGCCTATGCAGAGATGCAAAAACACATGTCTATGGATGTTTTAAAGTTTTGAAGTAATTGTTGAATTGGTGAGTACTTTTGTTTTACTTATTTTTGGTTTTACTGAACAGAGTAGTTAAAATTAAAAATAACATTATTGAGTCAATCGTACTGAACAAAATGTGCATATTATCTTTTTTATAATCCAAATTTCAGCGTTTAGCTGGGAAAATAATTGTTTAAAAATATATGTGTTATACTTTTCTGTGATATTTTTGTAAAAGTTAGAAAATAATAATTAGCAAAAAATTTTTAGGGTTATTATATTTCCATTTCATTCCATATTTTAATAGAACTTTTACCAAGAAGGATACCTAATTTGTTTTCAATTTTAATTTAGTATTTATTATTAAGCTAGAGATCTCACAAATTCAGAACAACTTTTTAAATATTTAATAATGGATGTCACTTAAAAAGAGAAGGCGTGATACCAAGATTAATAGAATTGGATGAAATTCAATATGAAACAGCAACTTTCTGCTACAATAGGATGGATAAATATGCATGTATTTTTCAATTTATCGAAGCTAAAGTCACATGACTAACTTCTTGTTTCCTTTTCTTATGGATTATAGTATGTCATTCTTTTTCTTATGTTGGTATCATTTCAGCTCATTTAAATGATTGCCAGACTCCATCCATTACCTATTAGGTCAGTGTTTCTAAATAAATTATAATTAAATTTTTTCTCAGATTAATATTGAATAGAGCTGTACCGTTGCGAGTCAATTTACAGGCGTAGACACGATACAAAGCAAGTAATTTGTTGCCAGTTAACTCCTCGCAGCTGGGAAGTTATTTATTTATTTATATATTTCTTTATTTGGTTGGTTGGTTAATTAGTTGGTTGGCTGATTGGTAGGTTGGTTGGTTATATATTTTGCATACAAACATACAGTATATATAGTTTTGTTATAATACAAACACTATGATATAAAACAGTATAAAAATAGAGTAACACAGAATATAATAATCTAAAGACAAGATACACTTAAATACAAGAAGATAAAATATGTATTATTATAGGTATAATACACTCGTTTACTCTACAAAATACAGTGTGACCCACTGAATAGAACCATCCCTGTAAAAATGTGTTTATTATCCGATTTTAACGGGACTTTTTTTAAAAGATAAACCATCAAAGCCTTTACCTTCTAACAAAAATTTAAAGATTAGGGTCAATTTTCAAGGCCTGATGAATCTTTTTCAATGTCAAAAATTAATAAATTTGATTAGCGATTTTTTTATTGAAATTCTAGCTACAATACTGGATTCAAGACCCTCTCGAATGGGTAAATCCCAAATTTCATAAAAAAATATTGAATAATGACAGATTTATAACAAAATTAATGTAGGCAGTATTTTACAGTTCTATATAATTTTTTCAAAAAACTTAAAGCAGTCCATGAAAATAAATAAAAAGTAATAAATTTACATGATAGATATGCCATTACATTTTTAAGTATTAAAATTAAGAAATAAGTAATTTGCCATACACTGAGAATAAAAACCTAGTAGTGTGCCATGGAAAACAATTTTTAAATGTCAAAAATACGAATATTATTAGAGCATTGCTGTTATTGAAATTACGAAATTGATAATTCAGTAGTAGTTTATTACTTTGTTAGGTACTTATGGCAGATCAATTAAGTTTACAGGAAAAAATTGAGATTGTGCGGCTTAAAGGAGATAATGACAAAACGTTGAGACAAGTATGTGAAATATTTAATAACAGGCATCCGAATCGTCCTAATCTCTCTAAGTATCATTTATAAAATAAACAAAATTTTTAATGAATGTGGCGCTATGACAAAACGTATTATAAAAACAGATGATATCCAAAGACGACCCAGGTACGAACAGACAGTTTTAAATTATTTTAACAACAATACAAACGCCAGTGTGAGAGTAGTCAGCTTCGATTTAAATTTACCTAGAGAAAATATTAGCCAAAAAAAAAAAAAAAAAAAGATAAAATCGTTCAAACATAAGTTTTTACATACGTTGGAACCTAATGATGATGAAAAACGGTGGAATTTTGCTTGTGGGCTCAAGGAGAGTATCTTAATAACAGACATTTTTTAAAAACTATTTTATTTAGTGATGACTGATGAGGCGACTTTTACCACAAATGGGGTCATATCGGCACAAAATTCGAGGTATTGGGCTACAGAAAACCCAGAGTGGGTTATTAATTATTGTAAACGGCAGATTCTCAAAAAGTTACTGTTTGGTGTGGGATACTTGATAAAACAATCATTGGCCCTTTCTTTTTGAAGGTAATATGAATAGCATGCTGTTTTTACAGTTCCTAAGAAATGAATTTTGAAATATTACATGAACCTCCAATCCAACGAACGAGTAAATCTTGTACATTTTTAGCTGGATGACAGCCCTGTCCATAATGCTAGAGTGGTTACAGAATAGCTTAATACTAACTTTCCTAACTGATGGATAGGTCGAAACAAACTGTTAATTGGATGGCCAATTTATCTCTTTATTTATTTTTCATGGGCTGCTTTGAGTTTTTAGAAAAAATCATAAAATACTGTCTACATTAGTTTTGTTATAAATCTGTCATTATTCAATATTTTTTTCATGAAATTTGGGATTTACTCATTTGTGAGGTTACTGAATCCAGTGGTGTAGTTAGAATTTCAATACAAAAATCATAACAGGCCTAGAAAATTGAATCTAATCTCAAAATTTTTGTCAGAAGGTAAAGGCTTTGATGGTTTATCTTTTAAGTCCCGTTAAAATCGAATAATAAACACATTTTTTGCAGGGATGTCTCCATACAAAGTGAGTCATACTTTATAATCACAGAATGTCTCCCAAATCATACATATTATCCCTTTACATAATCCCGAATCAGCAACAAATTTAAACAAAAACAATACAAGTAGTACATGAATGAGAGCATAAACTAGAATAAGAAATGAATTATATTATGAAACTAACCACCGTTTTCATAATCAACTTTAAATTTAAAGTTATTTTAAATTTTTATGGTTGCATTTAAAGTACAATGTATTTAAAGTGACTTTAGTTAGTGAGATTTAAAAATTATTATGAAAATGGACCTAAGGCAAATATATGTTTAATGTAATAATACATTATTCAGCGTAATATATGGGGTAATGATTTAACACTCGGACATACTGCTTATAGAGCATCCTCGCTCGCTCTTTGAGGAAATATCTCAGGTTCTTCTTACCGTTGATTGACCCATTAGAAATTTTCCTGAAACAGAAAAAAAGTGGAAGAAACACATACACAATTCTAAAATATTGTTTTTATTTGTTTATTTTTTATTTAGTATGTTATGTCTGACACCTTCTAGCATATCATTTGATTGTGGTATTTTTTTTAGTCACCTACTGGCAGGTCTTATTTTGTACCCTTCTAGCAGGTTCTTTTTTGTTTTTAACATTAATATGATATAGATGCGATTTTTTTTTGTGTATAACTTTTGAACAGGTCCCTTTAGCTTTGTAATAAGTCGATAAGTTCAACAGTACTATTTACATCAGAATCATCATATATCCAATATGGCCGCTGTCAATGGGCTGGTGTTGAAAGTCAGAGTAAAGAAAGTGCTATAAACCATGAAAAATTCAAGTATTGTGCAACAAAAGAGTGCTCAGTGAAAGTATGTGAAAATTGTCTTTCAATTTATCACAAAAGTTGTGCAGAGAGACTCAGTTTAAAAGTAATACTTAAATAGGGTTATTTGCTGTGAAAAAAATTAAATACAAAAGACTGTTGAAAATTATTTCAAATCAACTAATACAGGAAAAACGGATCTTGAAATTAGTTATCTAAAAAAAACTTTTAAAAGAGATGGAAGAAAAGATCATTGTACTCCAGGAAAATAATACTTTATTGAAAGATAAAATTGCACATTTAAATAAAGAAATGGTAATTATCGATAAAAACAATAGTGCATTAGAAACAAAACATGTAGTATAAAAAGGTACGTCTACAAAAACAGTATCAGAAGAAAGATATTATAAAAAGCCTGAGGATATAAATATAAATCTAAATAAATTCTCTAACAAAAAACCAGATAAAAAAAATACAAGAAAGTAACTTGAGCATAATGGAAAGCAACCAAACTCAAATAATGCAGGAAATTGTTAATTTAGGACCAAGTACAAACATGCAACATTTTAATAATCAAACAATTTCTTCATCAAGTAAGAAAAACCCTCAAAATGAAAGGCAAGGTGATTACACTTATAAACAAGCCTTAATAACTGGCAAAAAACAAAATAAAAATGAACAAGTCACAGGGAACAACAAAAGAATCAAACGAAGGGAGATCAATTTTGGAACGGCAGAAACGAAAAAATGGAGTTAATGATTTTATGGGAAAAGAAAGCAATAAAAATGTATGGCTTTTCATATCGCGAGTGAAAGATCATGTCACAGATAAAAAAAATAAAAAACGACAAAGAAAAAACTAATCTTCAAGATGACAATGACGTAGTGGTCGAACATATGAAAACCAAACATGACAATATCAGGAAAGACTGTCAGTGTTTTAAAGTTGGAATAAATGTTGACAAAAAAGAAATGGTCTATGAGGAAAACTTTTGGCCCAAGAAAGTCGCATACAGAAGGTTTAATTTTGATGTAAAAACTCAACTTGAAGATGACAAAAATGAGGATTTTTAAATATGTCAAAAAGTAGAATTACCCAATAAAGAAGTAACTAATATTTCTGAGAAAAATAAAAAACTAAAAACAAAAATTAAAAACAATAACAACATTGAGATTGTAGAAAATCATTTATCAGAAAACTGAGTAGTATTACACCATAATATACAATCGATTAAAAATAAATTATTAGAAATAGAATAGAAGTACTTATTAAAGACCTCAATGTAGCTCCAACTGTGGCTTGTTTTACTGAACATTGGTCAACAGAGGAAGAAGCAGTTTCAATACATCTGGATGGCTACAACTTAAAATCTATGTTTTCCAGAAAAAAATATGGGCCATGGTGGATCGTGTATTTTCCTACGTGAAGGCGTGGATGGAATGGAGATTCAGGAGCTGAAACAAATGAGTCTAGAAAGCATCATTGAATGCTCGTCCATTGTATGTAAAAATTTTAAAGTCATAATCATATGTATATATAGACCTCCTAAAGGTTATCTCGAAACTTTTTTCCAAAATGTAACCGCTATATTAGATACAGCCCAAAATAATTATAAGAATTATAAAATAATTTTGTGTGGGATTTTAATCTGGATTTACTAGAAGGAAGTCAGACAAGCACTCAGACATTTTTAACTCTATTTAAGTCAAACAATCAATGAACCAACTAGAATAACAAAAACCTCAGCTACATTGTTAGACAATATTTTTATTAATTTTGAAAACTGTCATATGGGAGAAGTGGTCACAACTGCTTTAAGTGATCATGAAGCTCAGTTTTTAAAAATTGTTTTTCCAGAAAAAAATAATCTCAAAAAGGTACATACGCAGAGAATGTTCTCTGCTGCAAAACTTCGACATTTTAAACAAGGACTACAATATACTGACTGGAATGAAATATAGTAATACCAAAGATCCTAATCAAAAAAATCTATCAAGCAAAATATTAAAACAAAAGTATGGATTACAAAAGGAATAAAAATATGTTGCAATACAAAAAAGAAATTTATACAAAAGGAAAATATGTGGTGAAATTTCAGAAGTATACTATAAAAACTATTGTAGAATCTTAAAGAAAGTCATATCTGAGGCCAAAAGGCGCACAAATATTGCATATATTAGTTTGGCAAATAACAAAGGTAAAGCAGTATGGGACCTGGTAAAAAATTATACAGGCACTACAATTGATTATAATAATTCTATATTGCAAAACATTGACACGCAACAAACTAATAAAGACACAGTATTAAACAATGTCAACAACTTTTTTGTAAATGTATGTCCTTGTATAAATTCTAATACACATATGGTAAATAATCTAAAATATTCACAAACATATTTTTGTCGCCGACATGTCCAGAAGAGGTATGCAATGTAATAAAAAATTTAAAAAACACAAAGTCTACAGGGGAAGATGAAATACCAGTAAAACTTCTGAAATACGTTACTTTGGAGTTATCTAGTCTATTAAGTCACATGATAAATTTATCGTTGCAAACTGGAATATTCCCAGAAAAACTAAAGATTGCTAATGTAAAAGCTATATACAAGAAAAAGGGTGATAAAAGTGTAGTTAACAATAGACCTATTGTGTTACTCTCAAATATAAGCAAAATTTTTGAGAAAATAATATACTCAAGGTTAATAAATTATTTAGAGAGTCATAGTTTGCTAAGCGACACAAAACGGTTTTAGGAAAAACAAATCCACAATTAGAGCATGTTATCAAGCGTTGTGTGAAGTAATTAACTTCCTGAACAAGATGTAACATAGAGTTATTATAGGATTGGACCTATCAATAGCATTCGATAGTGTAGACCATAGCATTTTATTTATGAAGCTGGAAAGATATGAAATTAGGCGTATTGCATTAAAACTATTGACATCATATCTAAGTAATAGGTTACAGTGTATTGTCGAAACAGACAGTAATGGTGACTTACAAAAATCAGAAAAATTAAAAATAAAAAGAGGTGTCCCGCAAGGGTCAGTCTTAGGACCATTACTGTATATTTTATACACTGATGACTTACCTATGATACTTGACGAGTATGCCGTCCAATATGCTGATGACTGCAGTCTAGTTATCCACTCGTCTGGCTCTTTAATACTAGAAGAAAAAGTCTTTTCGACATTGGAGATTTTAGAAAACTACTTTACTACTATAAATCTAAAACTGAATAAAGACAAAACTCAAGCTATAGCTTTTACATGTAGCACATCCAATGTTGAGAAAACATTTGATAATGGTATTAATATAATGACAACCATGCCAGCAATGATCTTTTTAGGAATTAAAATTGATGCCAGACTTGATTGGAAAGCCCATACTGATGACATCATAAATAATATAGCAAAGTACTGTTACGCCCTAAAAGTGATATCACAAAATATCAGTATTGAGGCAGCCTTTATAGCTTATTATGCCTATGTAGTATCTAGACTTAGATATGGTATTATCTTTTGGGGTGGAACAAGTCACATATATAGGATATTTGTGCCACTAAAAAAGATGTCTCAGAAATATATTAAACATTAAACAAACTGTCAGTTGCAAGCCAATATTTATAGAAAGAAAGATACTTACCTTAATCAGTCACTATATTATGAGTCTGTTGTTTTTGTTGTATGAAATACTTGTCTGTTTACAAATCACGATAGAAGTCACTTATATGATACGAGAAATTAAACCGTTCTTTTAAATATTAAAACTAGGTATACTTTTATTCAAAAAAATGTACCACATACAATAATTAAAATTTATAATAAAATTCCCCATAACTTAAGAAATGGTACAGTAAAAGAACTGCAAACAAATTTAAAGGCTATCCTCGTAGAAAAGGCTTATTACACTTTGGACGAGTTTTTCAATGATAATTTGTAGTAATTTTCCCCTTCTTTTTTAAATTTTTAAATTTTAATATGTACTTTATTATGTGTATTTGTATTATTTAGTTTTGTTTTAACTTTTTTTACTTATGCTATAAATTTGCTTAGTTTTACTTAGTTTTATTCTGTGACACGTTCCACATCCATTTGGATATATCTGAAGAACAAATAAAGACTTATCTATCTATCTATCTACTATTTACATCGGAATCTGAGTTGTCAGACTCAGCTATACCCCGACAAAGGGTCATAGTTGTCAACGGAAACAGTCGCTGTATATTACCGACTAGACGACAAGTGGAATGTCAGTTCGTAATGTTAAAGCCATCCTCGAGAACTATATATATGGATTGAATTACATATGAATGCAGATACCCCAAGGGTTCGTGCTGCCGAAAAATGTAAAAATATCTTATGTAAAAACCCAGATTATGTGAAGATGCGTTCCATTAGAGAATGTCTACGTGATGAACGGGCAACTGACTTTCAACAAAATTTTGTGTATGAGAATGTTACGTTGTTAGATGTACAACACTCATTTTCGAAATATAATGCAACATTCGCTTCAAAGTGAAGATGTATAACGTAATTTTTGAACTTTTTGACTACTTTGTACAATTTGCCAAGTGTTAATTAATTATTAATCCAAAAATATGATAGTTAAGCCTAATGAACTGAAACACTACCAGCTTGTATTAGAATATTTGGTTGCATATGTTTGCAGCAAATAACATAGATTTTCTGGGGAGCGTTAGCATAGCAATGTCACCTGCGCCAAGTATCATTTTAATGTATTTTTATCGATAGTGGATTCGATTTCAGAAAAAGGGCAAAAAAATCAAGAGGTCTTTGGTTTAGTCGCGATAGCGAGTTCGTGCAGTGTTGCTCATTTATGTTATAAAATTATTGTTTTTAATTAATGAAAATGCCATTCAAATTAGAAGGTATGTCACGATCTTTTTTCCTAGTTTACAGTCATTCAAATAGGTGAAAATTAATTTTTTCTTTCTTTTATTTTATTATCAAGAAAGGAAATAAGTGTATGTTTGAAATACATGTCAAGTACCTATTGGTCAATTTTGTTAAAACTTGGGGAAGGCACCCAGGTGACAGTAGCGTCACATCGCTTGGCATCTATGGCATGAACAATGGTATGATGGATGGTATACGCTATTGCTCACCCAGCTCACCTCATTAGGAAACAGGTTAGATCCATCCATTTTTTTGTAACATTTCTTTGGAACCTGAAGATTGTTAAAAGATTTTCCACGTTAAAATCAAACAACCCTAAGGAGAATTTACGTACTACCAAATAATGCTGCTTCCTTGCTCAATATTATCTCTAGTCAAACATTCTGTCATAATTCATTTATCAAATTAAAATGTTTCTTAGTTTTTTGAAAAAACTAAGTGGCGTTTAACTAATTTCCATAAAAATAATTCAGATAAAACTCCTTACTCCAACCTGGTGCCACCAAACGAAGAGCGGCCCGTGCGCATGCTAACACATAAAAAGTGTTATAGATGTTTATCGTCGGATACAATGGAAGGTATATTAATGATACAAGTGTATGCAGACACATAAATCACCATTAATGGATACGAACCAATAGGTAAGTCCGTGTATAGCTATGTGTAATTCCTATGAAACTGTGAACGGGAACGTCAAAGAACTCACTCGCAACGGTACAGCTCTAATAAGAAGTGCTAATGAACTGTTGGATCAAGAAAATTTAATAATCATGAATATATTCTTTTTCAGATTGGTTCTATTAATATATTATTAGGACATCCAGGTGAATGCTGTTTAGATTTAAAGTATACTTCTATAGTAAACACAGATGAAAACTATTCTGAATTACTGCATTTCAAGTACACAAGTAATAGGTTAGATTTTGCTAACATTCACCCTCTCTCAACTGCTACAATTGTACCAAGAAATTCAAAATTAAAGGTGGAATTTCTTCATGCTCAACCTGCTCTTATAGGGGAGTGGTATGAAATAAAAATATTGATTTCCAATAATGAACAGTATAGCATTAAAGATTTAAAGATTGAAGTTGGATTAGGAGAAGAAATAGTAGATGGTATGTTTAACAATAATTTAGTATTTTATAATATTAATTTGTTGATTTACAGTTCAATTATATTTATATAAATTTATATGAATATAATTGATTCTCTTGTTTCCCTGGAATGGCTATTGAAACAAAATTAAATATTAAGTAGTGATGGATAAATTCCAGGATTTTTAATTTTTTTCCGTATTACTTAACACGTTCACTGCCGTATCGGTCCATAAGACCAAGAAAAAGTTTTCCCCTGTCACCGTCTGGATCGAATAGACCGAGAATATATGGTTCCCGGCACGCCGCGCCGGCTTGGTCTATAGAACCATTCCATATCCATTTGAATACATTTATTTATCATTTTTATATACACTGTATGTCTTAAAACTAGGTGTATTTTATTTATTTGGTTTACTTCATTTATTTTATTTGAGTCAACGTTACAAAATCGCGAGACGCGGTAGACGTCAATCCAGGCCGCTGGCATGACCTAAACACCTAGTCTTTAGAACCGAATCACATATTCGTTCCTACAGCGCCGTAAATGCATTTTACGTGTAATACCCATAGGACGACACCTAGGCGGTCGCAGGCCAATATAGAACTTACTGCATTTTTTCGCAATTTGACGTGTAATTCTCGATATGACCCAGACACTTTTTTCACATTTTTGACGAAAATATTAGTTTAATGTGTGTTCAACACATGACAGGTGCACTTGCCCTGGTGGGAAGTTTTGGGTCAAACACCTTTGGCGTGATGGCAAATGTAAGAAAAATATATGACAGTGAACGTGTTAAGGATATTTCTATATTTTTCTCTGCGAATTTATATAGTACATTTTATATAGCATATCCACATTAAGGTGGACACAAACCTATGAAATCTTTATTTTTTGGGATAATCAAATGAAATTTTTGCTGTTATGAAGCATCAAAATCTGCATTTTTTACTATACTGCCATCCTCTAGACACACGCACGACCTGCTATGATTTTTTTTTACCCCAAAAATTCGGGAAACCACATCAGCGATTTTTTTTATAAAAAAATCTGACCATAGCGTTATCAGGACTTCAAATGCCTTTGTACTAAATTTCATTAAAAATTTCAAACGGTATTTATTTTATTAAGGGACAAATTAGCAGAAACACCATCAAAATATATTATAAAATAAATAATTTTGGAAATAAACAACCAACTATCTAATAATAATAAAGAAAATGTGTCTTAATCAAAAATAAGTCGTGAAGTCACTAAATTTTGAGTTTTGTTTCTAAAAATAATCATACTGTTACATATTTGCTATCCACACAAACACCTCGACCCATAGATTCATTTATTGAAAATTCAGGTAACACATTATTTGATTAACTAATTAATAATTAATAAAAATAACTTGATGAAGGACAACTATAATCACAATTAAACACTTGTAAATCACTACTTTAGTCTCTAACTTATTTCTTCTTCACTCGTACAATTGCAACTTAAGACTGAACACCTGGACCCTTACATATCCATCCATATATGCTCTAGAACATTCTTGAATATTCCACGCCCTTCTCAAACAGTTCTAGTTCCTATTTATTAATCCAGAGTAATTTAGCTATTTAATTCGTTTTATTACTGGTAACGATATCTCGGAGCACACCTCGGAACCAGTAGTCTACAGTCTACAGAATCTATTAACGTAACACTGCCCCCTCCTTAAACCTGACCGTCGCGGTCAGGCAGTTCGTTGTTCCCTGCAGGTCTTTGTATATATACCATCTTCATCTTGGACTTTGCTGAATTCGGTACATGACGTCGTTTATTCTGGTAACGACAGTGTATGGTCCTTCTCAAGGCGGATGAAGCTTTGTGTGAGACAGAACGTTCTCAGGGTAGGTATGGTAAATAATATTCAAACCAATATTGCCTACAAAAATCATACTATATTAACAATTTAAAATTTTACATTGCAAACTTACATAAATAGGACATACTATCATCAAAGAATACATACAACATTTATCGGGGGTCATCCCCCTAACATACCATCGTAATTCCTCACTAGGAAGAACAAAATTATTCACAAAAAAAAACAGGAATATTTTGAAAAAAATAACAAGTTATCTATGAAAAGCAGGTACAAATTAGCCGTAACTAATAGCCAAACATCAAATATCATCACAACGCGATTAGCCGATCATGTCTCTCTTTGCATCAGCTGTTCGTCCTTATGTTCAACTCTATCCACTGGTCTGCTCCTAACGGGCTGCGTTCGCCCACCAAAGCACGATACGAGTATAATGCTACCTTCTTAGTCGGTCTGGTCTCATCTGCCCCCGAAGTTCCTCGAACGGGTGGAAACAAGGGAGAACTTGAAAAAAAATTGACGCAAGTGACTAGCATGGGAACCACCCCTCCTGAAGGGTACGGGGATATTTCAAAGCATAAACATGATCGTCGATCAACTTTTTGATTCTGAAGGGGCTCTCAAAAAGGAGCATAAACTTTTTGATGCGTCCTGCCAAAACCGAAAACACAGGATTAGCGCGAAGAAGTACAAAATCCTCCAGTTGAAACTGGCGCCATTCGTCTTTGAGCCTTGGACCGTAAGTTTTCGCGAGCCAAATGCAATTTGACATGCGTATATGCATTAGGTTTAATATCATTATTGACGTACTCCTCAGGCAATAGTGATTGAGACTTTTTCCTAATTTGCAGTTCCTCGGTAACTACTCGGGTGTTTTCATGAACAACATGATTCAAAAGGTAACAAAGTTTGGGTACCTCTTCAGCCCACCGAGTGTTTGTCACTACAGTACACGCGGAAAAGCCGAGACAGTTCTTGTATAAGGCGCTTTGAGGTTGGCGCACCGAGCTGTGTACAATTTGGATACCATATTTTTCCAAGGTACGATACCAATGCTCGGAGCTAACTGCGTACCGTGATCCATAAGTAAGCGATGGGGTACCGTGAATTTCTTAAAATAGTCATTTGTTAGTCGATTAAGAACCGCTTCTGTAGTTGCATGTTTTAGACAGTAAAGTGTGACATACTTAGTAAAGCAGTCGACTAGTACACATATATAAGTGACACCGCCAACAGAAGAAGGCAACGGACCATAAAGATCTAAAGCTGACAGGTCATTAGGCCCTTCTGCTATAATGGCCTTTTGCGGTGGGTTTAGTAAAACACCGTTTTGTGTTCTGACAAACTTCACACGACCGCAATTCCTGTTTCACCAACCTATGCATATTTCGAAACCAAACCTCCCATCGTAAGGAAAACCACGTTTTATACACACCGAAATGACCTATTGACTCATGATAAATACGAATAACCTCTGGAGTCATATCCTTTGGAATACATAGTAGGACCGGATCAAATTCACTCGTTTTTTGTATACAGAAGATCCTTGTACAATGCGAAACGCTTGTGATCATCGTGACTCTCAACCACAATGTTGGAAAATACCTTATTCAGGAAAGTGTCGTCCCATTACCTAAACGGCATTTCGGTCATCAACGCTTTAGTCGATTGGAAAAAGGTGCGCTAAAGCCATCCCGTTTCCGAACGGAGCAAGCGAGAATACGAAAACGTTTATTAGCAGGCGTTGAGGGGCGAACTGAAGAACACCGAGTATCTGGTATCAAATTTTCCTTTCCGGGATATTCCTGGAATACTCTAATGAGTAATCGAATTCTTGTAAGGAAAGGACCCATAGCGTTATTCGTGCTGAGAGCAACCGGCAAGTCTGTAAGTAGGAGAAAGCGCGGCAATCATAAAGTACCACGAAGGCTTCCCGATCAAAAAAATCCTCCACCTATTCAATGCCCAAAGTAAATTTAAAGCCTCCTTTTCCGGAACTGAAAAATTTCTTTCCCGACTTAATAGCAACCGGTTGGCATAAGCCACAACTCGTTTGTGCCCCTCCACCTTCTGGAACAACATCGCGCCTAGGTCGAAATCGCTACTATCTGTCTGAACATAGTAAGGAAGTTTCGGATTCGGGTGGTAGAGGAGCGTATCAGTGGAGACAAGCTCTTTCAACTGGCAAAAATCTTTCGTCTGTTTCGCATCCCAAAACCATTTGTTTTTCTTACGCAATAGCTCGACTAATAGTTCTAATAAAGTTGCAAAATCTATACAAAAAAACCCTATCATAATTACACAGTCCCAGGAATCCCTGCAGTTGCCCAATATTTTTTGGGATAGGGAATTCACGAAGTGCTTGGACCCGTCCGGGATCCGGACGTAAACCCGAAGAGGACAAAAGGTAACCCAGAAAAATCGTCTCCTCCTTAAACAAAGGAGCATTTCTTTAACCGAAAAGTAAAGCCGGCCTGCCCGAGCCGAGTTAACACCATGTCGAGATGGTGTAAGTGATCGACGAACGATTCGGATCGAACTGGAATGTCATCTACGTAGCACGTCGTAGACGATCTAAATTCCGGGTCGAATAAGATGTTGATATATCTAGTAAAAGAGGCCACCGCTGTCTTTATGCCAAAAGGTAGAACGACAAATGCCTCCAACCGGAGGCCAAGATATATACTGGTTTTACTGTTAAACCTACGCTTAAACCTAAATGGAATTTGCCAATAGGAGTGGGTTAAATCTAGACAGGACATACTTTACCGATGTAGAAGTTAAATCGAGCATAATGTCTTTAATTTTTTGTCGTAGCTCTGAGTCAGCAACCATTACTTTGTTAGGCGGCGCGCGTCCAGGCAATTGCGTACACTCCCACCTCTCTTATCAGCAGTGATCAACGGTATCGAGAATGGAGTAGAGGCTTTTTCAATGATACCCCCACCGCTCCATTTTGTCGATTTCCTCTTGAACGGCCTGTCGATGAGCGACCGGGATAGGGTACGGTTTCTGGCGAAAAGGCGTTTCGTCCATCAACACTATATCATGTTGATATTCTGCTGTCCGTTCGGGAGTATCAAAAAATAAGGAAGAGTGTTTTAGCAGAAGCGCACGTCAAAGGTAACTTTAGACCGGCTCGAAGATTGCGACATTGATCAAAAATCGGATTTTTGATAATTAACATTACTGCTACTACTATCTTCTGGCCTAAAGTTAAAATTATTACTTTCTTTAAATCCGTCCCTGGTAGACCTTATAAAATCAGCCTGTCTCAGTCGTTCTAAGGCTTCCTAATGGTGCGTGCACCTATTAGTGCGTTTGTTACATTTTCCGGTAACTATGCGTCTATGATGGTGATTAGCGTGAAATCCAAGTATTTCGGTTCAATATTTGGAAATTTTGACAGTGAATTTAAAAAATCATGTATGTATCGCATATTCGGTCATATTGTTTTTTTTTTTTCGAACTGCCTATGGACGTGTGTTTAAGAGACAGGACCTCAGAAATGTTCGAGAAAATTTCTTTTAAATTCATCATTGTCATTAAAATGCTTTAAACGGGCATTGGCCCATAATTTGAAACCCTCCACACTCGTTTAACAGTACTCTGACTTGGCCGAATGGCAGGTTCGTAATATTAGATAATGTTTCGAAATTACTAATGAAATCTTTCGGGTGCAAATTTTCATCGTACAAACTTCGGAAATAACTTAGGATTTACAATTAAAATATTTATTAATAATATTTCCTAAAATAAGGTATATACATACTTGACGATATAAAATTATTAGCAAGAGGTGGAGCGTTCTGGGAGGGCTGGTTGGCATTGCCGCTAACATTTTGCCTTTGCAGATTTATTCCTGTGTTACTATTTAAATTGGCATCCCCTATATTTTGATTTTCGGTAGCATAAACATTGCTTATTGAGGGATTTACATGTCTATTATCCAGAACATAATGTTGATTTGTTAAATTTTGCTCACTCCCAGAAAACCCATAAGTTTCTGTAAATAACACATTTCCTGTAGAAACGCCCAATTGTCGAGGTGTGGTGGCCCTTGACCCTGCAGATGAAAGGTTCGGCATGATTGGTATTCCTAAAGAAGCCCTGGTCAACTGCACCTGTTGCAGTGGCACTCCATCCGTATTATTTACATAAATACTTATTTTTCTCTTTGGAATTGCCCCAGTGTTCCTACTTCCAGCTCCTATTCCTTGGTTTACATTCAGTGGTGTTGTCATCTGCTGTGCACGGCTTCTCGTAAAAGGTGGCGTAGGTCTATTTTCGGCAGAGGCTGGAGTTTGTTGTAGAGGCATGCTTTTATGCCGTCTTGTAAAATTTCAACTGGGAGTTGACTAACCTTCCAAGCGTTTTCCACAATCCACAAGGTGTGCTCCGAGAGAAAGAAACCATAAGTTTTATTACAAGCTGATATTCTGATTAACTCTGTATGATGATATTTTAAAAGTTCTCCGATGCCTCGAGTTGGGAGCCACAAGATGAAACAAAACGTTCTCAGGGTAGGTATGGTAAATAATAGTCTACAAAAATCATACTATGTTAATTAAAATTTTACATTGCAATAGAATATTCTATCATCAAAGAAAACATACAACATTTATCGAGGTCACCCCCCTGTTACAGGAAGACGTCCCAGCGACGAAACTTCCGCTGGACCCATTTTAATATACCAAAATATTTTATACTAAACCTAGGCAAAAAGAAATTTTCTGATTGGTTCCGTCTTTGACGCCGGCCACGGCCCACATATAAATATAACAATAGATCATTCTAGAGCAGCATTACAAAAAGGAAATTCACTAGGACCAGGCGCGATCCGCACACAAATTTTCTAGAAAATTCGATTCTCGAATTTTCGAACCCCCCTATAAATACAAATAAGAAATCAAAAGTCAGTCAGTCATAGCCCAAGCCATTAATACGTAGCTCTAGCCACTAAACGGCTCTGAATATCAATTAATAACTAATTATTTAGATATCAGAACGCAGTTTATCTCTCAAAAACGTACATATTAAGTGTAGAAAAGTGGTGATATTGTGGGGTTTTTTATTAGTGGTGTAAATCTTATCACATATTGCGGAATATTGTGACATTATAAAGCTGCTTTTGTCTTTTTGGATTCTAGACTTAAACTGTAAGTTATCATTATATTATTATATCAATAAAAGAATTATAGGTTAATTTTGATTGTACAATTAAAGAACAATAAACTGTTTTATGTTAAAACCTTCACGGTGATTTCTTGTAAAAAAAATTAATCAAATTCATATTGATACCTATAGTTCAGGGGCTATCCCCATATGAGTGCAAGACTATTTTCAGTCAATAATTAATTATTATCAAGCAGCTAACAAATTGAACAAGATAAACCTTACCTATGCTGATAGGGTTACACCACATATCTAAGCTCACCCTCCAAACGTACCCCACTCTTAATTAAATAATTTTATTGAACTCTAACTGCTTTACTTTTAGTTTGTTTTTTTTTGTCAGGCCCCCTGAGGACATCAAGAGAGATTCCTTAGGCAGGGGTGCTAAAGGGGAGTTAAGAGCGATCCCCTGTTGACAGAAAAAAGATAAACAAGCAAACATATTATCACAGCCGGGCATTAATTAATAACAGAACGAGAGATAAAAAGTGTACGCTCCTATTACTAAATAAATAGACCACCTCAAGGCATTTAACCGTAGGCGTGGTCATAATCAAATATTCAGGGGCGTGCATACCCCCTAACATACCATCGTAATTCCCCACTAGGAAGTACGAAATTATTCACAAAAAAAAAAACGTTAGGAATGCTCTGAAAAAATAACAAGTGACACTTACCTACAAAAAGCATTTACAAATCAACCGTAGCTGATATCCAAACCTTTGAGGCTTTTCATGACAATACAGGTTTATTTAATGGGTAATAATGATTCGAAAAACACCAAATATCATCACAACGCGATCAGCCGACCATGCCTCTCTTTACATCAGCTGTTCGTCCATATGTTCAACTCTGTCCACTGATCTGCTCCTTACGGGCTGCGTTCGCCAACTGGAGAACACCTCCGTGTAGTAATGCTACCTTTTAAGTCGGTCTGGTCTCAGAGGACCTACCTTTCTTTCATTGTGGATTATATAGCCGAGCCAGATCTCCCTCCTGAAACCCTCCTGAATTAGCCTTAAAATCATAACGAGCCTTCATGCAGTCACTTGCTATGGCAATTTGCTCAAAAGGAGCTCCGACATTATATAGCTTCATTGGGCTCTTACTTCTTGTCCATGTTCCCTTACTTGTCGCGCAAACTTCGCATTGGCAGCACTAAGTCTCCACATCTTGACCACTGTTTACCCAGTAGAATCGTTTGCGTATTTTTGTCAGAGTTTGTCGATGCCATTTGATTGAGGATGACTCAGTGAACAAAAATGTACTTTGACGTTATGCAAACCTAGAAGTTACGAAATTAGACAATTTTTAAATTCGGTCCTGTTGTCAACGATGATTTGTTTCGGAACACCGTGATGAGAAAAAAATGTAGTATTTACTTCTCTGACAAATGTTGCATTCATTGATAAAAGTTTGAATAGAATTTTTGGCATTTGGCGAATAATAAGTTTTAATTCTTTGATACGTTTTATCGATTCCACGGTGATTCGATTTACCTTCGTGATAATTTTTTATAATATCTTCGATTACATCTTTGTTCGTAATTCAATTAGTTTTTTAGTGCACCGTTTAATTTTGATTGAGGGCCAATTATAATATTTTTGAAGAACAGTTGAAAAAGGTTCATAGATCTTGGGTTTTCAAAGTATATGTAATATTGTATATTGGGGGAGACATAGTTTTTTAAGAAATCAATGACATTTTGTTCGAAATTGTTTTTCGAAATTTAGACAGTCGTACATTTTTTCTTCTCAAATAAAATTGTAATTTTAGTTTTACTCGGAGAATGTAGTACAGAACTTACAATGATTTGATTTTGACCAAAATTTACAGAACAGTCTAAGAGGAATATTTACAATTGGATTTTGTTCCGAATTGGAGTATATAGTAAGATTGTCATCGTTTTGTTCTTGTTAGATGTCGTCGTTTACGATATGATTATCAGGTTGGACTTGCATAGATATATTGTCAATTTCGGAATTACACGATTGTTCTTGAATGGGTGATATTTCTTGAATAAATTGATCGATTTCACGGCTTTTGACTTGATTTTCGTTATTTGATATATCTTGTATTATTTTCTCCATTGTGTCCGACACAGTGTTGGTTTCTTTAGTACGATAACGCTCCCGCGTTAGTATTTTCCTTTTTTTATTCATATTCATCCAATTTAATACGACAACGAAATAATTTTGAATTTGGATCTTTCAAAGAAAATAATCACTGTACTGGTTTGTGGTCAGTGACTATATTAAATTGTCGCGCAAAAAGATAAAACCTGAAGTATTTCGTGGCCCAAACTATAGAGAGCAATTTCCTTTCAATTACAGAATAATTGCGTTCAGAATCGTTGAGGGTCCGCGAAGCGTAACCCACGGGGAGGTCGTGACTTATTGACCCTTGAGATAAAACGGCTCCAACTGCTACGTAACTCGCATCTATCGTTAAATCAAGGTGCTGCAATATCGGTTTATTGATTAACAAATTTTTACAAATATCGAGACATGATAAAAATTCATCATTGTACTCAATTTTGTTACCCTTTTTTAAACACGTAGTTAAAGGCTTGGTAATTTTCGCAAAATTATTTATAAACCGTCGATAGTAACCTAATAACCTTAAGAATCCTTTAATCTGCTTTGTAGTATTTGAAATATGGAAATTTTTAATCGCACTGATTTTGTCCCGATTCGGTTTTACACTCTGCGAAGTCACGCCATGGCCTAGATAAGCGACTTCGTTGTGGAGAAATTCGGACTTATCCGGTTGAATTTTAAAGCTTGAATCCCGTAACCTTTGAAATACATGTTTTAATCGTTCCAATTGTTCTTGCAAAGATGTGGAGAAAATAATTATATCGTTAAGGTAAAAAAGGCATTTTTCATTTTGGATACCGCGTAGAATGTTATCCATGACCCGCTGGAACGTCGCACAGTGGTCTCGCTTCATGTAAAGCTGCTAAAAAGGCATTTTACGAACATATTTTCTGAGATTGGAAATTATTGCTACACTAAAGTAAATAAGTTGGAGTTTCATTTGCCCAAATATTTTATTGTTTGAAGTTGTTATTATTCTAGAGAACCCCAGATTTGACCTTTTTCGGTAACGCGCAAAACTAGCCCGCATGCATGCCTTAAAAGAGCTGAGAAATAGAGGAATAGTTTAAATTTAATTAGCCTATTATATATCATTGAAAAGGGCATTTCTTCTAGTTTCTATAAATGGTATGTTTCTCTTTTAAAATACTACAATGTTTCTACACAGTGCTATTTTCCGTAGCTGTGTTCAAATAAAAAAACATCAACTTTAAAAAGACTTCTAACTCTATGCTCCATCTGTCTCCATCAAGTGCAATGCATGGTGTGATAGCATGTCTATTTATCTATAAAATTCA
Source organism: Rhamnusium bicolor (assembly GCA_029963845.1). Classification (NCBI taxonomy): domain Eukaryota; kingdom Metazoa; phylum Arthropoda; class Insecta; order Coleoptera; family Cerambycidae; genus Rhamnusium; species Rhamnusium bicolor. The sequence continues at coordinate 168,734 of JANEYF010004898.1, read as the reverse complement.
CCTAAACTCGTTCTGCATTTCGATGCATTTCTATGTGCAAATGGAATATTTCCCAACACAGGTAGGATAACAGATTTCTACTAAGTAACATAATTGTTCGTAATTTATACTTTAAAATATATATACATATTCAGATATATTTTTAGTGGCACAAGTTCACTGTTCATTTTTTTTATCATTTCTGTAGGTATGCGGTGTCTAGTACATAATATATTTTGTCAATACAAAAGTAATGTAGATAAAAATATTTTTCACAACCAATCAGGATGTTAGTCTCTATATAATGTGTTTTTAAAGAAGGTAATCACTAATAATCACAAATAGAGCAACCATATATGGGATGTGTACCCGCCCGTTTCTATTATTTTTATAAATTATCTGCACCTTTTTTACGGTTGAACAATTATAAAAGGTAAAAGATACTTTAAAATTGTTAGTTTTGAAAATACTGTCATTCTCGCGAAAATTACAACGACATGAGCTCTATAAATATTAATAAGCGCTAATTAACTCTTCGTCTAATAGAACACGGAAAACAGATATCCACAGTGGAGCGTTATATCGAAGAAAACTTTCCAAATCTTCCGGAAGCAAATTACACATGTGTGATTGTGAAACTTCAAAAGACTTTTATGCCGCATTTTAAGCAGCGTTGGAACAAAGCAGGAAGGTCTACGGATGCATTTTTGAAAAGATACACTGAACGGCTTGTTGAAGATTTCCATGTACAATTCGATGAAGAGGCGGGGCCTTTTACGTCATCGAAAGCGAAAAGAGGAAGACTGTGTAAGGATTATGAAACATCATCAGAGCGAGCAAACACAGGAAGGCAGTAAAACTCTTTTGGAACTTTGGATTTGATCACATTCACCATTCTTATATACAAGGACTGAAATCTATTGGTGAAGTAAAGCAGGTTGTCATTATTGATGAATTAAGTTTTGCATCATCAGAAATCTTGGATATAGTTCATAAAGACTTATTCGAAAGATCATCTACAGTCCCCTATTCTAATGAAGACACTCTAGCAATCTTACCCGATTTAGATTTAACGAAACAATAAGAGTATCTACGGAGTAGTTGTATTAGGAGCAATAATAGTTTTAATCTGTTTCCCACGTATAAGCAGATGTTAGAAGCTAAAATGTTATCCCAATGATATGACAATAACCAACATAAGTGCAAAGGATACATTGCAATTTCTTTTTAAATCACACAGCCAATAGACTACTAATGTTTGAATCACAACCTACCTGATGGGACGGGATTGATTTCATACAGTAAGTGTGAAATTGATGGATCTTCTGGGCAAAGCGAATATAAACAAATTTTAGCATGCAAAAGTGAACTATTATCGGATTCCAATTTATTGATATCTTCGCTTGTACCACTTAAGCTTGTCAATGAAAGCAATGGCAATAACATCTGGCAAAAACCATCACCTTCATCAACACGATTTTGTCGGCCTATTCTCCTAGAATTTGCAAAAGAAACTCCCGAGAAAACCAGAAGTGTTGCAGAAATTGAGTGACAAATACTAACATTGACACCTTCCTCCGTATTCAAAGATGAATAAGATATTCTGTAAAACCCACCTTATACTTTACTATGATAGACGGTAAAGTGGTTCAAGTCTTAACAAATACACCATCGAGTGCTACATGTACTGTATGCTTAGCTAAACCAACAGAAATGAATGATCTTGCACGTGTGACGCAAAACCCAGGAAGAGAAGAAACATTCAGATTTGGGCTCTCCACTTTACATGCTTGGGTTAGATTTATGGAGTTAGTTCTTCACTTATCTTATAATATGTCATTTACAAAATGGTCCGCGACAACCGATGAATATAAGAAGCAAAAAAATGCTACCAAAAAACTTGTACAAGAACGTTTTAGAAATGATTTGGGTGTAACAGTAGATAAACCTCGTCAAGTTAGTGGGACTAGCAATAACGGAAATATTGTAAGGAGGTTTTTTAGTAATTTTACCTGTACGTCTGGAATAACAGGAGTTGATGAAGAATTGATTAAACGATTTTATATTATACTTCCAGGTAAGCCCATTAACGCAACAAAGTTTGGTAACTACACACATATTAGAGCTGAGCTTTATATAAGAAAATATAATTGGTACTACATGCCTGCTTCAGTTTACAAAGTTTTGACACACAGAGAAAACATAATTAGATATGATGTCATTTTACCCTTTGGACAATTATTGGAAGATGCTCAAAATGTAGAAACAAGAATTACAAAAAATTAGACTTCATCATTCTAGAAAGTGTTCCAAGTCAGAAACTACCGAAGGTGTTTTTCATAGTTTATTGTGCAAATAAAGTAATTATTCGTTGAATAATGCATTTTAAAAAGTTTTACAAAATTATGAACGTGTTGAACAACTTTTATTGAATTTAATTACACGTTGAATTAAAACAACTAAGTCTAGCAGTTACGCTGGCTACATAAAATCTGCCCGCCACAGCTTGAGGCACTCCTATAAATAAACTTTCGTTATCATAAATAACATTAAGTAACGGGAAGCGGTAACAATATACACAGCGTCAGCATGGATAACTACATAATTACTCCCTTCTAAGAAAATAAGGGGTTCAAATTATTTTCGTAGCTGGGGCATGTTCCTGTTATTTCTATAGGAAGTTAGGATCCTTATTATTTTTATTTTATTACAATTGGTGTACTTATAGGCTAAAAACAGAATAATTACTAAAATTAAAATTACACAGATGTAAGTCCAGTATTGTTCGTTGCACTTTTCATTATTTGTTGTAACTTACGTAAGTCCGTTTGTTGTATTCCTTCACTTTAGTTACAACTGCCACTATGATGGCTTATACGATATTATATTTTTTCCCTCGATAAGCGGACCTTAAAAGATTTCAAAACATGACTTCTTAAACAATTTATTTCATATACCAGAACAGCAGTACATATATCAACAACGTTACTACAGCCACTGACTACAATCCGGCTACGCTACCGTAGCGCTGTTGCCACGGAGTACAGGACCGGCTTTAACATCTCGGCCCGCCTTGAAATGTTCTATTTTCAACAAATATAATTTTTTGAAGAACGATATTATTTATACATTAATTACAATAATAATACATATTCAAATAAACATAATATGGTGGATTATACAATCGGAGAATAATAAATATACATTTTATTATTATTATTTTTCTTTAACTGGGATGTAGTCACCTTAAACAATTTAACAATCAAGAGGCAATGCACAGACTTTGGTCACAGCCCGTTTTACTACGTCACTCAACACTTTAACTGCCACCACTCTCACAATACCATCCTCTCCTGGGAACAGCGCAGTTACTCGCCCAAGTGGCCAATTATATGGTGGAACGTTGTCTTTTTTCACCAAAACCAAGGACCCAACCTTTAATAATTGATTGCAGTGATGGCGCCATTTTACTCGAGTCTGCAGCTCATTCAGGTACTCTTTTTGCCATCTACGCCAAAAATGTTGTAGCATAGCCTGGAGTCTCTGGAACCTGTCGAGTCGATTATCGAGAATATGTTGCAAATTTAATTCTGGCAGAGCTGTTATTGGTCGTCCAATAAGAAAGTGAGCTGGCGTTAAGGCGGCAGAGTCATCAGGGTCATTGGAAAGGGAACAAAGAGGACGTGAGTTTAAAAGATCTTCAATTTCTGTCAGTAATGTATAAAAATCTTCATAAGTGAGTGGAAGCACCACCCATAATCCGTTTAATATGAAATTTACAGCTTTTTATGCCTGCCTCCCAAGTCTCTTAAGGACTGCACTAAAAGCTGAAGTGGTAAGGTCCGTGACTAATTCCAAATGGACAGCCTTAGTACTCATACATAAAAAAAGACATAAATATCCTTTAATAATCTTTGCCCCACGGGTTTTTTTGTCTTTAATATTAAAGGGACCGCCATAGTCGATGCCGACGTTTAAAAAAAGAAGCATAATCGTTAACTCTGTAATCTGGGAGGTTACCCATTAAATATGTTGTATCTTTTGGTTTATTTCGGTAACATGTAATACAATTTTTCACAATCTTTTTACAAATGCTTCTGGCCAAAATAGGCCAAAATCTTTGCCTAATTGAACATATTAAATGCTGAACTCCACAATGCAATAATTTTCTGTGTTCATTTAACAATATTAATTCTGTTAATTTGTGCTCTTTTGGTAATATTATTTGGTGTTTCTCATCAAAACTAGCAACTGATTTTTGTATTCTTCCCCCAACTCGCATAACATTATTATGGAGAAAAGGGTTTAAGGCCAAAAATTTACTGCGTTTATTTAACATTTTGTTTTGCAACAAATCATTATAATCCTGTTGAAAACTTTCTATTTGAGCAACCTTTACTAGTAATAATAATGAAGTTTCTATTTCATTGGGAGTTATAGGACCTAATAGTTTATTTTCATATTTTGAGCGACAATTGTTTATAAACCTTAAAATAAAACTGGTCACTTGAAGTAACTTATTAAAAGATGAATATTTATTAATTAGTCTCGAAAAAATATCAATATTCTTAACGCTAATGAAAACATTTGAAACAGAACGTTGTTCTGGAATTTCGCAATCTACATTTACATCACTTACATTCCATTCCGATTTAGGACGTAGTAGCCAGTCCGGACCATGCCACCATAAAGTGGAGTGGTCCAACATACTAGCAGATAATCCGCGTGACAAAATATCTGCTGGATTTTCAAGTGACCTAATATGATTCCAATCGTATTTGTTAGACAAAGAAAGAATTTCTGAAACCCTGTTGGCGACAAAGGTTTTCCATTTACTAATGTCTCCTCTTAACCAAGCTAAAGTAATAGATGAGTCAGTCCAAAAATATGTATTATGAAAATTAATTTCTGAAGAATCCAACGCCTTTTTTTGCTAAATTAGACTACAGAACAGCTGCACACAATTCTAAACGTGGCAAACATACCGATTTTATAGGTGCAACTCGGGATTTCACACAAAGTAACTGAGATGAGTTTAACCCATTTGACCCTTCACATCTTATATATAAACACGCAGCATATGACTTTTCTGATGAATCTGCGAATCCATGCAGTTCAATAACAATATAATCAGACATTACCGAATGTGGAATTTTTAATTTATTAATATAAACCATATTCATTTGAAACCTTAACCATTTCTTAAATATATCTGGTGGCACTTTATTATCCCATGATATTTTTATTTTCCATAAATCTTGTAATAAAAGTTTTGCAATAATTATAACTGGCCCTAATGGGTCATATATTTGACATACAATTGATAATATTTCCCGTTTACTAATACTTAGAATATTACCATCACAGTTACCTAGTGAATATTGGATCATATCCGAGGCTCCATTCCAAACGACACCTAATGTCTTATTATTTTCATTGTCCCCTATTTGTAATACGCTAGCTGGCAATGTTTCATGTAATAAAAAATCATTCAAAATTTTTGGCTCATTGCATAACCACCTTCTTAATTCAAAACCCGCGCTTAACAGTATATTAAAAATTTCTCTTTGAAGTTTGACTAAATCGGACCATGAATCTGATCCTGTTAAAAGGTCATCGATATAAAAACTGTTAGCGATTGTTTTACTGGCTCTTGGAAATGCCTTTGAATTTTCCCGCGCAAGCTGCATTATACATCGTACGGCCAAATGGGGTGCCGACGCAGTGCCGTAGGTCACTGTATTTAATTTAAAACATTTTAAATTCTCACTTGTACTAGAACGCCAAAATATTTTCTGGTAACAGCGTTGCTCTTCAACTATTAAAATTTGCCTGTACATTTTACAAATGTCTGTTGACATTACGTATTTAAATTGTCGAAATTTCAATAAAATAGCAAATATTTCATTTTGCAATGCAGGGCAAATAAATTGTGTATCATTAAGAGATAACCCACTATCTGTTTTAACTGATGAATTAAAAACAACTCTACATTTTGTGGTGACACTACTTGACTTCATCACTGCGTGGTGCGGTATAATATATCCTGGTTTTTCACCCTCACCCTGTTCTTAAATTTCTGACATATACCCCAATTTTTTATATTCCTCTATAAATTTTATATATTCTGACCTCAAATATGAATTTTTGCACAATTTATTATCCAATGAATAAAACATCTTCATTGCATTATTGCGTAAATTGCCTAAATTTTTTACCGATTCCTTAAATGGAATATTCACAACAAATTTACCAGAGGGATCATGTTTAGTGGTACTTGCAAAATGTAATTCACAAAATTTCTCAGCATCTGGCAGAATCTTATTTTTACTTGAAACCTCTTCAATATACCAAAATTTTGAAATTTGATTATCTATAGAATCATTACTTACACAATAAAGAGTAGAACTTACATTTACATTTCTCAAAGAATTATTGCGATTTATACTTTGAACTACTAAATTTCCCCCATCCAAAACTCGTATTATGAAGTACTGACATATTCTCTCCTAATCTAAATTGTCCCTGGCATATAATTGACCAAAAAACCTGGGCACCTAATAATAAATCTATTTCATTCGAAATATGAAAATATGGGTCTGCGAGAACCAATGAATCAGGAATATTAATTGCAGTCTTATCAAATGAACCTTTAGGTAAATTACTTGTAATTTTCGAAATAACAAAACAATTTAGTTTTAGTTGAAAATCATTATTACGTGACGACACTGTAATATTTACTTGCGTATTTAATTTTACAAAATTCTGCCCTATTCCACTGACAATATGATTCGTTTTAATTCTTTTGACATTTAATTTATTTGCAAATTTTCCCGTCGCAAAATTACTCTGGGAGTCACTGTCTAATAGGGCGGGCCCAGTAATTATTTTTCCATCAATCAATATTTACTAATACCGTAGATATATCTCCGATTGCGCCGCCACTGCGTCTCCCCGCGTTATTCCACTACAAAAAATAATGTTCAAAGATTCTGCATTTATGTAGAGGATCCGAATTAAAAACTACCTTCACCCATCCGTTTAATGGATGAAAAATATTTTATATTAATTTTAATATGTTATAAAATTTATCGCGAGTGGGTTGGCTAAAAATTCCTGGCAAGACTATGATTAATTAAAAATTCAAAAATAACGGTTTTTTAAACATTGCACTCATTTGTTTAAGAAACAAATTTTATTTCAATCAAAACTATGAAGCCTATAGAATATGCAAACGTTAGGTTGTCTATTTTTTCCTGGCGTAACTATTGGGTTGGCAGGTATAAACAGGTAATTCGATACTAGTAATTTACATTCATCTGTTTAATGAATAAATCTTATATCAAAATAAAGGTAATTAAATTGCGAACAGAATGATATAGGGTTGTCTGCGAAAAATCTGGTTTAAATTCCGGTTGGCGAGCTTTAAAAAGCGAAATATTGGTGAAAATGAGGATGTGCGACAAAGAGATCCGAGCAAACTATTCGGTGCGATAGAAGAGGACGCAGCATTACAGCTGCGCGCGGCTCGTCCATCGGATGAAAGAGGGTGCGCATACTATTTGTTCGTGCAATTGAGAAGGGTGGCGATAGACTAGTAAATACTCTGAGCATTATTTTGGAGCAGTTAACCTCAATATTCGAATCAAGAGAACGTGCTACTACGGATCGTTGTTATTAATTGACAATATACTATGATAAAAATTGGCTAAAAAGTGTTTTTGTGTGACTCGGACGATTCTGTAATTGATTTTAATGATGAAACTTTTAAAAATTGTTCATTGAAGTTGGCTTTTCGTAAAAAAAAGAACTTTAAATACAATGAAGTTGAGCTAACCAACGCGTCACTCGATTTATATATGTTTGTATTTATATTATATTATAAGAAAATTTTTGTAGTATTATTTTTATTTATTTTTTACTATTTGCTTTGTTTATTTTTATTTAGTCTCCTGATAAAACACATAAAATTTTCATTATAAGTATATATCACTATCATATTTTTATTTAGAAGAACATTTATATACTCTAATATCACAAATAATATATATTATATATATATATATATATATATATATATATATATATATATATATATATATATATATATATATATATATATATATATATATATATATATATATATATATATATATATATATATATATATATATATATATTTATATTTATTATATATTTATAATTTTATTTCAAGTCTACTGCCTGTTGCTCCAAAATAATGCTCAGAGTATTTACTAGTCTATCGCTACTCTTCTCAATTGCACGAACAAATAGTATGCGCACTCTTTCATCCGATGGACGAGCCGCGCGCAGCTGCAATGCTGCGTCCTCTTCTATCGCACCGGATAGTTTGCTCGGACTTCTTTGTCGCACATTTTCATTCTCACCAATATTTCGGTTTTTTAAGCTCGTCAACCGGAATTTAAACCAGATTTTTCGCAAACAACCCTATATCATTCAGTTCGCAATTTAATTACCTTTATTTTGATATAAGATTTATTCATTAAACAGATTAATGTAAATTACTAATATCGAATTACCTGTTTATACCTACCAACCCAATAGTTACGTCAGGAAAAAATAGACAACCTAACGTTTGCATATTCTATAGGCTTCATAGTTTCGATTGGAATAAAATTTGTTCCTTTAACAAATGAGTGCAATGTTTAAAAAAAGTTATTTTTGAATTCTTAATTAATCATAGTCTTGCCAGGAATTTTTTAGCCAACCCACTCGCGATATTTTTTATAACATATTAAAATTAATATAAAATATTTTCATCCATTAAACGGATAGGTGAAGGTCGTTTTTAATTGGGATCTTAGACTATTACGGAAATCTCATGCTCAGTGAATATATGTCTTTCTTTGTTACAGTCACCCTCTCGTGTCGCCTGGTTGCTTACCGTTTGTAAATTATTCGTATGATCTCCAGACATCATTATCATTACTATTTAGATTTTCAATGTGTATCAGCGAATTATGTGGTTTTTTACATTTTACACATTTTTGTGCTTTACAGTTTCACGACACATGGTTAGGTTTGAGGCAATTTAGACATAATTTTCTTTGTTTTATTTCCGATATTCGTTAATTAATAGAAAGCTGCATACATTTATTGCACGAATAAATAGCATGAGGTTGTTGACAATAATAGCATTGTAATTCTCTAATATTAGATACAAAATTGTTGCTTGAATATTTATTTTGCTGCTTTTTTTACTAATTAATTAATTTCTAATTTTTCTAAAATTTCACATTTATTCTTTAAGAATTTGTGCATATCCTCCATAGAGGGCAAACTCGCGACATACTGATACGATTCCCAGTCACGCCTCGTGACGTCATCAAATTTCATCGTTAAAAGGTAAATAATCAATCTATCCCAGGAATTTATATTTTCACCTAAGGATTCTAATGACCGTAAATGCTTTTTGTATGCATCATATAAATTACGCAATTCTGTGTAGGATTCATTTTGTACCTTAGGATATTCAAAAATTGATTTCAAGTGATTATGAATTATTAACGCTTTGTTTTCAAATCTTTCCTCTAAAAGTGACCATGCTACCGAATAATTTTCGCCGGTCGCTTCCAGTGACTTAATTATTATCGACGCCTCTTTCGATAAGGCCGAACGTAGATAATAAAACCTCTGGGTGTTATTCAAAGTAAAATTGTCGTCCACTAAACCTTTAAAACCGTCCTTGAATTCTAACCAATTTTGATATTGACCATCAAAATTTGGTAGTTTTATGGCAGGTAATTTAATTGAATTATTACCGAAATTAGCAGACCTTAATGAACCTTGATTTGAATTCGATCTACCTCTACAAATGAATTGGCTTTATTTTGACAGTCCAAGCATAACTTTTTCGCCTCCGATAATAACTTAAAATATAATGATTCAAACTGCTGTCTTTCATTCGACTCTAACTCTGCCACGTCTACCAATTCGAATTCCGATTGTATTTATCAAATTTCTCTAAACAACTTTCAATTTTTTCTATTCTCAAATTTATTTCTGTTATCATAGCCTCATCTAAATTATCTTTTTCAATACAAGCAAAAAATGTTTGAAATCTTGTTAATTTACCCTTGACTTGTCCTCGTTTAATTTTCAACTCCGCCATCTTGATAGAAATTTTAGATTAATTTAAACTGTGCAAAACGGGACTTAGGTATAGCAAATAAAAATAGACTTACAGGTTTTTGGCGGTAAGGAATTACCAAATGTTGTATTCCTTCATCTTAGTTACAACTGCCACTATGATGGCGTATACGATATTATATTTTTTCCTTCGATAAGCGGACCATAAAAGATTTCAAAACATGGCTTTTTAAACAATTTATTTTCATATAACAGAACAGCAGTACATATATCAACAACGTTACTACAGCTACTGACTACAATCCGACTACGCGACCGTAACGCTGTCGCCACGGAGTACAGGACCGGCTTTAACACTGTTTTTTTCAGCTAATTTCTGAATGTCTGTAAGTTTGTCCATATTCACTGGTTGGAGTGAAGTCCACTGTAAGGACCTTGAATCGAGGCTCAGCGTTTGCACTGGTAAGAGTTCTAGCGGGGTCTCGGAGATGGTTTCCAATGAATTTTCATATTTAATGTTATTAATTCTCACACTACAATTTTGCGGGACGTATACGAGTTTAGGGTTTTGAATAATTTCAAAACCGTGTTCATTGCAGCATTTTTTGATGATGGATACGTTCGCTGGTATGACTATCAGGTAGGTTCTCTGATATCTCTTTCGATTGAGATATCGGTGACTTGCCGGTGAGGATTTTGGGTAGACAATCGTCTCTGGTTATTTGTTGTATTATATGGTAAATACATGCTTCTTCTATCATGGGGCATGGATTGTCTTCGTAATGGTGAAACGTCGAGTTCAGCAGGATGTAAGGTTTTAAAGGGATGATTGTTTGGTTGTTAAGAAGAATAGGATACGGGTGAAAATAGTCATATAAATTCTCTCTTAATATTGGCATATGAAAAATAAAACAGATGTTCTCTCTAACATAATGGATTTCGATTTTAATTAATTGGTAATAAGATTGAATGTTTTTGAAATGAGGTAGACTCTTTCTTTCCATCATATTAACCAAATATTGTAGCTCGTTTATAGGTAATATCAAACTATGTACTGTATCTAAACCAGCGAGTAGGATGGAATTGTGAATATTGTCTAATATATTGATCGTTGATTGGCAATCAATAATCATGATATCTAAATGATTTTGTAAACGCAGGCATAATGTAAATTTATTAATGTTTGATTCAGTTGTTCTAAGTCTTCTATTATTAGCATTCTGGTTGTCAATTATTTTGTTAAAGGTTGCTAAACTCTCCTTCATAAATTGTTTCATGACTGTCGGACAGTTTTGTAGGTCATCATGAATTATGTTTTGATTTTTTTCTAAAGTAGAAATGGAGTTATCATATTTATCAGCATCGTCCTGATCTAATAAACCGAAAGCCCGTTTATACCCTTTTCCCACTAGGTTGATAAGACCTCTTTTGTGGCGTATGATTTTTCTTGGCTTTACGTTAAATAGTTTTACTTCTACTTGTTTTACGAGGTAATCTAAGTGACTGTGGATACTACTCAAATGCGGATAGAGTCCGTCTTTTGTGCTGATTAGGGGCATGATTAATTTTAGATTTATTTTAATTTCTGTTAGAGGTTGTTCGAATGCGTTCAAATCGATGTTTCTTATTTCAATTTGATTTGGTTGAGTCGACGAAAGTGTCACAAGTAGTAGGAATATCAATATCTGAAACAGACGGTGTATCATTATTTATTTTTCTTTTTGGTTTTACAACTTTCTTATGATATGTTCCTTTGTTTGTCTCGATTTTATTTTCTAAGTCGGTTTTAATCGTGTGTTTTAACTTATTTGGGTTATGTCGAAGGACAAAAGCGTCGTCATCTTTATCTACTGGTGTTGACTTATCGCGATTTAAATTGATTTTACTTAGGTCTTTTTGTCTCATTGTTATCATTTATAATAGTGGTTATTACTTTTAAATTACGGTTATGCTTTTCTAAATAGTCTGTCATTAAGCGTGACGTGGTTACATCAAAGGGACATTGGTCGTTAATGTTTCCCTTAATAATCTGGAATGGTGTATACTTGGTGCTCGAGTGTATGGTGTTGTTATACCCTATAATAGCGTAAAGTATCTGTGTTGTAATAGGTGTACGCGGTGATTCTTCCGTTAAAATTCTAAGCTCCTTATCAGAATTGAGTGGAACATTTCGATTGAGGAATTACTATTAGGGTTTCGACTAGTAATGTAGTGGATATCAACTTTGTGCATAGTGCAAAAATTTTCAAATAATTTATTATCAAATTCTTTTCCCCGATCACAGGTTATTTTACGCAGTATGCCATAATGTGTAAAAAATTTTAGTATCGCTTCGGTTGTATCGTTAGCATTTTGTGTTATAGGATATGCCTGTGCAAAGCGCGAAAAGCTATCTATTAGTGTTAGGAAGTTTTGTTTATTTGGCGAGAGAACGTCTATATAGATATGTTGAAAGGGGTGTTCTCCGATAGGAGTTGATTTAAATTCAAGTTTATGAGGTTGTCTTTCGTATTTATTACCTTGACAGTAATCGCAAGTGTTTATATAATGGGTTATATCATCTAGGGCCAATAGTATATTTTAGTTAACGCTTGGTTTGTTTCATTAATTCTCCTATGAATTGTTTTTGTTTCGTGATATTGGATTTTTTGCGTTTGGTAGTCTTTGTTATAAACATCTTTATGATATGAATTTATTTTTACTAATTTAAAGGCAGAGTGTTGGAAACGTTTTTGTAATAGAATGATTATGCTCTCTTCAAAAATTTTTTATCTATTAGCATTCCGTGTAGTATTTTAGGTTTTACATAGTTTTTAAATGTTTCTACTAGTTCTTTTTCAAATTGTTCTTTATCTCGTGTGGGTAGTGTTATCTTAATACGATTTTTGTCATTGAAAGGTTTTTCTAGTTTAATCAGAGTTTTCAATGCGTCGCGACTAGTGTTAAGTATTATTTGATTTTTGAATTTGTTTAGACTTGGCTCTGAAATGGGGATATTTAAAATAGAGTTTTCTCTAGCCGAGTGTTGGGTTTCATTAGAACTTATAGGTTTTCCGACGCGTTAGGTTATATCAGATATAACGTTTATCTTGTTTTTATCGTTTGTCTTCTCATCGAGGTCTTTAGAGTTGACATTGGGGTCTGGAGAGTTTTCGAGAGTTATAAGATCGTCAAAGGTTAATTCTGGGAAGTCATCCTCTAGTTTATGTTGGTCTTGTTGGTCTAGGTTACCTATTATTGATTCGTTTTCTAAGGGGTATATATCTATACGAGAGAAGGCGTCCGCAACTTTGTTTTCTTTACCTTTTCTGTACGTTATATCAGTCGTATTCCATTAGTTTCAATTTTCACCGCATTATACGTGAGTTAGGCTCTTTTAAATTGTTTACCGATTGTAAAGGTTTGTGGTCCGTGACGATAGTAAACCTCCTACCAAATAAGTATGGTCTAAAGTATTTGGTGAAATTCACAATACTCAGGAGTACTTTCTCGATGGTACTCTAGTTCTGTTCTGCGAAGCTTTGGGTTCTACTGACGTAGGCGATTGGTCTGTAATTTCCAGGGGTACCTTGTGAGAGCACGCCCCCGATATCGTAGTTGCTAGCGTCCGTAGTGAGTATGAAAGGTTTCTCAAACAAAATCAGGGTATTGTAAAAGAGGCTGATTTGATAATATATTTTTGCATTTTTCAAATGTTTCTATGAATTCGGTGTTAAGGACTATTTTTTCGCCTTTCTTTAGGCAACGTGTAAACGGTTTTGTTATTTTAGCAAAATATTTAATGAATTTCCGATAAAATCCTAGTAATCCAAGAAAAGATTTTATCCGTTTTGTGGTAGGTGGAATTCGGAATCTCTGTATAGCTCTGATCTTATAGGGGTTAGGTTTTATACCTTCTGGTGTGATAACGTGACCTAAAAATTCGACATTTTTTTGAAGAAACTGGGATTTATCAAGCTGGATCTTTAATTTTGATTCTCTTAATTTTTCAAATACTTGTTTAAGGTTTGTTACATGGTTCTGAAGGGAAGTGGAGAGTATGATAATATCATCCATATATACGAGACAAATTTTATTTTGGAGATCGTGGAGTACATGGTCTATTACCCGTTGGAAAGTCGCCGGGGCGTTTTTCAGGCCAAAGGGCATCCGTAAATACTCATAGTGACCGTTTTCTACATTGAAAGCGGTTTTTTGTATAGAATTTTGATGCATCTCAATCTGGTGGAACCCAGATGCGAGATCGAGCGTTGTGAAGTAGTAACTTATCTAATATGTCTTCGATGTTTGGTATGGGGTAACGATCGTCACTCGTTTTCTCGTTGAGCTTGCGGTAGTCTACGACTATTCGCCATTTTTTCTTGCCGGACATGTCCGCTTTCTTTGGGACAACCCAGATAGGGGATGACCACTGGGACTGTGTTGGTCTTATTATACCGTCATTAAGCATTTTATTTATTTGATCGTTAACCTCTTGCTTATGACAAAAAGGGAACCTGTAAGATTTTTTATGTACCGAGAGTTCATCGCTAGTTTTTATCTCGTGCTTTATTTTATTGGTAAATGAAAGCTGTTTTTCGTCCAAATGGAAAATATCTGGAAATTTATTTATTAATTTTAGTATTTATTCGCGTTCCTCGCTATTCATGTGATCGGTTCGTATTTTGCCCTTCAAATAATTTTTTGTTTGATTTTTGTAGAAGTGCGTTCCGTATTCCGGTAACGCGTTTTCGATGTTAAACATTTCGTAGTTATCGGGATTGTAGTGGTAAATTTGGAAAGGATGTGAAAAATCGGCACATAATGTTTCGTCAGTATTATTTCGAATTTCAAATCTGGCTTTAAAATCTTCCGCGTTTGTTTTGGTTTCGGGGATGGTAAATCCCTGGTAGTTTCCGACGGGGACGATAATGTCTCCTTGTCTCTTATTTACAAAAAATACTCGGTCCATTGTTTCTTGGGCTGAAAGTTCAATTCGAGTGTGAAATTGCGTAGATTAGTCACGGTAATAAAATGGAATTTTTATATTCTCATTGTAAAGTATTTGTCGTTCGAAGTCCATTTTTAGTCGAAGTTTTCTAAGCTCGTCTAGTCCTATTACACCGTCAAAATAATCCGAAAAAGGATATAAAGTAATTCGATTTCGGAATCGGTTTGTAGTTCGGGAAAGGTTGGTATTGTAGCCTTGTACAAAGCTTCACGGGCTTGTCCAATTGATTTTAAGAGTGAAGGAGATTTGTATATATAATTTGGAAAGTACATGTCTGCAACTATGGGGAGTAATATTGAAACATTACATCCAGTATCAATAAGTAGCTTTATATTAGGTTCATGAATCTGGATATAGGGTAGAGCATTAATATATGCGTTTAACATTATGTCTGTCAGCCTGTCTGAGGCAGTTCCCAAAAATTTGTATCTTCGTAAATTTCATTTGGCACGTTGTGACGCGCTCATCTTATTTACGCAATTTAGCCAGAAAACGGATTACGTTAATTGCGCGGCAAAACAAATATTACCTGATACTCAGCCGAAGAGTAGGGTGGGTAAAATAATAATTTTAAGGGCGCCACTAGTTTATTTCCGCCACTTTAAACTAGAAAAGCACCTGTTGTTAAAGGAACCCGCTGTAAACTCTACGTGTCACGTAGAGTTTACAGCATTATTGCAACAGATATTTTATTATGAATATTTACCATAAATTTAATATACACTCGAAAGTTCCTATACATAAAAAAAGAACAAATGTCAATCCTTTGCAAAAAGTTGATAACAAAAACAAGAGATTGATTTACTTAAGCGCAAAAACAAACTTGTATCACTACCTTAGTGGTTAATAAAATTAATTAACCACCTGACTTATATTTTTATAATTTAGTTGTAGTATGTAGGTAGTATATGATTATATGAATATAATGGGTCATATAATACAATAATATGATAAATAGTACACTAACTAGATAAAAAATAATAATAATAATAATTAAGCATGCATATCTTAACTGAGGTTTATGTCATATCGTCGCCTTCACCAGGGGATACCAAATTTCCACTGCAAGGCACCAAATGTCTACCTCTCTCTCTCTCTAGGTCCGCATCTTAAGAATTTAAGGCAAAAAAAAGGTAACTGAATTCCAAGACGTTACACCAGGAAATTGTAAACGGTAGTAAATTAAAAAAAAAAACTAAACGTTGAAACTAGTAGATCAAACCACTAATTGAAAACTAGTACTTAAGACAACTAGTACTTAAAACCCTAAAATAAAATAGCTTATTACATAACGTTCTGAAAACAAACAAAACAAAAAGTTTACCTCCTTGGAGGGTTTCTTCTCACACGGAAAATGAACTCTATTTCAACAAAAGGCCTATGCTGTTAGGACACAATCTAAAAAGATATGAACGCACATATTAAAAGTTTCTTAAAAATGTTGATTTTTTTGTACTTACAAAATGGGGGAATACAGCCTAGCAAATCTAATCCTTCAATGAAGAAATAATTTCCGATAAACTCAACCAAAGTGCTCTATAGCAACTTCCACACAAAACGGTAACTATATTTTATAGTTTAACAAGTAGATCCCAAAATAATATGGCACAATAATTAATAATCGCAACACTTGATAAACTTTTACTAGACCCATTCAGAATTACTACTGTCCGCGTTCTTTCTTTACAACGGTAAAACGAATACCTCCGATAGAAGATATTTACTTATTCTCTTCTGCTTAGAAAAAAAAATTCCTATTTCAAAAAAAAGGTCCTTGCCCAGTCGATTAAATATTATAGTAGAGAGTTAGAAATTCAAATAATATGCTACGTATGCAACCACATTTACAATTACGATGTTTAATGAGGTGTTTGTATTGTCATGCGTTAGATTAAGACAGAATATAAGACGTACGCATAAATAAGCAACCTAACATACAAATAGCTCTAGGGTACACTGCTACGTTACTGAGAATCACAACAATTTGCTACTTTTTGCCTTCTAAACGTAACTTTATATATGATTGTTGTAATGATTAAAATAAATCGTTACGTGATAACTATTATCACTTTCATTTTCGATTTGCGGGAAGTTATAATTCGGCTCGGATAGTTCATAATTAAATTCAAGTTCGTTTAAAATTGGTTCACTATCGAAAGTCTGATTGTCATAGTTAGGGGGACAATAATCGTTTTCGTTTAACCGTTCATTAATCGCGTGAAATTCCTGTGCTATGTACTTTCTTTGTTGGAACCATGGAAATTGTCGTATTTGCTGCAGGTTTAAACGCGGCTCTTGATTAAAGTTATTTTGTTTTTGTATTCTGGGTTGTCTGGATTGTACCGACATAGGTTCTGGCATATTACGGGAGGGGCGGGCAAGATGACCTGCCTAGTTTATTTTTGTGATAACTAATAGTTGAGTTGAGTGAAAGCTGCCAGCTTCTATTCAGGGACAACCAAGTATTACACCAATCATCTAAGACAATAAAACACATATGTTTAAGAAACATTTTATTAAAGAAACATCAAACTCTAAATATCTACCTACAAAAAACCATCTTGCCCGTCCGGGGCGGGCACAATGACATGCATATAAAAATAACATATTTAAAGTACAAATCCACATCAAAATGATATATTTTGATTAGAATTTATAAGAGTTATATATTTTTGGATAATTCTACCAAATATAAAACATAAAAATGTGTAATAAAAAAATTAATTAGTTGCATAGCTCACAAATAAATGTTTTCGACCTCTTAGAAAGACCTGCACATTCTGAGTGCGCCCACTTCTTGCATAGTTGACATTGCAACCACCATTCCTTTGATTTTGAGCGGCTGTATAAATCGTTACAGTACAAGCACGCGCAGTCATCTTCATCACTGTCTCTAAAAATATTTTCTTCGCTTGAGTCATCAACTATTTTTTTCTTTACAACATTTCTTTTACTCTTCCTTTGTTCTTTTTGTTTCTTTTCACTCTCCTTTTCACGGAGGCTGTTAAGAAACGGGCTTTCGGTTAATAGATCTTGATAGCCACCAGTTTTTCGTTTGACTTCTTTTCGTACATTGCTTTGAGGCAGTGGCGACAGTTCAATCAGTAAACTTTGGACCAAGTGTTTTTTTGAATTTGACGTAGATGTCGCATAAATATCGGCACTGGGTTGTGGTTCTGCTACAGTTGGTCTTGACGTCACTTGTTGCATAAAGGTTGTAGGTAAAAGATTATTAACTGGTTGCATTTCATTTGGTTTTTGTACATCTACTAAATCATCATTTAACCTTTCCTCTTCAGCAGCGGCAGGTATATCCTTGGTTACATCGGTAGTTAGACTAGGCAAAAACATATGCTCTGGAAAAATATCGCCGTTAAAGGGTGATATACCTGTTGTCCGAAAAGCTCTCAATGCAATTTCAGAGTTGCTGTTTTCTCGTATGCTTTGTTAAAAAGACTAGCTACTTGATAGATGGTGACTGTGCGACCAGGATTCTGCTTTAACCATTGTGTGGACGCCTTGATTATAATATTTATGGAGGGGTTCAAAAACGCTACATCTAAAGGTTGAAGACGATGTGTACAATGTGCTGGCAAGCAAAATAGTACCACTGATCGTTTTTTAGCTAATTCCAAAGCTTCATAACTTTTATGGCTTGAGTGTCCGTCGAGAATTAGTAAAGCTTTCTTTTCGGGGGTAGGTCTAACATTATCGATAAAATGATTCATCCAAATTAAGAAAAGGTCGCCTGTCATGTAGCCCGATTCGTTATATAATTTCAGAGTACCCAAAGGTGCATCGTCATATAACAGAGGATTTTTCTGGGAAAGATTATGGATGGTGGAACATACGTTCCCCCAGAACTACTACTGTTGTATGAATACCTCTCTCTGCACTCGTGATAGCACCAACTTGTTTATTTCCCTTTTGGGCAAATACCTTTGGAGGTACTTGAACGGTTGTTAAAGCAGACTCGTCCATATTAAATATCATGGTTTTATCAATTTTGTTCTCGTCTATAACCTGTTCTAGTCTGGAAAAATATTTATTTACCTGTGGCTTATTGAATGCCTAGGCTCGTGCAAGAGATGTGGCCTCGGGGATGCATAAAGATATTTCTGTATTACGTTTTCGAAAATTACACATCCATCCCTTGCCAGCCATTTTACGTATTTTATTAAAAGGGTGCTTGATTTTCATTTTTTTCTGCAATATTGTACGATAACTTGCGTACATCCATTGTGGTCAAGCCGAAAAAACGGGATTGTAAGTCCAGTATGTGTTTGACTACTGCTGCTCCCACCTCATCATTCAGAACTGGTTTGAAACGGCCAAGATGTTTTTTGGTATTAGTTGCAATTTTGTTCTTATTGTTACCTCGACATCTTAGGGTTGCCGTAGGTACATTGTAGATTTGACTTGCTTTTAACCAGCCCATTTCATTAGTTCGAACTGCTTCTAGGGCTTTCGCCATATCCGCCTGACTCCAACTTCCCCTATTCGTTTTTCTTTTATACGAATAAACTATCTGCAAAAAAAGTATACCTCTATATGCAAGTAAGAATGGGCAGGCAAGATGACATAGAAGTCATTTTACGCGCTATGCAGGTATGTTTTCTTGCCCGCTTCGTAATTTTTCACAAAATATTACAACGAAAATTAAATAATAATAAGAGAATTAAATTTAACATCTCTAATATGCAATTTATAACCTTACAATTAATGCATGCAAAGTACTCTGAAAATTAAAATATGATAGCTAAACCTTATTAAGAAATGATACTCACATTGCAACGCACCATTAGAAAACAAACAACAAAATAATTTCACTCGTAGTGAAGGTAGCCGCTTCAGAATACAATCGAACAGTGTTGCCGATATTCACAATATGTAACTACTATTGGGGGAAATATTTTAAGCATTACATTTTCTGTGATGAGGCGGAGTCATCTTACCCGTCTGTAATTTTGCCCGCCCCTCCCCTACGTGGGGAGTTTGCCGGGTTTGGTTTAAATACATTTTTCATTTGTCCAAATGTCTGTGCATTAGTCGGGAACTTATATTGTATAAGATGGGATTGAACATTGATAGGTTGGCTTGGGAAGCTGGATTGTTGCGGAGTTTGGAAATTATGAAAATTGTGATTTTGCAGGTGTTTAGGTACATTATTTATATTAGGCATTTGAAAATTCCTATTAGGTATTTGAAAGTTCATATTAGAGGGTACTTGATAATTTTTGAAATTATTTTGGGGTATCATTGTACTAAAAAAATTTATTTGCACTGATTTGATTGTTTTTGAGGAATTCTGCTTTTAGCTTGCATAATTTGTGTTTGCTGTTGCATTTGTAAAAAAAATTTCGTTTTCTATAAAATCACTTATAGCTTCTAGAGAATTGGGGGATTTGGCTCTAATATAGTCGCAATTCCTAATATTTAAATTATACCTTAGGGCCTGGTTATCATGTTGGTTGATAGAAAGTAATTTTCAGTCCGAGACCATTTCTGTTGGTGACATTGAATTTACTTTAAAGCAAAGTTTACTTCGGGCAGCTTGAATGCGTCGAGCAAAATCTAAGTACGTTTCGTTTTTATTTATTGTCATAATGAATAGGGCTTGTTCTGAAACGTCAAGACTTAAGTTACCACCGAAAGCGTTTCTTAGTGTACATTTAATTTGTGGCCAATTGTTAATTTCGGGCCGAGAACCGATAAGTATTTCGGCTCGGTCTCTTAATTTTCCTATGATAATACCATTAATACATTCGTTTAACGCATTGTCGGTGGTTCCGTAATATAACCTATAAAATCTGTCTACAGCGTTTATGAACGGTTCGAATCTCAATTCAGACCCATCATAGGGTGGAATTGAGTCGGCGTTAAGTTTTAGCAAGTTGTAATTTATTTCTCCGGCCATATTTATATTTTCGATTTTATCTTCCAAAGAAATAGAGGCAAGTGAATCAGACAGTTTATTTATAGATTGGTCAAACATAAAATTTCTACAATATACAGGTGTATATATACACTTATATTTTTTCTAAGGTATAAGAATTTAAACTTTGGCTTATATACTACAATAACGACTAAAAATTAAATTGGTACTTATTTTATACTCCTATTTAATATGTGTACAAGAAAATAATTATACATGTGCATATTATATATATATATATATATATATATATATATATATATATATATATATATATATATATATATATATATATATATATATATATATATATATATATATATATATATATATATATATATATATATATATATATATATATATATATATATATATATATATAAATAGTGGTGAGAGGTATGAAACTTCTCATATGGTCTAAATGCTACTATCCGACCGACATCCTAGATGTCTCTGTGGCGGATAGCGACTTGCATCACAGCAAGTACCGAGAGCGGCGACCCCTAGCCCAGGTGGACTAAACTAATGTGATTAAATATGATTTGAAGGAAACAACTACTCAGCGGGCAAATACCCTGACCTGCATTGAATTACACCTTCAAATCATGATAGATCGATAGCCAATATCATTTGTCAATTCCTAACCAGACATAGATCGATTTCGAACTTATTTGTTCTCTTCAGTATGCCATAGGTTATGGAACAGACAAATGATAGTGGCCAACCTGCTAGTTATATACCAACTAAGGTGAAGTGAATAGTGGTGAGAGGTATGAAACTTCTCATATGGTCTGAATGCTACTATCCGACCGACATCCTAGATGTCTCTGTGGCGGATAGCGACTTGCATCACAGCAAGTACCGAGAGCGGCGACCCCTAGCCCAGGTGGACTAAACTAATGTGATTAAATATGATTTGAAGGAAACAACTACTCAGCGGGCAAATACCCTGACCTGCATTGAATTACACCTTCAAATCATGATAGATCGATAGCCAATATCATTTGTCAATTCCTAACCAGACATAGATCGATTTCGAACTTATTTGTTCTCTTCAGTATGCCATAGGTTATGGAACAGACAAATGATAGTGGCCAACCTGCTAGTTATATACCAACTAAGGTGAAGTGAATAGTGGTGAGAGGTATGAAACTTCTCATATGGTCTGAATGCTACTATCCGACCGACATCCTAGATGTCTCTGTGGCGGATAGCGACTTGCATCACAGCAAGTACCGAGAGCGGCGACCCCTAGCCCATGATTTGAAGGTGTAATTCAATGCAGGTCGGGGTATTTGCCCGCTGAGTAGTTGTTTCCTTCAAATCATATTTAATCATATATATATATATATATATATATATATATATATATATATATATATATATATATATATATATATATATATATATATATATATATATATATATTGTTGTTTTTCAGGTTTTCGCGGGTGGTGAATGTTAAATTCGTTTTCCGGGTATACTCCCGCGTAGGTGATAGGCCCCGAGAGGGACCGTGGTTGTCTGAACGACGTTTCGGCAGAATCTCATCTGCCATCTTCAGGTTCTAACAGATAACTGCTTACTGCGGCTTCTGGTTCGAGTTACCAGAAGCCGCAGTAAGCAGTTATCTGTTAGAACCCGAAGATGGCAGATGAGATTCTGCCGAACCGTCGTTCAGACAACCACGGTCCTCTCGGGGCCTATCACCTACGCGGGAGTATACCCGGAAAACGAATTTAATATATATATATATATATATATATATATATATATATATATATATATATATATATATATATATATATATATATATATATATATATATATATATATATATATATATATATATATATATATATATAAAACATTTGCCGTGCTGATGCACCAGTTTGTCCAAAATGTTCCGGATCCCATGAAAAACGTGATTGCGTGTCTGAAACTTCATCTTGTGTAAATTGTAAAGAATATAATATCAAATTCAGAACCAATTTGTTAGTAGACCATACTGTGTACGATCCGTTGTGCAATTATCGTAAGATTAAAATAGATCAATTAAGAGCTAAGATTAATTATGAACAACTCGCTTAGAATAGGTCACTTAAATGCTCGTTCACTATTTACGGGATTTGATGCTTTTTTGTAACTTATTAATTGAAAATAAATTTTCCTTATTTTGTGTTACGGAAACATGGTTGAATGATAACATCTCTTCCGATATTATTTATGTTCCCAGCTTTCGTTTTTTTAGGAAAGATCGTGTTGGCAGGGGGAGGGGGAGTAGGCATTTATGTAAACGATTTATTTTCAGTAAATGAAATTTTAAGTGGTTTTGTTAGTATAGATGGTTTAGAATATTTATTTTTAAATGTAAGAATCGGTAAGCTTAACTTACTCGTTGCAGTTATTTACAGAGTACCTGCAAATAATTTAACTGCGTCTATAAAACATTTCGATGATATTCTGTCACATGCTACAACTCAATATGACAATATAATTATTTTAGGAGATGTAAATGTCGATCATTATTATGATAATCCTGTTTTAGAATGCTTTTCTGCTTACAATTTCACTCAGCTAATTAATGATTCAACCAGAATTACGAACACCTCTGAAAAAATAATAGATGTTATCTACTTTAACCAACCCTCTATGTATATAAATGCTGGAATTCTAAATGCAGACCTTATTTCGGATCACAATGCTATCTATTGCGACATAAAATGTACGGTTCCAAGAAACAAAACTATAATGCTAACATATAGAAATTTCAGTCATTTTTCATTAGAACACTTTTTGGTGGATTTAAAAAGTATTCCCTGGGATGATATCTTTTATTTAAATAATATAGATGATAAAATATGTTATCTAACTGATAATATTATATTATTATTTAATAAACACGCACCGTTTATAACATCTCGTATAACAAAACCATATGCACCTTGGCTTACAAATGATATAAAACAAATGATGGTAGAACGCGATAAATTATTAAGCAAATATAAAAAATCGAACAGTCCGCATGATCGTAACATATATAAGCAATTTAGAAATTTAATTGTTTCTTCCATTCGACGTGAAAAGGCAGCCTATTTATCACAAAATCAAGAAAGTAATAATAAAAAAGATCTTTGGAAAGCCTTAAAAAATTTGAATATAAAACCCAAACAGAATTTTGATATACCGCAGACATTAAAAAATCCCGAAGCCATAAATGATTATTTCACATCTGTATATAGTCCTCCAAATAACTGTGCAAATGCTGTGTCTTGTTTTGAAAACAAAAAATTTGATAATGACTTAACTTTTTCTTTTAAATTTGCTACAATTGATGAAATAAAACATATCATTCTGGAACTTCATTCAAATGCTCAAGGTTGTGATAATATTAGCGCCAAGATGCTACAATATTGCACATCCGTAATTGCGGTACATATTACACATATCATTAATTGTTGTTTAGAAATTGGCTATTTTCCAGACCAGTGGAAGCTATCGTTAGTAAAACCTCTACCAAAAACAAATAGTCCTGAAAATTATTCTGATCTAAGACCAATAAGCATAATACCTGCAATGGCAGAAGTTCTAGAAAAATTTATTCAGCCTCAAATATACGACTATGCGTCAAAAAATAATATTATCTCTCATTTACAGTCGGGTTTTAGAAAAGGTCATAGCACTACCTCTGTGTTACTAAATATTTGTGATGACATTTTTAAATCATTGGATAAAGGTAAAGCCTCGGCACTTGTTTTATTAAATTTCTCTAAAGCCTTTGACACTTTGGATCATAGCCTCCTTTGTGCTAAATTAAAATATTATGGATTTGACAACATTTCAGCTAATTTCTTTAGGACATATTTAAATTCTCGGACTCAAAGAGTGGTTCTTGGGGATTCTTTTTCAAACATTTCCACCATCACATCTGGTGTTCTTCAAGGATCAGTGTTGGGCCCAGTTCTCTTTTTTACTATATACAGCAAATTTATTTAAATGTGTCAATTCAACAAAAATGCTAGGGTATGCTGACGACACCCAACTTCTCTACTCATTTGATCCCAAGTTTATCAATACAGCTTGTAATAACATAAATGCAGATCTTCGTTCTATTACAAACTATTCAAAAGGAAATAATTTAAAGCTTAATCCATCTAAATGCTCGGTTATTTGCTTTTCTCATAAAAAAGTTAGGGCCTTCGTAAAATCAAATTTGATCCTGAACATAAATAATGAACCTTTGAAAATAATGAGTAAGGTAAAAAATTTAGGTTTAATATTCGACGATAGCATGCGTTTCTCTGATCATGTTACACAATTGATAAAAAAATCGTATGTTGCATTAAAATTACTTTATTGTAATATTAGCTTAATAAACTACAAACTACGTAAAAAAACTTTGTGTCACTAGTTTTACCAATATGAAACTATTGTAATATATGTTACATTCCATGCTTAGACAAACTAAATTTGTATTGATTGCAAAAAGTTCAGAACAGTTGTTGTCGGTATGTCTTTCGTTTAAGAAAGTATGACCATGTTTTTAACAGAATCAAAGAACTTAAATGGCACAATATTGAAAATCTGTTCAAATATTCTATGTCAATATTTGTTGATCGTCTGCTTCTCTCTTCCACGCCATCGTATCTCCGTGATAAATTAAATTTTAGATACAACCTTCATAATGTGAATATAAGACATGTTCAAAAATTGGCATTACCTAAATTCCAAACAACCATATTTCAGAGATCTTTCTGCTACAACGCCGTCAAAATTTATAACTTTGTTGATGATCAACATAAAACACTACCCGTAAATAGTTTTTGAAGAAAAGTAAAAAATCTTTTTTTAACATCTTAACTGTTCGAATAAGAACATCTTCATAATGAACAACTTATCGTCTACTGTATGGTTCTCTTATGTTTCAACTTTTGTCTCATGTTTAGTTGGTGTATTAATTTAGATTTTATATTATCCTCGTATATTTGTTATATTCAATATCACTTGTTTATTTCTATATATATATATATATATATATATATATATATATATATATATATATATATATATATATATATATATATATATATATATATATATATATATATATATAAAATAACGGGTAGTCGTGACTGACTAGTTAAGGCATAAAACTAGAAATTTTGGGGTTGCAGTCAGCAGTAATAATGGTGTTAGGCCATAGATTTCAAAAAAAGAGTACTCTTTGTTATTTGTCAAGCTTTCGGTAATGTTTATTTCCTTTATCAAGACATTAACACGAGGGTTAATTATATAAAACTTTCATTATCGTCAAATAGGAACAATTTTTTCTTGCTTTCTCACGTTACATATCATCTTACTTAGAGTCTAGGTTAGATTTTAACTGCACTCTTAACTTATTTAATGTAAAATACACATTGATTAATAAAATATTTCTAGAAATAATTAAATGGACGTACAATTTAAAATACCATGTGCTCAATGAGCACTTTTTCTGCTCATTGAGCACATGGTATTTTAAATTGTACGTCCATTTAATTATTTCTAGAAATATTTTATTAATCAATGTGTATTTTACATTAAATAAGTTAAGAGTGCAGTTAAAATCTAACCTAGACTCTAAGTAAGATGATATGTAACGTGAGAAAGCAAGAATATTGTTCCTATTTGACGATAATGAAAGTTTTATATAATTAACCCTCGTGTTAATGTCTTGATAAAGGAAATAAACATTACCGAAAGCTTGACAAATAACAATGAGTACTCTTTTTTTGAAATCTATGGCCTAACACCATTATTACTACTGACTGCAACCCCAAAATTTCTAGTTTTATATATATATATATATATATATATATATATATATATATATATATATATATATGATGTGCAATATTGTAGCATCTTGGCGCTAATATTATCACAACCTTGAGCATTTGAATGAAGTTCCAGAATGATATGTTTTATTTCATCAATTGTAGCAAATTTAAAAGAAAAAGTTAAGTCATTATCAAATTTTTTGTTTTCAAAACAAGACACAGCATTTGCACAGTTATTTGGAGGACTATATACAGATGTGAAATAATCATTTATGGCTTCGGGATTTTTAATGTCTGCGGTATATCAAAATTCTGTTTGGGTTTTATATTCAAATTTTTTAAGGCTTTCCAAAGATCTTTTTTTATTATTACTTTCTTGATTTTGTGATAAATAGGCTGCCTTTTCACGTCGAATGGAAGAAACAATTAAATTTCTAAATTGCTTATATATGTTACGATCATGCGGACTGTTCGATTTTTTATATTTGCTTAATAATTTATCGCGTTCTACCATCATTTGTTTTATACCATTTGTAAGCCAAGGTGCATATGGTTTTGTTATACGAGATGTTATAAACGGTGCGTGTTTATTAAATAATAATATAATATTATCAGTTAGATAACATATTTTATCATCTATATTATTTAAATAAAAGATATCATCCCAGGGAATACTTTTTAAATCCACCAAAAAGTGTTCTAATGAAAAATGACTGAAATTTCTATATGTTAGCATTATAGTTTTGTTTCTTGGAACCGTACATTTTATGTCGCAATAGATAGCATTGTGATCCGAAATAAGGTCTGCATTTAGAATTCCAGCATTTATATACATAGAGGGTTGGTTAAAGTAGATAACATCTATTATTTTTTCAGAGGTGTTAGTAATTCTGGTTGAATCATTAATTAGCTGAGTGAAATCGTAAGCAGAAAAGCATTCTAAAACAGGATTATCATAATAATGATCGACATTTACATCTCCTAAAATAATTATATTGTCATATTGAGTTGTAGCATGTGACAAAATATCATCCGAAATGTTTTATAGACCTAGTTAAATTATTTGCAGGTACTCTGTAAATAACTGCAACGAGTAAGTTAAGCTTACCGATTCTTACATTTAAAAATAAATATTCTAAACCATCTATACTAACAAAACCATTTAAAATTTCATTTACTGAAAATAAATCGTTTACATAAATGCCTACTCCCCTCCCCCTGCCAACACGATCTTTCCTAAAAAAACGAAAGCTGGGAACATAAATAATATCGGAAGAGATGTTATCATTCAACCATGTTTCCGTAACACAAAATAAGGAAAATTTATTTTCAATTAATAAGTTACAAAAAGCATCAAATCCCGTAAATAGTGAACGAGCATTTAAGTGACCTATTCTAAGCGAGTTGTTCATAATTAATCTTAGCTCTTAATTGATCTATTTTAATCTTACGATAATTGCACAACGGATCGTACACAGTATGGTCTACTAACAAATTGGTTTTGAATTTGATATTATGTTCTTTACAATTTACACAAGATGAAGTTTCAGACACGCAATCACGTTTTTCATGGGATCCGGAACATTTTGGACAAACTGGTGCATCAGCACGGCAAATGTTTTTTATGTGACCATACTTATTACACTTGTAACAGCGACGAAGACTAAAGTGTTCCTTAACAGGACATCTTCTCCAACCAATATATAGAGCTTCTTTTTTCATAGCTAAGGTGAATACTGACGATGGCAATTCTAATACAATATTATACAAGTTATTAAACTTCAATTTGGTAACCAGCTTAATGTCATTTTCGGTGCAGTTGAGATTGTTATCAGAAATAATATTTTTTATAAGGTCTGGATCAGTGACAGAGTTAGGTTCCACACTGTATACTATTACTCGTGGATTAAACTTTTTTTCTTCGCTTATATTATAAACATTGCCTATAGTTTGAGTTAAACGATCTCTTAATTTATTTAAAGAAGCATTATCACCACATTTAATGAGCATCCCATCTTTAATTAGTCTTGTACTAATTACATTGGCGTTTATTTGGCTAGGATTTATTTTAGATTTGATATCATTTTCAACTTGAATATTCGAAGTATCGTTATCAGTTGATTTGACAAATAAAACAGGTGATGCTTTTTTTAGATGTTCATTTTTTCTTACAACATTGCTTATCGTATGATACAGAATTAATCGTACTTACAATGTTTTGTTCTCTATCGGACAACCTTGCTTTTTGTAAGGCCACAATATATTCCAGGTCATCTATATCTTTTAATTAATAATTCTTTCTCACGAAGAAGACAATTGTTTTCACTTTGTAAAAGTAACTTAGAATCAGTACTGCTACCTTTACCACTACACTGTCCCGCTAGCACCGGAAAAAACGTCATTATTTATTTTATCACAACAACCCCTGCACATCCAATCTTTTTTAATCACCTTTACTACTTTTGCCACAGCTTCAAAACATAATGTATGTATAACTATGTCACATTCACTATTATTACATCTGATACCACCTTTAGAAACTTTATTATTACAAATACTGCAATTTTTGCCCTTTTTCTCAGCAGACTCGGAATCATCGTCCGCCTTAGTCGGCATCGTGAGAAATGATATATATATATATATATATATATATATATATATATATATATATATATATATATATATATATATATATATATATATATATATATATATATATATATATATATATATATATATATATATATATATATATATATATACAGGGTGAGTTTTAAAAGCGTAGTTATATTTTAACCCTCAATATATTTCGTCGTGTACAATTGATTGGCACTGTCAAAAAATTTTTTTGAGCAGAAAAAAAAATTTAATTTCTGATAATTTTTTCGTCCTCCAGCCACTGACATTTTAATAGTCACTGGATAACTTTGTAAACGCCGTTCACAGAAATGACGTAACTGAAGGCTGTGTTGCTACTGCCAGAGTTCGTCATCACAATTATCCTATAATTGCATACAATGCATGAATTGCAAATTTTGAATTTTTAAAAAAATATCCTTTTGTCACGGACATTTTGTGAGACGATATTAGACTTATTTAATATCAGTGTAGACGCCGCACCAAAACAAATTTAATACTTTATAAAACATTGAGCTCTTTTTTAAGAAAGCATGATATCTGTACACACTGGCCGAAAATAAGAAATAAACTTCAAGGCAGCCAAGGCGCGATTAATTAGTCCTTTGTGGAAAGCGACACTTGTCACTTGTAGGTTGCTCTTAAAACAAAAGGTGTTAAAAGTATCTGTTTATCTATTTTTCCTTGTAAAATTAGGTAATCCTGACACTTTTTTTATAAATAAACAGAACTCGTCCCGTAAGCACCAAATATTAAAAATATGCAATACTTTTTCTGTGTATTTTAAATTATTATTATTGTCTCTAATTTATACTTTAAGTTTAATATGGTTCATTTCTAAAAATGAATCAAAGTTGAAAATAATCATTTTTAAAAAGAAGCGTTTACTTTAAAAGAACGAAAAAGCAGATGTGTTTACTTACCTAATACAACAGTTACTACATGAATATATCATATGGGCTTGAGGTTTGGGTAGCATTCCATAGCCGTTTTGTTTGTCTAGCATTTTCATCTACTTGAAAATATGCCTTTAACAAATCAATCATTAAAATAATAAAATTAGTCACTATGGTTAATCACTAATTTTCACAAAATGAACCACCAAAGGAACAAATTGTAAATAATAAATTTCGGTAACATAGTAACTCAAAACTTCGAATCACAAATTTAATCACAAAAAACTAAATAATGGTATTAAACACATGTTTGTAAATTCTAATACAGACAGGTACGCGAACACTCGTGAAATACCAATAACACTGGTTTTTACATGGGGTGTAGTGTTGCCAGATGTGTGAGATTTTCCACATAGGTTATAAATTTCATTATAAATAAATCATGATGCTTTTCAAAAAATTTCTATTGACCTAACTGACGATTAATTTAGCTAACTGAGCATTGAAGAAACGGGCTTTACCATCGCAACAGAAACAACAGAAAACAGCAAAAGACTATTATTTATTTGGACTTGCACAACTAGCGCTGTTTACGCGAGGTTCCGCTTTATAAAGATCCTACGTACACGGTATAAAATTTGATTCAGTTTACTCTTTTAATGAAAGAACTGACCGAGGTCGGGGCTGACGACCTGAATTTAACTTTTTTATCAACTTTTGCTAATATTGGTGTAAAATGGTAGAAATTTTTAAATAATAGTTTTATTACTTAAAAAAAGTGCAGGTACACAAGGAAAATAATGGTATAAATACCATGAAAATAGTATGTCTGGCAACACTGATTATTTGCGTGGTTAGATATGTGAAGATCATAGGTTACATATGCGACGCTAATATCGCAGTTCACATTATGGCGTGGTTGAATTTTTATCATGTAATGGCCTATCCCGAATAAAATACTGTTTTCTTAAGAAAAAAATAATCTTTTTTTATAAAAAATGACGTATACTATCCTCCTAACCGTCCAGAGTATTATGGAGGAATAAAATGCAAACTGTTGGGTATGACCAGTGTAAAAAGTGACAGAAGCGTGTGAAAATGCTGCAAATTATTTTCCATCACCTGATATTGTATTGCACCTTCAGTGTTTTACTATTAGAGGCCAATTAAAATAGTAGAGAGCTGATTTATTCCTTGAACACCTAGACATTTCAAATTATTGTAATAGCAGAGAGTAAGTACCTACTTCTTAAAAATAATAATCTTTTTATAAACTTTGAAAAAATAAGATGGGAACATTAAATTCCTCTCGAGATTCCCTAAAAAGTTTACTGTTCATGGGAAAATTTAGTTTTAGTTGTACATTCCATATGAAACGCTTAAAAATAAATGTTGATTGGTGCAAGAAAAAGTCAAAATTGTACATTTCTCACATTGAAAGGTATTTCAAAATGTTTAAAAATTATTTCAAGTGGAGCAATTAATCGTTTAAGTAGTTAATTATTTCATCCAATGTTATTATAAATTAGGGAATGAACTTAATGCCAGGGTTCGGTTTTTCAATCGTGGGTTAGCTAAACTCATACGTTTAGAATTCGAATTTTTTCAATTTTACATTTGTTTTGGAAGTGGTTATAGCAACAAATATTTTATGCTAAGGTAAATTTTAGTTGAAGTGATTTATATTATAATCTCATCGATTTTTTGTGAAAATATAATGCCTAGGTAACCTTATGTTAACTCGATTGTAAAATCATGTGAGAGAATTGCATAAGATATGCGGCAACGTTGCTTCAGTCCATTACATCATAAGACATAGAATGTTTCCAGTAACCAGCAGTTCCAAAACAATTTCATCATATTTTTTTGAAAGTCGATAACTCAGTTTCACGTGGGAATTAAAAAAAAAAACAATGTGTCAGAGGGTTTCTACAGATGTCAAGAATTGGTGGTTTAAATATAACTACACACTTAAGACTCAACCTGTATATATATATATATATATATATATATATATATATATATATATATATATATATATATATATATATATATATATATATATATATATATATATATATATATATATATATATATATAAATAATTTTTCTAAAAAGTTCGACGTAAAACAACATAGCTACGTTTACAAAATTAAAATTAGGTAGGTGATACATAATTTGCACATCTGATCCATTCATAACAAGCATTAGATAGATACCAACCTTCACAGAATTACATGAAACTTCGATGAGGAAGTTTGGAATTTAGTGGACACATCAAGTAATATTTCTCCTTCTCTGTAATATAATGATGTAGTTTACTATATTATTCCACAGTCAACTTTAACTTATTTTTTAAAGCAAGTTACTCAATGTATCACAAATTATATATCTATATAAGTACTCATTTATGCTTTACTTGCATTACGTAAAACTTATCAATGAACATCTTATCAACTTTTTCGTTTTAATTGTTAAAGCCTTCATAATATCAAATATCTGTATTGTAAAATGGATAATCAAAGACTTAAAGCTTAAAGTACTGAAATTCACAATTAATTGTGGAAAATTAGATTTTCGATCCGATATAATATTAAATTCGGCATGTTAAATCTTACACTTCCGATTTATATTCGGATTCAGCGACCCAAAAAAACCCTTATGTACCACATTTAATAATAATTGACAAAAATAAAATTTGTGACACAAAATGTTTAATATATTTTTTATTTTTTTAAATAAATAATTTATAACATTTTTATAAATATTCTTTGATCACATTATATTTTAACCTTTTCCTGATATGCATACCAAATTTTATGTAAATTGGTCCAACAATAACAAAGTTACAGATTTTTGGCAGCGAAATGCCCGTTATGCACCACTGTGCATCAAGGGAGCGTTTTTGAGCACAAACGGCATGCGAAGATATTCATAGTGCCCGTTTTCTGTGTTTAACGCGGTTTTTTTGATTTCACTGTTTTCCATATCAATTTGGTGAAATCCGCTCGCCAAGTCAAACGACGTGGAATACTGATACTTTCCTAATTTATCTAGTAAGTCCGTTATGTTAGATAAGGGGTACCTGTCATATCAGGTTGTCAGGTAGTTGAAAAAATGAATGTCAAGAGACCAATTTGGTATTTAATGAAAGTAAAACTGTATTAGTACAATTTAAAAAACAGTATAATTAAAAACAGTATTTAGATTAAACTTAATGGTAAGTCTATACCAGAATCTCCAATAACAAAATTTCTAGGGGTTAACCTTGATTCCAACTCAATAAAATATGCTTTGCCATTTGAAATATACGATCCTCAGTTGATATTATACAGTGTATTATTTTGCACAAATTCAATCCATTCTTAGCTATGGTTTAATTTTCTGAGATCATCACCGAATGCGAAGAGTGTTTTCATAGCACAGAGAAAAATTATATATATATACTTAAAGTGTGTTTACGTGAGCCTAGTAAGCCTTTATTTAGGCAATTGGAATTAATGCCACTACCAACATTATTTTTTTTTTCTTTTAGTTTTATTTGTTAAAGAGAATCCAGATAAGTTCACAAAAAATTGTGATTTGTACAATCCACATAATAACATTATCACGAGAAATTGCAACTCACTAAGAATACCTCGACGTAAAACTAATATTTTGGAAAAAGGTGCTAACTATCGGGCTGTGTTGGCATATAATGCCATTCCAAATGAAATAAAAAATATAGAGTCTATTTAGGTTTAAACAAGAACTTAAGAAATATCTTTTAAATTTGTGCTATTATGATTTTAATATTTTTATTATGTAACATGACTATTATTTGCTTTTATAGTCTGTACAGTGACAATGTCAATATCATTTAAATTTACGACAATAAAGATTATTTATATGGCAGTACTTTATGGCTACAATTTAAATCATATATATATATATATATATATATATATATATATATATATATATATATATATATATATATATATATATATATATATATATATATATATATATTATCACATTTAGCAACATTATACATTATTTTAAAAGGTTTTAATTGTTTTCATTAGAATAAAATAAAATGCAAATAAAATGCAGATAAATAGTGGTACAAAAATAGAGTGCAAACGTGCAGTAGAAATAAAAGGTTTAATGAATACAGTATCATGCATACATTTATAAATGAACATTTCCAGAAAATAATTTTAACTTAGTTTTTAACATATGTGTAGTAGAATTAAGTATTTATTGTTCATATCAAAAATGTAGTTAGTTATAAGGTATTTGCAAAGCCAAATTGGCCATAAAACTTGATGAAAAACAAATAAAAAAGCAAGAAAAAGGTGTGCAAGTTGAAGTCCTGGATCTTCACTGGTAGAGCTGACGAGAGACCTATTGTGTATTTTCTGCCATCGAAAAGGTGTCACCAATGTAGTCCCACATAAAAATTTCACTTCGATCAATTTCAGTAGTATCAAAAGTTGCATAATTTCAGGGGAAAGATTTCACCTATAAAAGAGACAATTGTTATAGTATAAACTTTTAAAAAGGGGAAATTTATGAAAAATCTAGCACAAAATCAATGTAATTGAACTTTAGATAAGAGTTAAGAAAGCAACATTCAGTAAATAGGGGAAAATATTGTAAATTATATAAAAACTTTCATAACGAAACATAAAAAGTGCATGGTCTGTAAAAGTGAATATAAACTGAAATAAAACTTACCAAACAGGGCTGCAGTAATGTGTTTAGATGAATGCCATAATAATTTCTCCAATGTTGGGGTTGAAACATAAACATTTCTTGATTTTTGTATGTGTGACAGCATAGTTGAACCATATTTACATCTAAAACTAAGCAGAAAATCCATCGATGTGAAAAGACATGTCATTAGGACAAAGAAGACACTCAGTGCTTCGTGTGTGAGTGGGGGTAGTTCAAGACACCGTGTTAAAGTGTGGTAAAAGGGGCGAAACCACTTTCGACAGCCTACAAAAATGTAGAAACAAAAAAATTAGTTTTTGAGCAAAGATATGTTAATTTAGATATGAAAAGATTTGTTATGAGTAGTTAATAAGTTCTAGTTATATAAAAAGGAGTTTGTTTACAATTATAGGGCACTCGTTAAGAAAATTTTTAAAATGAGATGTGAAAGATAAAAACTTTTAAAATAAAATCTGAGCTAGTTGGTTATAAAAGGGCATACATAAAAGCAAATACAAATTTTAAATAAAGGCGTCAATGTTCATAAATTTTAATTATAAATCACAAAATTTTCAATTTACAACAGTTTAATAAATCAAGTCAAACTTTTTTCCAAATTATAAAGAAAACAACAATCATTATTATCACAACAATATATATATATATATATATATATATATATATATATATATATATATATATATATATATATATATATATATATATATATATATATATATATATAGTAAAAAATGAATAATTATCGGGTATGCCCGCATAAAGAAAAATAGCAAGATGTAAAGAATGCAAATTGCAAATGGCAGAAAGATGCAAACCGTGGACACGTGTTTCTGACTAATTGGTCTTCATCAGCACGGTGTAGCTGAGTTAAAATGATGGACAAAACTCAGAAAAGACACAAAAGGAAAACCACTGACAGGGAGCCAGTTGCAACCTTTGTGGCTTCCACTTGGATGACTCAGGTTTGGGAGCGACGTCCAAGTATCGCAACGCGGCAACTATAGCTACCTGCGTGGAATTCCGGACCCAGGAAATGAATAAGTACAAAGAAAGGAGTTCGTCGCGGGATAATTACGAACAGTAAAAAATGAATAATTATCGGGTATGCCCGCATAAAGAAAAATAGCTACCTGCGGATACATATATATATATATATATATATATATATATATATATATATATATATATATATATATATATATATATATATATATATATATATATATATATATATATATACATATATATATATAAATATATATATATACATATATATATATATATATATATATATATATATATATATATATATATATATATATATACATATATATATATACATATATATATATATACATATATATATACATATATATATATATATATATATACACATATATATCATCATATTTAATAACATTAGTTTAGTCCACCTGGGCTAGGGGTCGCCGCTCTCGGTACTTGCTGGACGCAAAGTCGCTATCCGCCACAGAGACATCTAGGATGTCGGTCGGATAGTAGCATTCAGACCATATGAGAAGTTTCATACCTCTCACCACTATTCACTTCACCTTAGTTAGTATATAACTAGCAGGTTGGCCACTATCATTTGTCTGTTCCATAACCTATGGCATACTGAAGAGAACAAAATAAGTTCGAAATCGATCTATGTCTGGTTAGGAATTGACAAATGATATTGGCTATCGATCTATCATGATTTGAAGGTGTAATTCAATGCAGGTCGGGGTATTTGCCCGCAGAATAGTTGTTTCCTTCAAATCATATTTAATATATATATATATATATATATATATATATATATATATATATATATATATATATATATATATATATATATATATATATATATATATATATATATATATATATATATATATATATATATATATATATATATATATATATATATATCGCATATATATATAATTTACATATTTAGCGCATTTTAGTAATTCATTTTTTAATAAAAGTTAAATACACTAAGCAAGTAAACATATCATTATTGTTTAGTAGTGTATTTAACTCATTTTTGCAAAAAAATGCACTTACCACGTGTGTTACATCATCGATATTGTTTTTTATATTTTAATAAATATCCAGACTATTTTAGAATAATTTTGTTTATCATCATTAATTTAAATGGATATTTATTGATAAGATTTATCGGACAAATTAAAAGAACTACTATATTTATAATTTATTAATGTTTTGTTTTTAATTTTAGTTGAAATGTCACTAAAACCAATGGGACCGCGGCAAAAATTACCAATAGTGTTAAGTAGTCCTAATGCATTGGATATAAAGGAAAAATCAAATACAACTGTATATCTAAGAACCAATAAAGTGGGTAAATATATTATGCAGATTATAATTACTTACACTTTAGACAGTGACAAGCCAGTGTTCAGTATAAAGTGTGAAAATATTGTGTTGCCAGTAATACAACCTTTTGAAGTGACTACAAAGTATTTATCAATGTTAATGAGCGAAATTGAACAATTTTGTATTGGAGAAGAGTTTGGAATTATGTCTTATTTAAAATTTTTATCTCCCTGGTCTATTATTATAGAGGACACTTCATTTGAGTTTGTAAGTATATGTAATGGATATACAGTAAGAGTCCTCACATTGTGAACATAGGATATAACAAGACAAATTTACTTGTACTATGCCGAGTAACAGATGATCTATTGCAGAAAAGAAAACAATTATTATAAGGGCAGTTGTGTGCAATAATTAGTGGGTCACTTTAGTGATGGGGATAATCAAATGAATTCAAAAATGAAATACTTTATATTCGAATGAATTTTATACAAATAAATACATTTATTCAGTGTAAAATGTGTATTACACGTAAGGTCTATAAAAAAAACTAAAAAGTATGATATCAAATTATCAATTAAGTTATTATTTTATGCAAATTATTTACTTATTTTATCTATTTATTTATCCTATAATCAGGTAAAAAATTAAAGTAAAACAGAATAATATAAAATACAATAAAACGATAATAAAGATCTGTATAAAACAAATAATTGTACAACACTAAAACTTTTATTAAAAAAAAAAAATACACAAATTACACATGCGTAATGCATATCATTGATAATCACTATTCAAAAATTCATCAATTGAATAAAAGTTCTTTTTGATGAAATCACTTTTTATACACCTGGAAAAATGTTTTATATTTTTGATCTTCACTTGATCGAGAATTTTGTTGTACAATTTTTACTCCAGTAGTCTATTCCTTGTTTTGTTTTACAGAGTTTGTGATGTGATATTTGCCATTGATTTTTATTTCTCATATTGTAGTTGTGGTTTTCTAAATTTCATATGTATTTTGTTTATTTGAATGTGTTGAATGTGCATCCATGTTATTAGTGATGAAGGACTAAGTTTTATTATTGAAACAGAATGCAATGGTATTAAAATGATGTATCAATATAAGATTCTTTGAGCTAACCTGTTTTAATAATAAGTTTGGCTTTGTCACCAATAGCAAACATGGATATCAGTGCCCTTCATAGGTCATTTAAAGTAGACATAGCTGTACAGGTTTTAAACAGTTTAAAATATATAGTAAGTACACTTTCTTCTTTAAAGACAATACTACAACTATCATACAGCTTCGGTGGAAGTAGTTGGCTAAAGCGTCGATGGCAAGTGTGGCTAGATAATCTATCGTAACTGTGGGTTCGAATTTCGCCGCTGGCACTGAGCAATGTCGGTGAGAATGGTGTGTGCACGTTTTTTCATCAACGTAATTTCTGTGGTGGTGTTTATTATGTCTATAGTATATACCCGTTTTCGATTTATCATGTTAATTCATATTGAGTGTATCTCTCTCACTTTATTAGTAAAAGATAGAGATACATTCAGTGCAATAAATGTTGCATTAGTGCATTAAATCGAAAATAGTATTAGTTTACATAATCGTTTCAGTTTCTTTTGCAAGTAAAAAGATCTGCTGTGCATCTGCTGTTGAACTCCATAATAGAACATCTTATGATGCTACACTGAAAATTTGCAAAGTATGCAACTTTTGCAGTTTGTTAAGATATTAATTATAATAATAATATTTATTAGCAATAGCTAAATATAATACAGTGAGGAATGCAGACAAAAAGTCTTATCATACAGTTCAGTTTTTTTTTGTTAGTTTTTTAATGAAATTTTAGCTTCAACATGAATCAGAAATTAGGTATTTTAAGCAATTATATTTTATATCAGATATAATATTATTAAAAAACATAAAATTATAATTACTAGTTATTAATCCGTAATTTTGAGGATAAATCAAAATTAGCGTTGGGCAAATATTAAAATATTAAGAATAAATCAAATAGGACTTAACTTGTTTAATTAGTGGATAAAATTACGAAATTACTAATAAATCGAAATAATTCGAAGTAGCATTCAACCCGGTAACAGGATTTATCAGTTGCCTTTCGGTTTTAAAACATAAATATGGCGAAGAAGGACCAAAAAAAATGTAGCATTAAGAGGACTGTTTTTCTGAATATAGTTGCTGCTTACCCAAAAGGATATGAGGTTTTCCATACTCCAAGGGTTTCTGGTAATCCAAAAGACTCTGATGATCCACTCACTCAATTTTAATTACCGGCGCCGGTGATGCTTTATTCAGGGGTTTAATATGAGAAATATGTAATATTTTAATCACACACGATATTGGATATGAAATCTTAATACTGACTACTCAAATCTCAATAAAAATCTTGAATGCTTCTTGCTTCGCGCGCATGTGCTCATACCTTTTGGTCAGGGAAGGAGAATATTCCAAATTTAAATACGCGCTCAAAAGGCAACTAATAAACGACTCCTATTAAATCTACCAAGAACTGTCCCTTCTGGGACCCCATATTTTGTACTTCTTGAATTTGATACTTCACTTCCATATTTAGTTATTTGTAATCTATGATTCATGTAGCTTTCAAACCATTTTATAATCGTGCCTTTAATACCCATGTTACCAAGTTTTAGAATGAATAAGTCTCTATCAGTAGTTTCAAATGCCCTTTGAAAATCCATAAACACTACACCTATAATGCTTTTCTTATTTATTGCTCTTTTCCAATCATATAAATCTCGTTTGTAATGCACTTTCACTCGAGTTGTTTTACGAAAAGCCTGCATGATGTGTAGTTAATATTAGATTCGATGCTCAATATTCCATCAATTGTTCATTTACAACCATTTCTAATAATTTTTTCATAACTTGGCATCATATTTAGCGGACGATGTTCTTCTCCAAGTACAGTGGTTTTTCTCAACTGGAATGATTGTTGACTTCTTCCATGCGTCTGGAAATGTTCCAGACTCAAGACTAGAGTTGATAACATCAAGGAATCTGTCACCTATGGACTCAAAAGATAGTTTTAATATATGTGTATTTATTCCATCTTTTTTATTCTTCATAGTAGTAATAATTTTTCTTAACTGTGTGATATCAAGTAACTTAAATTTTTCAAGAATGCAATTATTTCTTTCCATTGTATTTAATATGTATTAATAATTATTAGTTTTATTTAAGGTTAATGCAATATCTTCAATGGTATCTAAAAAATAATTGTTGAATAAATCTGATATTTCTTTTCCTTTTTCATACATCTTTCCCGTACATTTTATTCCTACTACTTCCCTTTCTGGGGCATGTTTATTGAGACATAAAACGACTGTATTTACCAGATTAGTTGATAATATATCAGTATCTTTATCCTGATTGTTCCATTCAAAACTTTTTAAGTCATCCTGGAAGCTACTCTCCTTCATCTCTTTATACATTCTGATTTTTTTTATGATATGGTTCTATCTTATAATTATTCATTATTTCTATTGTAATAATTGAGTGATCAGATATTTTCGATGTAATATGAATTTGATATTTTAAATCTTTTTTTATTTGTAATTATTAAGTCTATTATAGTGCTACTTTACTTAGCTACTCTTGTAAATTACTTGATATAACCCAAGCGATTTAATAACATCCTGTAATTTATCACTGTAATAACTTACTTTGGCCAGATTTATATTAAAGTCCTCAAGTAATATTAATTTACTATTATTGCTTGTCTAATCTTGCATCACATCTTCCAATTTTGATAAAAAATCTGTATTGTGCTATATTTGTCAGTTAAATAATAACGCACAATCTTGAGGCTTACAAAGTATTGTTTTATTCAGATTAATCTTTATATTATTGCGGAGGAATAGGTACATGCCGTTCACAAGGTAAATTTTTTTAACCACATGCAAGAAGTCCACTTCTAAGCTTGTGCATAATGGTGCCAACACAATACCCCATACTTATTCAAAAACTATTAAAATCACCTAATTCGTCTAGCCAAGCTACTTATCAACTATAAATACGTTATATAATGCTAAATTCGTACACAAAATAATATTTTACCTGTGTGGGAGGCATAATAAAAAAAGAATACCATATTGGTTTTAAAATAAATGATCGTTCAACATTCAACTTCTTGCCAACTTTTCTACCTCCATCAATTTTTGGCCAAAAAAAATATTTATCTCGCAGTAGATTTCATTCGGACCATTCCAAAATGCCCCGTATGAAGCTCATTTAATAATTTGCTCCTTAAAATTTCCAGAATCACCATTCGATGTCCCCATTCTAAATATAGATTGTCCCTTCTGTGGAAATAAGATAAAATGCTTTCTCTTATATTTTTAGGCTCTCCTGTTATGTACCTTGTCACTTCCATGATGTCTTTATCTTCCTAAGTCCTCTTTCTCACCTCCTGATTGTTCACCGGCCATGAGGCTACCCGTAAAATTTACATATGTAGCTCTTCCTGGCCGCCTCTTTGGATGACACTACATACAACTTACGGCCTTGCTGTCCGTCTGAAGTGTAAATTTGTTGCCATATAAATACTGGAACAGTTTATTTACCGTGAAATAAATGGCTAATGCCTCCTTATGGACTGCCGAAAACTTCCTTTCTGCTGCCGTCAATGTCCGTGAGACACGCGCCATCCTTTCTTCGCCATCCTTCACTTGAGCTAGATACCCTGCGACTCCATAATCGCTAGCATCCGGTCACTACTATGGGCAAATTAGGATCAAAATGGGTTAACCAGTTATCCGAGGCCATACATTCCTTCACGATCAAGAATTACTTCTCACAATCCTGGGACCAATAAAGTTTATTATTAATTTTAAGCAAATCATACATAGGTGTTAGAATATGCGCCGCATTTGGAATGAATTTATGGTAATAATTTACTAACCCAATAAACGCCCTTCTGTTACGTTTATCGGCCTCGGCCCGACCCAAAATGGCCTCCATTATACTTTGAGCTTTCTTTAACCCTTTCTTGGAGATGCGAAATCCCAAATAGTCTACTTCATCCTTAAAGAACTCAAGTTTGTCCTTTTGGACTGTTAACTCAGCTTGTTCCAACTTACTAAATACTTTTTCCAAGTTCTGCAGATGTTCTTCCGTTGTTCGGCCTGTTACTAAGATATCGTCTAGAAAATGTATGACAATCCATATCCTTAAATAGGTTCTCAATTTCTCGCCGGAATATGCCACTCGCTACTGAAATTCCGAAAGGCATTCGGTTTATTTTATATAGTTCTTTGTGGGTATTCCACATCAAAATCTTACTCGACTCATCATCCATTGAAAATTGCATATATGCAAGCTGCAAATCTACTTTCGAGTACTTCTCACCTTGACCCAACCCAAAAAATCTCTTCCGGCCTCGGTAGGGGATATTTAACGTCTTCTAGGTGTCTAATAACTGTACTTTTATAATCACCACAGATCCTCAGATTACCATTTGATGTCAACACAGGAATCAACGGAGTTGCCCATTCACTATTCTCTACGGGTGAAATGATACCTGCTTTCTCCAACCTATCAAGTTCTTCCTCTACTTTTTCCTTGTACGCAAAAGGAACCGTTCTGTGCTTACAGTATACTGGCTTGGCATTTTCCTTCAACCTTAAATTTACTCGTGTCTTATTGTATTCCCCCAATTTAGATGTGAAAACATTAGGAAACTTACTAAGCAATTTATCTACTTCCTGACTTACTGATATCTGATTTATCAAATCAATTTTCACCTCGAACATATTGATCCAATCTCTACTCAAAATGTCTGTCGAACCATTTGACACAACATAGAATTTCACTGGTTTTGACACACCTTTATATGTTACCTTGACTGTGAAATGTCCCACTGGTGCAAATATATTTCCATCATAGCCCCAACAACAACGTGTCTGATTCTAACCTACAATGAGAAAACTTTGTTCATAAGTATTATAACTTAGAGCACTCAAACTTGCTCCACTATCATTCATCATCTTTAGATTTTCACCCTCAATATGCACATAAATTTTAAAAGGTTTCTATCCTCCCCCAACTGGTACACGTCAACTAGCTTTTTAGACCTATCTATAACCTTCATAAAATAAGTCATCATCATTTTCATGATCGCCTAAAAAATTTACATTTCTATTGTTTCTTGGACAAACCTTTGCCAAAGGCCCTATTCTTTTACATTTATTACATTTAAAATTACGGTAAAGGCAAATATTATTGTCATGACTGACACCACAATGTTGACATTTCAGGTTTAAGTTAGGGTTTTTATTTTTATAACTACCTTGATATCTTGAACGCCAGTTTTGCCAACTGTTCTCTTTCCACCAGGCCATTACATCTGGTTGTTCGTATTACTGGTACCATGTTCATGCTGTCTTACTTCTTTCTGCCTCTCGCAGAACCGGTGGCGTTGCTACTGTGACCTGCGCTGATGCTGTTCCCGATATCGTGGGGGTTCATTTGAAATCACGTTGATGGCCCTGCTGTCCTTGGATTCCCTGGACACATTCTCCACCTTTGATGCCAACGCCACTAACTCCTCCAGTTTCGCAGTTTCAGCTTCCTCACAAAGCCTGTCTAAGATTTAACTGCTCTGTAACCCACAAACAAATTTGTCTGCCAGCAGTTTGGTCAGGTCATTGCCAAATTTACAGTTTATTGCAGCGGCTCATACACGTGCGTACCATTCTGGAATCTGCTCTTCCACTGCTTGCCGCAGCTCGTAAAATTTCCTACGCTCACGCCAAACACTGATCTAGGCACTATACCGGCCTTCTAAAATCTCACACAACTCTTTGAAAGTATTTTCTTTCGGTTGAAGTGGGAAACATAGGTCTCGTAGGAGCTTATATGTACTGACTACTATTGAACTAATAAGCTGCATTTGCCTCGAAATGCTGCTCCAAGCACTCTGAATAAATGGTACAATCTTCCAATTCTGGGTGGAATTCCGCAAAC
This sequence comes from Rhamnusium bicolor, assembly GCA_029963845.1. Taxonomy (NCBI): domain Eukaryota; kingdom Metazoa; phylum Arthropoda; class Insecta; order Coleoptera; family Cerambycidae; genus Rhamnusium; species Rhamnusium bicolor. The sequence goes on along the minus strand of JANEYF010004898.1, from coordinate 124,267 downwards.
TTTTGCGTCGCTATCTTGATATGCTGCAGCGTGCACGCGCTAAAAACAAGTTTCGTAGCCTATCTCGCCCCCGAGAATACTGTTTTGACCTCGTCGCCACTGTACTATATTCGTTCAGTTAAATAATAACGCACAATCTTGAGGTTTACAAAGTTTTGTTTTATTCAGATTACCCTTTATAATATTGCAGAGGAATAGGTACATGCTTTCACGTTGCCGCTCACAAGGTAAGTTTTTTTAGCCACATGCCGGAAGTCCACTTCTGCGCTTGTGCGCAATGGTGCCAACACAACATGTATGACTGGAATTAGGAGAATGATAGCAGTTAAATATAATATATGCTTGTTTATTTATTACAATATTTATTCCAATTATCCACATATTCATGGTAATTGTTTCATTAAGAATTTTTTTAAATTTATATTCTTCCTTAATATATATAATTGCTCCTCCAGTATGTCTACTTGTTGAGTAACAGCAAACATTACTGTAGCCTTCAATGCCTATTTCAGAATTTTGAATATCTTCTGTAGTATGAGTTTCAGTCAAACATATAATAATCGGTTTCCACTGGTATATAATCCACTCCAATTCAGTTTTATTTTTTGATAAACTCTGAATATTAAGATATAATATCTTCTTATTTAGTTACTACGAATTATTGCATATAGTATTATTAAAAATTTGTGGATAATTAAATCTGCTCAAAAGTTGATTATATATTTTTTTATAGGATTCACATTCTTTATCATACGCTGCATGATTATATGTAATATTAGGCACTTTCAAAACTTCTTTTGCATGTTTGCAATTTACACATACATTAGCTGATGACTTACAATCTTTTGCTTTATATTCATCCGCGCATTTTGAACAAATTAAAATTCTAATGAGATATATTGCTATCAATAACTTCTTACTCAAAACTTCTGTGTCCCTTCAAACTTAATTTATTGTCTAAAGTACCCCTTAAGAATTTTATGGCATTTACCTCTGTATCTGGTTTGGTAGGTATTAATATTTTACGAGTTTTCTTTATTTCATAGTAAGGAATTTGATGTAAACCCAGTATTAATAATAATAATAAAAATATTTATTGTCGATCACAAAAGGACAAGATACATTTAGAAATGATATTTATAACCCTGCCCTGGTAAGTATAACTATAATACAAAATATTACAAATACACTAGTAAATAGAAAATAAAATATGTAAAAAGCAAAACATTGAAAATTATGAAAACAGTAAAACATTAAAATTTGTTAACATCCAGAGTTGTTTCCATCAATAATAGCCACTTTTAGTTTGTTTTTCATAGTGTTGGTGCAACTTATAGTATAGCCCTGGTGGAAATAGTTTCTGCCAATAATCTAATTTAGTCTTGCAGTGTTCTGAAAAAGTATGAAAAGATCTATGTAAAACTTACTAATCATTTTAAAGACTGCATTTGTACAAGTTTTTGGACTCTTCTAGAATACTTTTTCAGAATTAATCAGATCTTTCATGAAAATTTAGCTAAAGTAAAAGTAAGACTTTTTTCAGAGTTAATCAGTAAAATTTAAAACATTTCAGATTTTCGAAAAATTATTTACTGTAGGTTTTATCATATTTATTACTTCTTGTAAGGAATATAAAAACTTGATAGGAGGGTTATTAGTAAAAAAAATATTAATGTTTATATTCTATACATTTTTAAATTTTATTTACAGATTTTTTTTAATAATTAATTATATACGGTTAAAATATACGAACTGTTTTTATTAAATAATTACAAGGCGATAATTATTATTATTATAATATATATAATACAAAGAAATACTTACAAATAAATATATAATACAAAATATTTCAAAAACATTTAGGAAATACTCAATATAATACATATAATTCAAATTATTTCAAAAACATTTAAGAAATACACGTAATAAAACTTACAATATTAATACACAATTTATTCTAAAACCATAAGTCTATCGCGTCTAGCACAGACTACACAGAGGTTCTCTGTGGTGTCTAGTCAGTCATAATCAGGGGTTCTGATTGGCCATCCTAAATCGAATGATGCATTGTTGCGCATGCCATCACCCCACTTTCAATTTCACTTCTACGTTCCACGTATGATGCCAACTTTATCTATGATGACAACAGCTAATGTAGAAGAGGTGTTCGTGTTTTGTGTTCGTTTATAAAATAATAGTGTAATGTTGATTGTTAGGATTATATCGATATAAACAAAAGCACGTATGTCCAATCGAAAATATTGTAAAAAGTACAGATATATCCGGAGTTATGTGAACATTAATAATAATGCATGCCCACTTGTTTTACCAGCAACGGCTTTGGCGGTGCAAGATTTGGAATTTTTGGAAATGAAATGAATGCTGCTACTAATGATAGAAATCAAGAATGCTCTGTGCATCATGATCCAAACGATCCAACTTTATCTGAAATACTTTGTATTATATATATTATAATAATAATAATTATCGTCTTGTAATTATTTAATAAAAACAGTTTGTATATTTTAACCGTATATAATTAATTACCAAAAAAAAATCTGTAAATAAAATTTAAAAATGTATAGAATATAAACATTAATATTTTTTTACTAATAACCCTCCTCCTATCAAGTTTTTATATTCCTTACGAGAAGTAATAAATATGATAAAACCTACAGTAAATAATTTTTTCGAAAATCTGAAATGTTTTAAATTTTACTGATTAACTCTGAAAAAGTCTTACTTTTACTTTAGCTAAATTTTCATGAAAGATCTGATTAATTCTGAAAAAGTATTCTAGAAGAGTCCAAAAACTTGTAAAAATGCAGTCTTTAAAATGATTAGTAAGTTTTACATAGATCTTTTCATACTTTTTCAGAATGTTTCAGAATTTTTTTAGACTTACTCATTCTTCTGGAATTGTTTTTCAGAACACTGCAAGACTAAATTAGATTATTGACAGAAACTATTTCCACCAGGGAGGCCACGGCCGCTTCAGAGTCCTTTAGAAATGGTTTCTGTTTGCACTTCGATATTAACAGCTAAAACCTATTTCAAATGATTCCTTACCTTCTAAAACATCAAAATTTGATGGTCGTCAACATGTCGTCCTGTACGGGGTGGCTACAGGGGGTGAAATGTGAAAAACACCCTATTTTTTTTGTCCTATTTTAAACTACAAAACACGAGAATTATTGTGTTGAAGCACAGTATGCATGAGAGCAACGGGAACATTAGAAAAAAATATTAAACAATTCGGAAAGCACGGAGTTAAATGGACAACGTCTACGTTTAAAGCGCGCTGCTGAAAAGTATCTTATTGCACAGGCAATATTTTCGTTTACCATCGTTCTAGCTACTTTATTCTTAACGTGATCGAAAAATACCCCTTAATAATGTTGTATATTGGAGTTTCAGTATGCTAAGCCTTTTTTTACTTTTTTGTTCCGATCGCTTTGTAATTTTTTAATAATTTTTCTGAGAGCGCCCGCACAAGATCTTTTAAGGTCGACTTTCGTTTGTATTCGCACTGCATGATGTATTTTAAAGCCCAGTATCGCCTGTTTTCGCAATAAATAATTGTTTATGTGACTGTTTGCAGGAATAATAGAAACAGAGCTTGTATAAACACACGCAATGTTATGTATTTTCTTTGAACAAATCATTAAAATTATTACATTTTATTATACGTTTCGTGTTTTCGCATGATAATGCATTTGATCGACATTCCTAAAACCGTAAATATCACTCGTGGAGAAAAAAAAATTCATATTGTGTTAGTGACCAAATTAAGCAACTTTTGAAATATTTGTATGTCTGTCTATCCGTCCGTCCGTCCATCACGTTTCTTGTAAGCATGACTCGAAGCATGATAACTTGAGAAGGAAACGTCTGATTTGAACAAAATTTGAACAGTTAGTGCTGCTAGTGAAGGAACCCTACTGTTTTAAAAAATTGATCAGTAAGTATAAAAAATATGAAATATTTTATGAAAAAAAATTATACATAATGCAGAGTATTATAATAAGATTCTACAGACACGAAAGTACTATATAATATACTGACGAGCGTTTCGCCAACTATTTCGGAAGTAAGACGAGTGTCCTTAGTGTTGGGGTTTTTACAATATGGTTTTTGTCCCATACACTTGCAGGATCCGATGCATGGTAATGTCTTCTTCGTACAAGAGCATTGCAGACCGCCACAACCTATAAAATTTTGTTGAAAAGTTTAGGAGTTTCGATATATTATAATCAACAAACCTTGTTTACAGTTACATGTAGATAAAAATGGTGATTTATTCAGCACTGATGATTTAGTACTAAGAACAGGGGTAATTTTATTATCAATAATTTTCCACCCATTTTCCAGTGGATCTGGTAGAAGCGGATTTGTATTCAGACTATTAATCCAGATATATGTTTGGTAGTTCACGCGTAATAAGTGCTGGTAGAGACTATCTTCTGTTGGCGGAAGTTTGTTGATGGTTTTTGAACCAGCCATAATGCTTCGTAACTGATTTATACAGCTCATATCCAAGTTTGTATATAATTTTAAAATAAATTGAAGCATTTTCTTAAAAATGGTTTCATTAAACCGAAAAACACTTACTTCATTTAATAATGCATTGTGCAACAAAAAAATTTTCCAGCAAGCTTTTTTTGCCAAAGCCAACAAACTGACTAGTGGTATCACAACCAGTAATGGCGTGGAATGCAGGTAAGTTTTTCAATAAGTTTGCATCCAGTTTTATTTCATGTACTGCTATAAAACGTACATTGTCTTTCGTTCCAACTTTTATCCAAATTTCCTCAGTAAGTTGGTCCTTAAAGTGTGCAAGCAGTACGAGCACGTCTGTATCTTTACAGTCAACTATGCACCTTGAATACCCTTCAAATTTTGCCACAAGAATATGTAGTAAAATTCTAGTATCTGCCTCTTCATGACTAGAAATTAATAAATCGGTATTCAACACATAATTCGCTTTATATTCGGAATCCACCACTAGTCACAAATTTTAAATTAGAATTCTTTGAATATTCATAAAGTTGATGGGACAAAAAATTGATTAACTGTTTTTTATTGAATACGGAATGTTTTTTATTGAATACAGATGCCACTGTTGTGGCAAAAGTGTACCAGGATTATCTATGATTCGGTCTATGGTTTCTCCTCTAAGGGCTCTTTTGGCTAAGGGCTTTTCTGGCAAAACACGCACAAATGAATGTTAAAAATGTTGAGTGATCGTGAAATGCGGGCTTCCGTTGAAATGTCCTCGGTAGCACTTGTATTTAACACATTAAATTATTCGTATTTTCTCTTGTACACAGTAATATTTTTTGGTGCTAGTAAAACTACTATAACATTTTTTATGCCAATAAAATTTAATGCCTGCTTAATTTCATTTAATTTGGCAAAAATAATGTTAATATTTGAATGTAGGTCATTTCCCTTACTAACGTCATTTCGGGCCTTAATGCTTGCAATAAATACCTCCTTTGAATGTTCTGTTGGTTTCACTAAATTGTTATCCTCTTGACAAATGATACACTTACTAAAATTTATTTGCGCTTGAGATAAATTCTTTGTTTTAACAACTTTTAACGTCAATTTGGAATTTAAATCACTATCTGAACTAGTACTACTTAAATCACCTATATCCATGTCCATATTATTTTCTAAAACACGAATGAAAATGTTTGAAACACGCACTACCTTATATCTTTATAAGTAGTAAAAAACAACAGCAAATTTAAAATAATTACACCACCGGGTACTAAACGATGTTAAATTATTTCGACATCAACAGACACTAAGAAAATGCCTAGGTAGGAATAAATTTGTCTTAGTGGACAAAAATACCCGTATATATGCAATATATATGAAATATCAAATATACAGGGTGAGTCAGTTTTTTTGTAGACAAACTTTAATAGGAGATAGAACACATGTTCTTAAAATGGAAAGTCCCTATAAACATATGTCGTAGAACGCTTCGTTTCCGAGATACAGGATGTTGAATATAATTTTTTTTTCTCGAATTTTCATTATAACTTATAAACGAATGCTTAGATTTTTTCCACGTTTGGGGGATAATGCCTATTAATTAAGGGGCATAAAACAAGCGATAAGAATGTTCAAAAACTAGCACAGTGGCGGAGTGGAGGGAATGCTCAACCCCTTTCTTAAACAGAACTTCTACACCAATGACTATTTTTTAAAAAAACTGTTACTTTCATTATCCACATACAGTTTACAAAAATAATGTCCCTTCTTCTGTTTCGAAATTCCTGTGCGTTTCCGAGTTATTTTGATCTTTAGTGTTTGATGTGGTACTAAATTAAGTAATTTATTCAGGGTGAGTCAGTTTTTTTGTAGACAAACTTAAACAGGAGATAGAACACATATTTTTAAAAAGAAAAGTTCCTATAAACATATGTCGTAGAACGCTTCGTTTCCGAGATACAGGGTGTTGAATATAATTTTTTTTCTCGAATTTTTTCAGTATGTATTTGTATGTATTGTATTTGAGTATGGCTTGATATAACAAATATTTATTTTGACTACATTGAAACGAGATAAAGAATAAGAGATTTCGGCTTTTTTAGAATCCTTAACAAACCATATTTAGGTAGGTTTCGTTGAAAGAATTAAATATTTAGCCGATAATTGATAATAAAGTAATTACTTAATTTAGTACCACATCAAACACTAAAAATCAAAATAACTCGAAACGCACAGGAATTTCGAAACAGAAGAAGGGACATTATTTTTGTCAAACTGTATGTAGATAATGAAAGTAACAGTTTTTTTAAAAAATAGTCATTGGTGTAGAAGTTGTGTTTAAAAAAAGGGGGTTGAGCACCCCCTCCACTCCGCCACTGTGCTAGTTTTTGAACATTCTTATCGCTTGTTTTATGCCCCTTAATTAGTAGGCATTATCCCCCAAACATGGAAAAAATCTAAGCATTCGTTTATAACTTATAATGAAATTCGAGAAAAAAAAATTATATTCAACACCCTGTATCTCGGAAACGAAGCGTTCTACGACATATGTTTATAGGAACTTTTCTTTTTTAAAAACATGTGTTCTATTATCTCCTATTAAAGTTTGTCTACAAAAAATTGACTCACCCTGTATATCAATATTGTATGATCTTACAAGCGATACTAGACGTTAAAAGACCACGTGCAGTGAGGAAACAAACAAAAGTCGACCTTAAAAGATCTTGTGCGGGCGCTCTCAGAAAAATTATTATAAAATTACAGAGCGGTCGGAACAAAAAAAGTAAAAAAAGGCTTAGCATCCTGAAACTCCAATCTATAACATTATTAAGGGGTATTTTTCGATCACGTTAAGAATAAAGTAGCTAGAACGGTGGTAAACGAAAATATTGCCTGTGCAATAAGATACTTTTCAGCAGCGCGCTTTAAACGTAAACGTTGTCCATTTAACTCCGTGCTTTCCGAATTGTTTAACATTTTTTTTCTAATGTTCCCGTTGCTCTTAGGCATACTGTGCTTCTACACAATAATTCTCGTGTTTTGTAGTTTAAAACAGGACAAAAAAAATTAGGGTGTTTTTCACATTTCACCCCCTGTAGCCACCCCGTACAGGACAACATGTTGACGACCATCAGATTTTGATGTTTTAGAAGGTAAGCAATCATTTGAAATAGGCTTAAGCTGTTAATATCGAAGTGCAAACAGAAATCACAATTTGATATCCTGTGGACTCCACTATTAGCCAATTGTCAGAAGAAAAGTTATATAGCACATACGGAACCAGATAAGAAAACGACGACTCAAATGCGGTGGAGCTGTGTATAGGAAATGTTACGTTATTAAGTTGCCCGAGGTCTCTATCATGAGCAAACTCTCTTAATTCAATTTTCGAAGCCAAATAGGAGGGAATTTTGGTTTTTATTATGCTGACGATTAAAACGACGAAATGCATAAAACGCCTCTCGGCAAGATTTAACATTTTTAGCCTTCTTAGGTACTGTGACGGCCCAACCTCCCCCCCCCGTATATTTAATTTACTTTATCCTGGTTACGGCACCAGTGTACCAAACCAACCCTCCCTCAATTATTTTGTGTTTAATTTATTCCCCTTTTTCTAAGTCTCACCGGTCGTGAAGCGACAGGTAGTACTTAATTAATTAATTGGCCTTTTTCGTGATTGTCTAGTTTTAGTGGTAGGACCCCAAATTTGTTGTGTTATTGTAACTTCCCAGGTACGTTTATAAAGTTTGGTATTACTTTGTTTCATTTATGAGATTTAATTTACTTTAATGTGATTACATAATTTTTTACGAATTATTATGAACACTAATCGGCACTGCACTGATATATGTTTTAAAGAATGACTAGTATGAGTAAGATTTTACTTTAGATTTATTATTACTAATTTGCTTAGAATTCACTTTTGTACCTGAAAGTAGAAATAATTCAAGGAAACTCAAATAACGTTTTAACACATTTATTTCAGTGCTTAGACAACTGTCTATAAGGAATAGATTACAGACTATGACATGAACAAAACCTTGTTACATGTACGGTGGATAACGGTCCACAAAAAAATACATTTATATTTAGCTAGTTGAACCTGCAATGTAACCAAACCTGGTTACATGCGCGGAAACTTCCGCTTCGTAGTTTAAATGACATATGTAGAACTCTACATATGGGTGCAAGAGAAACTTCCCTTGTATGTGGCACCAGAGTGTCCCCTGTCACATGAGCCGGGCAGAGACCGACAACCATGCCTTGTTATTTAATTCGTGGGCTCGTGCTACCATAAATACAACTGACGCTGGCCAACGAAGATTCGATGCATATGCGGAACTCCGACGTATGACGAGCAACTGCCCGTATTGTTTTGGGTATGTCGAATGCATGCCACCAATCAAGGTTTAAACCATCATGAAACGAACTACCCCGTAGATTTGTTAAAAGGTTTGGCAGGCGTCGCTTCTATTTCGGCACGCTTATGGGAGCGATAGCCATAAATCATTAAGCGGTATACACTGGTCATCTGGCCCCGGACCCTCTGTCGAGAGACAAGGTTCGTGGTTAGATAACTCAGCGGGTGGGGTGAACTGCATGTTTTTGTTGTCGGCGCCTACTGCACACATCTGATAGTTACACTCTGATCCCCATACGGGTAGTGAAATTTGATAAAGTTACAGATATTGCAGATTCAACTGGACATTAATTATTTTGTACATTATCTTATTTTGACCTAACTTGAAAAATGAATGAAAGTTCCAACTACTATTATCGGAATTAATATCAATTGTACTAATTATTAATAAAAATGTAATGAGTAGTGCATTGTAACAGAAAAACCCTATCTGTAAATCATTTGGTACCACCCGTCAGATATTGTTAAAAACCGCGAAACCCAAGCATATAGATTCGTACTTTGATTAGCGTTGCCATTTCACTCGCAACAAAGAAATTGAATTAGTTTTGACTTTTAGAGTCGAAAATGACAACGCAGTATAAAAATTATTTAAATGCCGTCCTTACCAATTCTAGTATACATGGAGAGTTCCGCGGGGCCTACTCCCCCGGACTCTTGTGTAACGCCTGAGTTACTCGCATCCATGTCGACGGTGGCGTCGGTGGCTAGTGCACGCTAATGAAGCGCGGCTCCCAATGCTAGTTGTAACTCCGAGACAGGGCCACTCTCTTATTTCCCGATCCCGTAGAACCAAAGCGTAAGCTTGGGGCTGTCAAAGTTGACCTGGAGCACAACTATATTACAGCGAGTCGTACAATCTCTTCGTACCCGATCTTTAGAACCAAAGCGTAACGCTTGGGTTATCAGAGATGTGGCACGACTCTGCCACGGAGAACTGGACAATCTCTTCGTACCCGATTCCTTAGAACCAAAGCGTATCGCCTCGCGTATTTATATGATTTCCCGTGAGTGAGTTTGTTGTTCAAGCCTCCAAGCTTGACATAGATAGCCAAACGCTAACTTGTGTTCTTTAAACTAAAATTTAACTCAAGATGCTATAGGTGAAAAGTGATATAATGACTGTTTATTTATTAGCCTTTGACCCTGTTCTTAGTAAACTCTTACAACCCTACGTGTTTACGTCGGTTTGTTTATGTTATCTCTTCTCGGCTGGAGAATGCTTCAAGATTTTGTACAGTTTTGTCAACGTTTTAAAATATTAAATGAATACTGTGTTCTTTTACTTAGCTGAATAATTTAGACCCTATAGTTTGAATGCATACGTTTTCTGCCAAAATTCTAAGAAAAAGGTTTAACCATTTTATGTAATAATTAATTTGGAATTTAATGATATAAATGCTTGGAAATAATTTAGTTTTATGTAAAAATTATAGGAAATTTATTCGCGATGAAGCAGCCCAGGGCTGGGATGCTTCAGTACGGAGTGACATGATCACGTCTCGGTACATAACGAATAAATCTAATACAAGAATTTTGAATGACCTGTAATCTATGTTTATCTCTTTGGTTGAGGCTGGGACCGTACACACAGTCACAATAATTTAAAATAGATAACACCAGTGCCTCGGTTAATAAAATTTTAGCAGATTCATTAAAATAATCGCGATATTGATATAGCTGTTTTAGCCTGAAATAGGTCGATTTACAAAGTAAGCCCACATGTTGGTGAAAAGAGAGGTTTTCATCAAATACAAACCCCAGATTTTTTTCTTGATTAACATTTCGAATTACAGAATTCCCAAGTTTAACTTGAAGATTCTGGTTTTTGATAGTTTCTATATGATGAGGGGTTCCTATATACATGTAAGAACATTTTTCCGGATTCAATTCTAATGAAATATTTTTTGACCAAACAGATATAAGTTCCAGATCATGGTTCAGAAGGTCCACATTTTCTGCTGCACCATCAGAGTTCAAAAAAGTGTACATCTGAATATCATCCGCATATACATGCACCTTTGATTGCAATGGTAAACTTTGAAGATTGAAGATCTGCATTATATAGACTGAAAAGTGTAGGCCCAAGGACAGATCCTTGTGGTACACCCGATTTCACAACTTTGGAAGAGAAATATTATTTTGGTCTAAAATTAAGTCTAATATGTAACGAATTACAGCGATGGAAAGATGAACATTATTCGAAAAATCGTCAAACTCCATTTTTGTTTTTTTTTATTTATTCTTTCTGGCTATTCATTACATAATTATAATAATTTCATAAACTCAAAGTAAAATCATTTCCACACCACCATGAAGTAGAATAAATGGCGTTTTTTTTTATTGTGATATTCCCAGTAGGCCTAATCCACAAATGTTTGAGTTTCGCGATTATACTATTACTTTTTTTCTCCTTTTCGACAGGGGGCGACTCGGATACAATTACAAATGTATGCGTAATTGCGGATACAGGTTACTGTAAACTGTAAAGCAGATTCAAATTGATGTAAAGTATTTTTCAAATAGATCAGTCGTTAGATTTCTGTCGGTAGAATTTGTGTGTGGATCGGTAGATCGGTAGAATTCATTGGAAATCGGTAGATCTACCGAAAAATCGGTACAGTTAACAACATTAGTCACTAACCAGGACCGCAGGCGCGTGGTATGCTGCCGTGCCACTCTCTCTAGAGCTCTCTAGAGATCATTACAAAAGAAACAAAGGTAGACGAGAGATGGTATATACCTGCTCTAGCAAAAATCTGCTACAAAAAACCATAGAATGAAACGAACCACCCATACATTAATATTAATATCTGTACTAATTACTACCACCGCGGCTGACGCAGCTGTAAGAAAATTTATATGTAACAAGGAAAATCACTAATTTGAAATAGATATTACTATATAATCTTATTGTGGTGTGGAGAAACGTTAAATGATATAGTGAAATTTATTTTTTTTTTTAAATTTACCAACAAAAATGGCGTTTCACGATTTTTTGGAAAATGTTCATTTTACGGCCGCTGTAACTCATTACATATTAGACTTACAAAAAAATATATATGCAAAAATGTAAGGAATTTTGTCTTCTTTAACTTTGTCCTTGACATTTTTCATCGTTGGATGAACTGTCGCGGAGTTATTTTGGAAAAACAATTTTTTGCACCCTTCATTCAAAATGGCGGCTCGCGCCACCGCTTCACAAGGTCGAAAACTTGGAAGTACCCAGAGAATACCTAGAATTGTAGAATATAGGAAATAAAGTTATTCAAGTGGAAAGTGGTAATAAATTAGACTAACGGCAAGTAAAAATGAGTTATAAACTGTCACAAATAATCATTTTTTTTTTTCAGAATTATGTGGAAAATATATCAACAGATTTAAAATTTCATTTCATTTCAAGTAAATATTGATTTTTTACCAAGTTGTACCTTTTTGAAATTTGCACAGTGAAAAATTGATCTAAAATAAAACACAAATCTTAAAAAAAGCGTTCGCGAAAATTCCAGACCATCCCGGATCGGTAAAAAGCGAAACGACACAGTTTTTTTTTTTGCAGAACTTCCTCATTTACTCTTGATTATGCCTGAAAGTATCGCTTGTGTCCCGCGCTCTAATACTAAGATATGACGTAGCCTAAATGTCATCAGCCGCCACTCACTTTTTTTTGTTAATAAATTGTTTTCACTCTCAAGTTCCCGAGTTTAGATTTGTACATCTCTAATGAATTATTTACATTAGCGCAAATAATGCATACAATTTTTGTGTTAAAGATCTCAATAGCAAGACAGACATTTTTTATGATTTCGTTTTTATTTTCTAATTACATTTTTATGGCGATAATTTCTTGATTTTGTCAGTTGACATTTTTATTAATTCCTCATTAGCTGAATTTTCCGCAGCTAGCTTGTTATGTAGTTTTAGAATAATGTTATTAGGAGTATTTTTGCTCATTTTTTTCTCTGTTGTCACTAATAGTGCTTATATAACTAGAATTATTTGTCTTTTTTGGAGTTGCTCAGATCTCGCTGGCAATTTTGGATTTAGGTTTAGTTAAAATTTTGGTGTTTTGTGGTAATTTACCTTTAGACCGGGTTGTCAATGTCTCATTTTATCCAGAGTTTTTGTTGAATTAACGGTTTTTAAGTCCTCATATAGATTTATTATTATTGCTTATCACCAAATACTTAAAAAAGAAACTGTATTTTGTTCAGGAATACCACAAATACTTAATATGTTTGTTTATGTGTTTAGATTTAGTACTTTCTAAAATTTGTTAGTTTCGCTTATTTCAGCTCCCTTTCGAATTTTCAGTGTTTTTTAAACTTATCTCATAACTGTGCTAACTACTTATGTTATATTAATACATTATCATTTTTAATTACTATGTTTGAAACTTGATGCCTCTTTCTAATTTTTCGATGGTACTTTCGAATTCATTGCTAAATCTCTTTTAAACCGCTTTTACACGCTTTTGCTAACCATAAGTAATTCAATTGTTCCAGAGCTTGCGATTGTTCTAGAGCCTGCGGTACCCGATTTATTGATGTCACATGCTCCCTAGCTTAATTCGATATTTCCGTCGTTAGGAGTGCTATGAGTGTCACCAAAATGTCACAAAAAGTTCAGTTCAAAAGCTGACTGATGCTCTTATCCTTAAGCATCCAAGTTCACCTGTCCCTTTATTGGTGGTCACTAAAATTCACTATTCAAAGTTCACTAAATCTACTCTTAACCTATCACCTTAAAAATCTCTCTATCAACTATAACTTGTGTTCACGTTCACTACTTCCCCTCTAGGTGTATTCCACGGTCCTCATGCCTTTGCTCCCTTGGTGAATCCCCTATTCTGGTCGAAACCACACACATCCAAAATAATTCATTTTAAAACTTGATCAACTATTAAAACATCCACTCTCAATGAATGATACGATCCAAGTGCATGAGTGAATGATACACCAGGTATCATGTAACCTTGCTATGTATCCCCTGCACGCAGATTCGCTACTCTTAAAGCCGGTTAGCAAGTCATCATGTAGTTCCCTGAGCAATAGCATTGCCATTATCGTTTGGACCCCATGGTCGACATCTATCAGTACTTGCCTGTCTAGGATGCACCGCGTAAAGAATGCTGGTCCGGTAGCACCTCAACATTTTTTTGTTTTACCCAACACTCGACAGCTCTCCCGTGGCATCCAAACCTCAGGAGCACAGCCACTACCCACATCCCGCCTGTAGATTCCAGAATCATGTGCCCTAAACAGACAGAGAGAACCTAAAATGACCGCCTTCTGCATTTGGCCTGCCAGCCACTCGGCTGATTGTTGGCAAGCCGGTATGATCCTTAATTCTGAGAGCAACGTAGGGTTTAGCTCTCCGAGTACACCGATTATAAGAACGACCATCTTGACCGAGTAGCCTGGGTATGGCACTTGAAAGTCTTACCCGAGATCGCGATATTTGGTGCGCTTTTTCTCCTCCTTTAAGGTGATGTTTTTCTCGGCAGGGGCCAAAATTCGATGATATACCGGGTGGCCCAGGGGATTAGGGAACCCCCCAAATTTTTCTACAATTTTTGAGATAGAAATTTGAAATTTGTAGGGATGAATCAAGATAAAAATTGTAATTTTTTGATTTGCCCGCGCCAAAAAAATCACGTCCGTTTTAACCGGAAGTGACTCCAACTTTCTTATTTTAAATAGCACCCTGTATATTTAGGTGATTTTTCTGATGAATATTTAATTTCCCTTTATAAAGCTTTTTTTCAGATTTAAAATCGGTTCATAAATAACCTAGACAATTACATTTGTTTGTTTCTTTTAAGAAGGCCATGAATCTAATAAACAGAATACATTATAAATAAAATAATTATCAACACTCGTTGTAAGGATGTCTACCATCATTACTATTATGTAATTGTAATTATTTCTCATATCGTTTATTTCTTTATTTACGTTTGCTTGTTTTTTTTTCTTCGATATGTTTATTTTTTACATTTCGTACTATCATAACTCGCTTATTTTGAATAGCGTCCTGTATGTTTTATGTGGTGTTTTTGTTCTCATCAAATTATTCTCTCCGATGATGTATGTATTTGTTATAATAATAACGTTATATAATAAATATTCCTGATACTCTTTTTACTCTTTTCCAGGAGTAGGCTAAAATCTGTACGGTACACTTGATTTTGCGGTCTACAATGTCCATATTTTACTAGACCGTGTTGAAAAATTTTGATACCACAAAGCTCTTAACATCCACTGAAAACAACACATAAAACACTGAAGATGAAGCTATACTTTCTATCTCTCTTAGTTTAGATGTGTTGTTGATTCCAGTAAATAGCTGCCCATAGATTACAGTCTTAATCGACCTCCTTGGACTGCGCCAGACTTTGCCCTTCAGTAATACTGCTAATCTATGGGTTATAACGGGTACATTCCTTCCCTCATCAGTCTAACAGGCAAAGCCGGTGACCGTTTTCATCCATCGCTGCCCATAATTTGACAGTGTTGTGCTCGTGTTTGGTTGGATGATAGAATTGTCTGGCAGTTTTCTTAAGAGAAAATTTATTATTATTAGTATAGTATATAACGATTATTTAACGATTAAATATTATGGCGGATAAAGACATGAGATTTTTATCTAAAGACTTCTTAACTGATTTTATTTAGTTGTATGAAAGTTTTCCGTGTCTTTGAAAAATAAAATCCAAAGAGTATGTTAACAGAAATTTAAAAAGTAACGCATATGATGAGATGGTAACGCTGTGGTATTATATTAAAACCTTGTTAAACAGAGTATAGCCTTTCTTTTTGCACTGTTCATAGTAAATATAAATTATGCATAATGTAGTTTATACATACAACATTAGTTACCATGTGTCATTTAATAAGACTTTCGACTCGACGAAAGTCCACGGGCCAGGCAAAGAAATGGGATTTTTTCAACAGTTTTATACCATTAACACAAAGTATTGGACTTCCACGGACTTAATAAACAACTTAGACCGCAAAACTTTATTTCATGTTAGTGGGCAATGAAAGTACTGGTCTGTCAGAGACCAAACCTGACGGACCAGACCTGTCATCCAAAGCATGTGTGTAAGACTGTAATGTATGGGCTACTAATACTAGTGGTCCAAACGTCTAACATTAATGTTTTAGTTAGAAAAACATTTCAAATAATCTGACATATTATTGCTTCGTATTTATGCATTTCTAGAAAAAATAAATAAATAAAATATTGGATTATTACAAAAGCACTCTTTCAAACCTAATGTGATAATAATAAATACCTATATTTTATATTTTATACTATAATTCTTATCTGAATGTGCTAGTATAAAAGTTTTAGACATATAATGAATCAAAAACAACACTTCCAATACATTTTATCATAGATAAAATGTATTGGAAGTGTTGTTTTTGATTCATCACTCATCACTGTCGCTGACGTTGTAGCGACCCTGATTTTATTCACAGAATTGATGCAAAAGCGAGTCGGATAATCGTTGTTATGACGTTATCCAGCAACGTCAAGATGCGGTTGGCGACGATGATACAAAGTTAAAGTTCTGTTTGGGAAAACATTGATTTTTTTCCTATTTCGAGAGTGTGGTCTCCCGAAACAAAATGCTGGGCCGCAAAATTTGGATTTTGTTAGATATTAAAACTAAATATTCATTTGTGGTGAATTAAAACAACAATGTGTAGTATGAAGATTGAACAAAATAAAACCTTAGGGAGGGCGCGCCCCCTACCACCCCCAAATCCGCCAATGGATTAGCTTGACAATTGGAAACGAGTAGTACCACATTACGTAGTATGACATTTCTCATTTTTGACGACGGACTCGATGTTTCTGGGGACGTAAAGCAGGAATGGGTTCGAGTGCCTAGGCTGGTAATATAGCACTCGTAATCGGAAAGAAAATTTATCCGATGTTTCTGGGGACGTAAAGCAGGAATGGGTTCGAGTGCCTAGGCTGGTAATATAGCACTCGTAATCGGAAAGAAAATTTATCCCTTTTTTTTGTTTTCGAAAATTTTGATTTTTTATGAGGTTATGACATTTTAATATTTAAGTTCTTCATTGTGTAAATTTCAAAATGTCATAACTTTACCATTTTTTCAACTTTTTCTCAAATCATGAAATATGCTTCTCTGTAAAATTTGTTGAAAATTGGAAAATAAAAAAAAAAAAATTCTATTTCACTTCTCATGGAGACACCCCTGTATCTTTTTTTATTTCTGGCTAAATTCAGTTCAAAATTTTTTCAGCTGTACAGCTCATTAAGACAACTTTATTTAACACATGAATGTTATCAGCATCCATAACACCAGCCTACTGCGATAAAAGGGAACTCCCAATTTTTTTAGAAATCATAGTAGGCTTAGAGATAGACAACAATTTTGTTGGCAAAAGTTGTTCAGAATCACGAAATATGCTTCTATGTAATATTTGGTGAAAATCGAAATAATATAAAAAAAATTTTGATCCACTTCTCATGAGGACATCTGGTTTTTTTTATTTTCGGCTGATTTCATTGTATTTTATTAGCTGTACAACTTTAAGACAACTTTATCAAACAACCTATAAGGAACCTACAAAAGAACAATCTAGACTAAAGAACCTTTTCCAACACATGAAAGTCTTACGCAATTACTATTTAATTTATTTATTAAATAAAAGCTGAAAAATCAGGCGACATTATAAGTTCAGAAATACTGCTTTATATTGGTACACCTCAAGTTAAATAAACAGTTAAATATAACAATTTTCTTTTCTTTTTGTCTTCGTTGTTCTTGAGAAATAACTTCCATTACGTCCTTTCCACTTCTAAGAGAAATCTAGCCACTTTTTTTTGTCTTAAATTTTAAGAGTGCCTTGGAATTAACTGTCAGTTTGTAGTGTCTTATTATTCACTTTCAGTGTCATAATAGAAGTAATTGGTGTTATTTATTGTTCTCATAATTTAGTTCTTAGTTGGATTTAGTTTTTTTGCTCATAATGGATAGAATACTTTTAACTACTGCTGATAAAGCAAAAATAATATGAATAGTTGGTGACAATGTATGATCTTCAAGAGAAGCAGCACGCGAATTTAATTTAAGACAACGTCTTAGACCACCAATACATCATGGTACCGTAGCAAAAATATGTAATTTGTTTAGTACAACTGGTAATGTGCTTAAACCCATGGTACATCTTAATCGACGGCATGAAGAGGATGATGACGTTATATTAGCAGCGTTTAACGCCAGTTCTACTGCCAGTCTCAGAAATATGGCTCATAATCTACATTTATCTGTCTAAATAATTTGGAGGTGTTTAATTTAAAACGTCATAAATTACAAGCTTTGAAACAAATATTTTTACATACCTTGGAAGAAGGTGATGAAGTGAGAAGATTAGAATATTGTTTATGAATGCAAGATAATTATCTAAATCTTAATAGACTTTTTGAAAAAAATTATTTTTACTGGTGAAGCAACTTTCACCACTAATAGCGTAGTGTCATCTCAAAAGTGTAGACACTGGGTAGTAGAAAATAAATACTGAATAATAAATTGTAATAGATAATATTCCCAGAAGGTAAATGTGGGATGCGGAATTTTTAATGAAACAATAATAGGACCATTTTTCTTTTTATCAAAATTTAAATGCACTAAATTTTCTACAATTTTTAAATAATGATCTCTGGAAAACAGTTGCAAATTTTCCTTTAGAAGATTTTATTTTCAACAAGATGGGGCACCCATTCATAATTCCAGAATAGTAAGGTCGTGGATGGATGAACATTTTCCCCAGAGATGGATAGGATAAAATAGTCCTATAATACATTGGCCACCCAGATCTGACTTAAATCCTATGGATTTTTATTTTTGGGGTCGCATTAAAAACAAAGCATACAGAAGCAGACCTCAAAATGTAGAACAGCTTTGTGAGAGAAAAAAGCAAGCATTCATAGAAGTTAAAGCTGAAGAACTATGAAAAGTTGTAATAAATAACAGGAAGCGGATTGAAAAATGTATCAGACTTGAGGGTGGGGTAGTAGAAATTAGCGCACGATTTAAGATTTGGGCCTAATATAATATTTAGGTTAAGTTTAATTTTTATTTAATAAATAATTTACATTTTTATGTTTTTACATCCGTCTTTTTTAAGTCCGTATTAGACCCTTGGAAGCGGAACCCCGTTTTATTGTTGTATTTTTTTGTATTTTTAAATGGTTTCTTTATCTTTTCTTTTTTTTTTTTTTAGTTTGCAAGTTCTCTTACGGCTTGCTGCATGGTTAAAAGCCCAAAGCCAAGAAATATTGACATTAATCTCTTATTAATTTAAAAAAATTACCAATAATTGTGCACGAATTTCATGCTTTATGAAGTTGTAATAACTGATAAAATTTTGAACTGAATTCAGCCAAAAATAAAAAAAATACAGGGGTGTCTCCATGAGAAGTGAAACAGAATTTTGTTTTTTCTTTATTTTCAAATTTTCACCAAAGAAATATTGACGTATTAATCTCTTATTAATTTAAAAAAAATCACCAATAATTGTGCACGTATTTCATGTGTTGGAAAAAACCCTTTTTGGGTAAAGTCGCCTTGTGAAGTTATAATAACTGATAAAATTTTGAATTGAATTCAGCCAGAAATAAAAAAGATACAGGGGTGTCTCCATAAGAAGTGAAACAGAATTTAGTTTTTTCTTTATTTTCAAATTTTCACCAAATTTTACAGAAAATCATATTTCGTGATTCTGAACAACTTTTGTTAACAACATTTTTGTCTATTTCTAAGCCTATTATAATTTCAAAGAAAATTGGGAGTTTCCTTTTATCGTAGTAGGCTGTTGTTTTGGATGCGGACGACATTCATGTGTTAAATAAAGTCGTCAATGAGCTGTACAGCTGATAAAATTTTGAACTGAATTCAGCCAGAAATAAAAAAGATACAGGGGTGTCTCCATGAGAAGTGAAACTGATTTTTTTTTTAATTTTCCAATTTTCACTAAATTTTACAGAGAAGCATATTTCGTGATTCTGAACAACTTTTGTTAACAAAATTTTTGTCCATCTCTAGCCTACTATGATTTCTGAAAAATTGGGAGTTTCCTTTTATCGCAGTAGGCCGGTGTTTTGAATCGGATGACATTCATGTGTTAAATAAAGTCGTCTTAATGAACCGTACAGCTGATAAAATTTTGAATTAAATTCAGCCAAAAATAAAAAAAATACAGGGGTGTCTCCACGAGAAGTGAAACACACAGTAGATGGATATATGTTATAGAATGGTCAGGAGCTCAGTAATGATTTGGAATTGTACGAGTAAAGAAGAAATAAGTTAGAGACTAAAGTTGTGATTTTTAAATGATTAATGGTGGTTACAGTTTGCTCATTCATTGCATTATTGTTAATTATTAATTAGATAATGAAGTGGTGAGTAAATGTTACCAGGAGTTTCAAACAACGAATCCGTGGTTTGAGGCGTTTGTGGACACAGCAAGTACATAACAATATTTTATGATATCAGAGAAAGTCGTCTGTGTTTTGAAGATTTTGATGTTACAAATAATGCACTAATTGATAACAAAGGAGAAAGATTAATTTCAAAAATAACAACTACTTTTTATGACCACCATAATGCCATTTAATAATTTGAGCTTTTCAGTGATAGTGGTATCATAAATATCCATGTTAAAATAGATGTATTTTAAGTTTTTAACCGTTTATTATTTCAGTGCAGAATCATTTACTTTTACAATTTTAGTTGGCAAATTCTCACTCCCCTCTTTGTCATCTATATGTTATCAACTGTTAAGTTACTGATCGAACTATTACTAATTGGAAATAGCATATTGTATATTCGCAGTGCGAGTACTCTTACTGTATAACAAATTTGTGTAATTTGCCAATATCTGTAAATAATAATTAGATATTTGAAAGTCATAAAGTCAAAATGAAAAAAAAACAAAAAAATCTTTTGTTAAAAATAATTCTATGCAAAGCATGATTGTTCATTGTTCACTGTTTTTAATTCTATGGATTAACGTCAAATTCGGCGTTAATACTTAATTATTTGATTAATGTGTTGTCAGACAAATTTTAGTTACTTCTTCGGAGTTAAAGAATTAAAAAGTTGCTAATTCCGTAGTTTAATTTTAATTAGTGAAAATAAAAAATAGTAAGTAGTAAGTAGTTTCACATTTTCAAACCATATGATATTCCCTTCCTGGCTTCACCGTCATGTTTGCAAACATGTAATGGATTAATACTTTTAATGACATTAATTTTAAAACTCCAAAGACATACCCATAGAAATATATTTAAATAATGCTGTAAAATATTTGGTCTGTATGATACGAAATATATTTCTATGGAGAATCAAAAAGGGACTAGTACCTATACCCCAAAATAGAAAACAATTGTGTAGCTACGGACATGTCAGAATTATTGCTGTAGATGGGAATTGGATCTAGATGGGCTAAATGGGTTGCTTATTTTTTTTTTGGGGTTCCTTGTTTTGTTTTGGAAACCCACAAGCTCTTTCTTTGTTTTTGTAGAGAATGTTAGGCACTAATCAAATTTTATATTTTTAAAATAATCATAGGACCTATTGTGTGTATAATTCTATATTAAAATTCATGTTATGTCAAACAGCTTTTCTCCACTGATGGTAATAATATTTTATTAGTCTATAATCGTAATGATTAAAACTATTTTGTTACCTAGTGAAACTGAATCACAATTTTAATAAACATTGTGGTAATTAACTACTTTTATTATTGAGGAAATATTATTTAGGTATGGAGCAAAAACCCTCCATACTTTTAACAATGATTATAATCTTTTCTCTCAACATTTAATATGATAACAAGAAATGTGTATAGGGTGTCATTTTTTCTGCAAAACTTAAAAAATTGATAGAACAAATCAAAATAATAGCAGTTTACTCAAGAAACTTACTTCCAAAATTTCACCGTTTTTGAGATATAAGGCGTTGAAGTTTTAATTTATTTTTGGTTTATTATCACGCTTTTATTAGCTTCACCTGTATGTTTGTTTGTGAGCTTGTTTGTTTGTAACCGACTCTTTGGACTCGATTTTGACCCACTTTAAACGGACAGATTTAATTGAAACTTTGTACACTTACGAAGAACCGGTAACAATACAATAATTTGATAAGTTTATATCATTATCCTAATCAGGATCGCCAGAATTAAATAATTTCCTTTCCTCACGTACCTCTGCGTGAGAGCAAGAGGCTTAATACTGTAAGTACATTCCGTGATTGTCAGTTCGGTCGTTGGCCGAGCGGGCTAAGGCACAAGTCTTACGCGACGGCTTATGTGAGCGCCGCCGCGCGGCACTCCCTGCAGAAGCGGCGGACGCGTCTGAGGAGGTAGGAGCGGCAGAGGCGGCAGTAATGTCTTACGTGTACTTGAAGTCCGGCACAGTTTACCGTGCGATTCGTGAATGGTGACATATCTAGATCAAGAAGAAGGAATATTTTACTGGGGGAAAGCGTTTATCTCAAAATATTACGAATGCGAAGAAGATATAGGGCAAGAAGGCATCCAACAGATACGTTCTATTTAGAAAGGGGAATAGACGGCGAATTTCACCGTTTAATACCAAAAGCTAAAAAATTGTCCCAATTCCATTCTCTGTCCACTAGTAGCCGATTGTGATAATTTTTATGCCTCATGTCTCAAAGCATACGGCAATTGTGCACTTGACTGCGCTCGGTACGGGCGGCACTAGCGGCGAATATCAAATTATTTGACCGCTTGCGCCGCTCGAAAACCGGCAGCTCTACCAGCGCCGCCTGATAACGCGCACGTAGGACACATGAATTGTATTCCACGGTTTGATGTTGTCGGCTCTGCCGCTCCTGCCGGGCGTGCCACGCGGTACCGCCCACGTAAGCCGTCGCGTTAGTCGACGCGAAACGACGGACTCCTCGGGCGTGAGTTCAAATCCCATGGCTGAAAAAAAAAAATATTTTTTTTTTTCAGAAGTATCTGTTGGATCGTAATATGTTATAATATCAGCATCAATAAGCAATATAAATATAGTTTAAAAAAACTAAAAAACACGCCTTCATAGCACATCAAACTAAAAAGTGAAAAATAAATATAGTTTAAAAAAAAACTAAAAAACACGCTTTCATAGCACATCAAACTAAAAAGTGAAAAATAAATATAATTTAAAAAAACTAAAAAAACACGCTTTTAAAGCACATCAAACTAAAAAGTGAAAAATAATTATTAATATAAACTGAAAACAATAATAAACGAAAAATACTAGTATTATTGTGAAAAAGCGTGGGTTGCTTGATATACGAAAAATATGGCACAAAGCGCCCCACGCTTTTTTTCACAATAATACTAGTATTTTTCGTTCATTATTGTTTTTAGTTTATATTAATAATTATTTTTCACTTTTTTAGTTTGATGTGTTTTAAAAGCGTGTTTTTTAGTTTTTTTAAACCATATTTATTTTTTTGTGTCACCGACACATACCGACTTCCCTAATTTGACGTTTATTGTGATTTCGAATATCAAGTGACAAAAAAATTGTTATAAATCACGCACACGCACACACACACACACACACACACACACATATATATATATATATATATATATATATATATATATATATATATATATATATATATATATATATATATATATATATATATATATATATATATAATGTTCCTTTCTGATCATGCTAATATACAAATTATTGTAGAATCTATTAAAACAGCTATATCTCATTCTAGCTATATGCTAGAAAGAAATTAGATTATATAAGAGAATTAGATAGTATTTTAAAACAAATATGTTGACATTAAGAACTGTTTTTTCACATCTGGGTAAGATATTAACTAACAAGATGATTAGAAGTGCTTTCACTTCATTTTATTTATGGCTCTATTCACATTCACATTCAAAACTAAAATCAAAAAGAGATGAGAGTTGAATGACACCTTAAAATATAAAACTGTGTTGTCATATCTAACTGGCAAATTTCCCATTTCTTTCAACATATTTCAACAATACTACTACATCTGAACATTATTTATGCTTTTGACTAAGGAGGGAACGTTAAAGTGCACGTTTCTAATGTATTGTAGTAGGCCAGCGATTCTAGCGAAGGGAATACGACATGAAATAAATAGCAATGAATAATAACCCGCCTCATGTTGTTATTTTTAAAATATGACAATGCTGCATCATTTAAGGGTATTCTGACTGTTTGTCTTTGTTTAACTTGTTCAAAATAATGATATGTACTCCGATGCACAATCCTACCTGATGTCATTACTCGGCACTGTTTGAGTACAGTAACGTTGTGTCGGTTAAATAATTCGGGCGGGGTTTTATTAACGATAAATGTTAGTAATTATGCTAGTTTATAGTGTATTTACGTATAAGTAACAGTTTTTTTGTGATTGTGATATATGTATTTTGTTGAATGTGAATAAGTGAGAGTGCAATTTAATTGTCATATTTTATTGTTTAAAACCTTATCGAGAGTGTGTTCTAGCGATTTTATAGTGACTTTGTTGTTACCAAAAGATGAAAGATATTTCGGGACCATCCTTGCCAAAAGGGCAGAAAAATCGACTTCTCGATCGATAAATGAGGAAAAAAATGATAGTGCGAGTATTCCATTATCTAGCAAGAGATCATCCGCTTTCAAAAGATGAGTTAATAAATATGTATTCGATTATACAGATGTGCCAAAATCAAATATTTACAAAATTTATGGAGAAAAAATATATGGAGAAGCACATGGCAAAAACAAGAAGTGTTCGAAAAAAAATATATAAATTGATGAAGATGTTAAATATGCTATACGACGAACGGTCCATAGTTTTTCATAAAAAACGAACTGCCAACGTTACAATCATGGAGAAAACCATTCATTCAAGAATGGTTGAGAGGGAAAAAATGATCTAAAGGCGGAATTATTTCTGCTTGTAAAGATACAGGCTGATAAGTACAAAATACTTGCTGTGGATTAATTTATCATCAAGTCAATATTATTATTAACGTTGGCGGTAGTGATAGTGATGATACTGAGGATGATATCGAATCAGAAAGGATATAAGGTAAGTATAGAATACACTGCTTTTACAAAGATTTTATTTATATTCCTTATTTGAATAAAGGTTCATTCGCAGAAGTATTTTTATTTCATGTGGGAAATAAGGCTATTGTCAAAAAAATTATTAAACTAGATTTGTAGTATAGTGTCGTAGAAATATATGCGCATAAATTACGAAAAACGCCATTTGAAAAAAGTGTTTTATTTAATGCAGCATATTTTTCTTGCCTCCGCCAAAAACCAAACACGCACGCCCCTGTTTGGAGCTGAGGCCTGGACATGTGGAGGACATTGAACTCTCAGAATTTTTTGGTTGTAGTTTAGTTAGTTACCAGTAACTTATCCACAGGTGAAAAGACGGCCCTGTTGTAGATACAATATTATTTTTTAAATCTTTATTTTTATGTAAATATGTTCTTTATTTTTAAGCATGCTTATGGCGTTTTTAAACTGTTAAAAATGTCTTGTCAATTTAACCAATCAAAAGAATCTTGCGGTGTAGGGGAAAAGACTGTTAGATCAGCCAGAATTGCGCGGAATGAGACATTGAGAGAATGTTGAGTAGTAAAGTTGTAGATGAATAGTACATATATGTGTAATAATATCTATGTAGTTTATGTGAATATGTTGATCAGAAAATCAAGATTACAGTCCAAACAAAAGTGTTTTTATTCAAGAATAGAATATACCCCCAATAGACCCTAAACTATTAAAAAGTTTAAATACACCAAGATCCTGTATTTTCAAAAATTAAACTCACTGGTTAGAAATCACAACGAAACCAACTCTAGAAATTGTACAAGTTGTACAATGCAACCAAGATGTACAATATAACCCGTCCTTCCCCCAGCGAAAAGATTGAAAGGATTTCTAGGAATTTTCGTTATGATTTGTAACCGGAATGAAAAGTTTGTTTTTGAAAATAAAGATTTTTGGTAAGTGATAAAACATTTTAAATTTAATGTCTGTAATTTTTTGCCTTAAATGCTATGAATTCTATAATATCCTATTTTTTCTAGTATATATAATTTGTTTTTTAAAGTGGTGATTAATTCCTTTTACTTAACATTATCAAGAGAAAACATCAATATTATACGAATAAAAAACTAGGTAAAATCTTGTTATCATGTTAAGTATTGAAAGTATCTAAATAATATTTCCTCACCTGGTATATAAAAGAAAATAATAAAATATCAGAATTTAAAAAATGTATGTTTGTTATTAATACTAGCTAAAATTACCAAGTAGACAGGCAATTTCTAAATGAAAATATTAAACCATGTGAAAATATATTTAGATAACTCCAGTGAGGTCTGCAGAAAACAAAATTTCTACTCAATTAGCATGGAAAACTTTCAACAAGGAAGAGATAGGAACAGAATTGCATTTGGCAACTTGTGAAAAGCCATTGGATCAAAGTACAAATATAGGGATATATACAATTAGATGGAAAAGGTATGTTAAAAAATTACTAAATTGTAAGCAATTAGACAATATTTACTAATAAGTATATACAGTTTGGAAGACAATTGTGCGCCTCGGTCCGAGTAAAGGATGGAATAATGAAATAGATATACGGTCAACCTAGTAGTGAGCGGTCACGGACTTTTGCATAGTGTTGGGTGGTTTCGTCAGTAAGTCTTGAAGAGCGGAGGAGTGTAGATTAAATTTATTACCACAGCCAATACGTTGCATCAAATATCTATCTCATTATTCCATGCTTTACTCTGACCGGACAATTGTCTTCCAAACTGTATACCGGGGTATCATTGAGATATGGTTCACCCCCTTTTCTTTGTTTAATTTTTAACTTATAAAAATGATATTATGTATTGTCAGTACCTTAACTGTAAATATGGGACACCTAGGTAGTTCCAAATAACCCATGGTTAATGAGACTAACAACCCTCATTACCAAGATACAGGGTGTTTTATTGGTTTTGCCTAATTTTTTTTAAGCCACAGCATACGAACCACTGTATAAAAATTTTATATTCATTATATAGATGTGTTATACTCAATTTACTGAATCGATTAACATGTTAACTTTAACATATTAACCAAAATGGATATCCAGATCCGGCTTCATTAAAAATATCAATTTTGTATATCCCAACAACACCCTGTATAACAAAATTTTGAAAATCTGTTTAGATATTTGAAAACAGCTGAAAGAAATAAACTAAATAACATACTTTCTACATTTCCGCATTTAATTCTACAGGTTTGATTTTTTAACACTGTTCACGCTGATTAAATAACACATCTTGTTATTTTTAATGGATGCATTTGTACGTATCATAAATATACTACAGTATACTATGCATTCGCCCGATCCCGGCCGCAATAGGCAACACGTTTATCTCAAGCTTGTAAGATGTGCTGATTGCCAATTATAAAATGGTGGATTGGTAAATACACCATAAAAGCGAACTGATTAGGAGTTTTTTTAGGAAAAGTTTTGTTTTTCATATTAGTATTATTAGTAGAATTATAACATATGTTAGATGTGTTTAACTGGTTTGAATAAGTTAAAAATAAAAGTTCTTAGTGCCTTATTGCCAAAATAAATATTTTGAATAATTTAATAATTAATTAAATCAAGTGAACAACAGAGAAGTGAGGTGTCCATACTTCTATCTTAGTATTTAATGTCCTTTTTCTCTTCATCCTTCTACCTCATCCCCCACAAATACTAGGAGAAGAACGGATTGGCACCCTCAGCTAGTTGCTACCAACAAATTGGTAAGTCTGTTTAATAGTTTAATAGTTTCATTCTTTTGTCATTAATTAGATTTTAGAAATTACAGTCTGCATAAATAGTAAAGGAAATTGTCCTTTTTAGCATAATATAAAACATTTGATCCTAATTTCGAGCCTGATTTGGTAATAATTATTGAGTAAAATTCATATTGTTGGAATCAGTTACAATATAAATAGACATTGTGGTTTTTATTTTATTTTTTGTTTGAAAAATATATATTTATAGTTGATGATATTTTCTACTTATTCAAACAGTAATTAATTGTAGCAAATTGCATTTATGATTTAATATGGGAATACAATTCACAATATAGCATAGTACAATTAAATCCTTTTTATATAGTGCATTTTTATTGTGCCAATTTATTTCCCTCCTTTTTTACTACATGATCAAATTGGTAGTATCTACATTATCTACTTGAGTGCAGCATAATTGAAAGCAATAAAGTTTTTTGCTTATGACTGGTATTTCGGTAACCCCGGATCCGAATGTCATATCTATTCATTTTGTGCTTGAATGTAAGTAACATGGTTTTTATTAAAGTGTCAAAGTGAAAGAAAAATTAACAAGAAAATTAAAGAGCAGAGTTCTCGGACCTTGTCGAAGAAGCTGAGGAGGCTGAAAAAGAAATTGGATCGTTATAAAAATCGTGAGCGACATTCAACTCCGACATCATCCAGGTATAGGTCAAGATCACATAGTTCTATGAATTCTCCAAGCTCTCAGTCATATCATTTACGTTCACGCTCGCGCTCTCGATTACGCCGTTCACAGTCTCCTCGAAGAGGGTCCACCAGGTCGAGATCTATTTCCAGGTCACCGTCTCCAGATATTCAAGATAAAGTAAATTAACTTAGCCCAGCAGGCGCTAGACTTAATTATGGATGCTATTTATATCAGAACCTAACAACTCGGTACCTAGCAAGGAACGAATATTTTATTCTTTCACGATAGTAACAGTCTACTTCGAATATGATATAACCTAGCCCAGCAGGTGCTAGCGAGGAACGAATGGTTATTCTATCAAACAATGGTGACAGTCGACTTTGAATGTGACATAACCTAGCCCAGCAGGTGCTAAAGTATAACAGCGTATTATTCCTACGATCTTAGTTACTTTATTATTAAATGGCGTGTTTAATGGATTATTAAAATTAAACACCACGGCTAATACATACTCCTATACCCCTGAAGGTACCTCAAGGTACCTTGTGCAGGAGAAGGCTACACATTTAGAGACAATGTACATGCATCCAATGTCCGAGTATGCTGGGATTAATTTCTCATTAAAAAAAAAATTCTAGGCTCCTCGACCGGGGATCGAACTTGGGACTTCAGGATGAAAGGCAAGTGTCCGTAAACCCGACCACGAAGCCACATATTGTCTATGTTGACAGTTGTCAGAGGACAGCAGATTGCCCAGTTCATGCTATCTTATTTTAAATAGCGTATTTAATGGGTTGTCTAACTAACAATAAAATAACTAAAGATGACTATTTTCCTATTTTAAACTCTACACTACCTGTGGTGAACAGTGAAGTACCAGCGCTAGAACCACAAATTCTAACAGTATTGGTAAAACTGACAGAGGATCTGCTGGCCTTAGGTCTAGAATTACATCCATCATTGGCAGATATATGGAGAGGTATTTTACAAGCAGGCATGGAGAAAAAAGGGGAGGTGATAGCGATGTGTCCAGTTCCCGTAAATCTTCAAATGTTAGCAACACCGAAATTAAACCCTGAAATAAAAGTTATATTATCAAAGTCTGCACAGCGGAGAGATGCAAAATTAGCAAAGTTCAAACGTCGGTGGGTGCCAGTCTAGCATCTCTGGGAAAGTTTTTTGAAAAGTTATTTTATTATTGAGTGAGTTTAGTGAGTTTACGTGCTTTTTAAAGGGAATCTTAGTGATTCAAATTTCGGCTTTTGACTAAATATATGAAACAAGGTATAAACTATTGACTGGTATAATTTTAAAAACCTAATTGTTGTTTATTGTTGAATTTACCATTTAAATCCTAAATTACTAAAATAAATAGTGACAAAAAGTTAAAAAATAACGAAAAACTTTAGTGTTTTTTCTTTTTTTTACTAAAGAAAGAAAAGAAAATTATCTTTAATTCAACAATAAAGACAGGAAGTTTATTTTCGATAATAAAGATCCCACTGTAACGTTAAATTCAATTAACATATATCATGCTAATTTTCAGGGCTTTAAGAGTAAATTTAATGAAATTGAAGTATTTGCCATTCTCGAAAATATTGATATCTTTTGTATAAGTGAACACTGGATCTTACACAATGATATAATTAATCTTAACTTTCCTGGCTTTAATCTTATTTCTCATTATGTTAGAAGTACTCATATATGTGGTGGTGTGCTAATTTTGGCAAAACCTGGTATAGATTTTATTAATTTGGATCAAATCAATAAACTATCGGTTGAAATGCATATTGAAATGTGTGGTATTTTATACCAAAGTACTAGTAAAATAAAAATTATGTTAATTGCAATATATAGACCCCCAACTGGTGATATAAATGTTTTAGTATCCAAACTATCGGAAGCCTTCACAATTGCTGCAACAAAATCAGACTATATTATATTATGTGGAGACATAAATTTAGATTTTAATAACACTGACGTAGTTTTCCACAAAACACCAAAACACTATATACTGCCCTCGACGCGCGTTTCGCCAACCAAGTTGGCATCATCTGGAGATGATTAAAACTAAACTTTGTCACCATTCATTGCCAGTCTCTTCATGAACAAATTCGAGACGGAAGCAAAAGAAGAATTCGAGTATTTCCCCAGGGTTTGGCTTAGGTATGTGGATGATATTTTTGCAGTGTTCGATACAAAAGTCGCTGATATTGATAACTTTGTATCTAAATTAAACAGTTTCGCGTCCGTTAAATTCACATATGAAACTGAAAACTCTGGACAACTAACATTTTTAGATGTATTAGTAATTAGAAATAGTGAAAATAAGTTAGAATTTGACATTTACAGAAAAGATACCAGTACTCTAAGATATGTCCCAAGTACTTTCACCATTGTGCTCAACACAAAATGGCGATTTTAATTTTCTAGTCCATCGTCTATTAAGCTTCCCCCTCAGTAAGGAGAGGTTTGAAAAAGAAAAGGCATTGATTAAGGATATAGCTGCGAGTAATGGATATTCTGTAAGTTTAATTGATAAAATAATTAGGAAACGAAAGTTTAAAGAGTCGCTTGAAATTCCTCGACCTTTCAAAATGAAAGAGAAAATCCGAAATTTGTATCGATTCCATTTGATCTTCGATTCACCAGTGCTATTGGTAAGATTTTTAAAGATGTAGGCATGACAGTAGGTTCACCGAACCGTAGCGGTTCAGTTAACCGTGACAATAGTTTAGGTATAAATAGGGTAGATTGTTAGCATAAGTTTAGTTTTAATCATCTCCAGATGATGCCAACTTGGCTGGCGAAACGCGCGTCGAGTGCAGTATATAGTGTTTCGGTGTTTCGTGGAAAACTACGTCAGTGTTATCGTCACATCAAAGGTTCTAACCCACTCCAGGACTAGATTTTTATAATAAAATACTAAGTACAAAAAATATTAATTGATATCTTTGACTCCTTTGAGCTGAGAGTTTTAACAAATGAACCCACCTGGGTGTTTATGATCAAAAATGGCCAGACATCATCCAGTCATATTAATTATGCAGTCACAAATATACCATTTGAAATATTAAAGTGCAAAGTGACAAAACCTAACATTGCCGATCACTACACATGTTATTTCAATTTCAATGAGAAATAAACTAAATCCGGTAGAGTATATGCAAATAAGCACCAGATTGTTTACTGAAAGCAATCTCAATGAGATGAACTACCATTTGGGTAGAATAGATTGGACAGATCTAGTTAATTTAGATCTAAATGAAGCTTTTGAATTGTTTTTAGAAAATATAGCCTGGTGTCTTAATGTTAGTTGTCCTGTCAAAACGTATAACAAACATAATGTAGTAAGACCTAAAAATAGTTGAATATCTCCAGATTTAGTTGATGAAAGTAAAAAACTGAAAGAAATTATCATATTAACCATCACAACAATGAAGGTGGAAAAGCAACATACAATAAGAGGAAACAGGATTACAGAAATAAAATAAAAGCAGCCAAACACAATATTATGGTGATGAAATAATAAACTCAAACAATAAATCTAAAGAAACCTGGAGAATTATAAACAATAAACTTGGCAGAAACAAAATTAGTAGTAATAAAATTGTATTAAATTTTGATAATGTAATAACAGATCATGATGTAATTGTTAACTTATTTGTAGATCATTTCTCTACACTAGCTGAAAAAAACTTGTAAGCCATTTTGGTTTCAACTACTTTGTACCCTAACAAATAGTATTGAACAGTCAATTTTCTTTGAGCCTGTAACTGAACTTGAAATTAAAAACATTATAGGCTCCTTAAAAAATACAAAATCAAGTGGTTTTGATGAAATAACAACTCAGGTGTTAAAACACACCAGTAGTAAGATAATACAACTTTTAGTAAATCTATTTAATTTGTCATTAGAAGTAGGTCAGTGTCCGGATGTACTGAAAATAGCATCAGTTCTACCTCTGCGTAAAAAAGATGATTTAAAGAATATAGAAAATTACAGACAGATATCAGTTCTAAGTATATTATCAAAAGTTATGGAAAGAGTGGTCTCCAACAGAATGGAATGCTTCTTAGACAGATATAAAATCTTAACAGACTCACAACATGGCTTTAGAAAGCATAAATCTACTGAAACAGCATGTTGTCATTTAATGGAATATGTATATTCCAATTTGGATGAAGGCCAGTATGTTCTATCTCTATTCTTTGATCTCTCCGCAGCTTTTGATACTGTGAATCATCAGTTTCTTATAGAAAAACTATATAATATAGGTATGAGAAATTCACCATTAAATTGGGTTAGCTCATATCAGTGGTAGAAAAATGAACGTCAAGTTGGGTAACCTACATCAGAAACTCATAATGTTAAATTAGGTGTTTCCCAAGGTTCGGTTCTTGGTCCTCTGTTGTTTGGTATATATGTGAATGAACTTCCACAAAATATTATGAATGGTAGTGTTACAATGTTTGCAGATAAGACAATATCTGTATCGGCTAGAAGTCCTGAGGAAATTGAGATTGCAGCGAAATTAGCTGTAGAACAATTAAATATATGGTGTGATAGAAATAAGTTAATATTAAATAATAAAAAGACTGTATGCTTGAACTTTCATGTACAAAAACCTCTCCAAGAGAACTTGCTGTCTATGATAAATATAAAGTTTGCAAATGATGTAAATTTTTTAGGAACTTACTTGGACAAAAGGCTGTCGTGGAATACTCAAATTGAACATGTTTGCAAATAGCTAAATAGGACATTCTTTGCTATTCTTCAATTAAAAACTTCAGTGAATGAGCAAGTACTCTTGGAGGTCTATTATTCTTTATGCTATTCATGTATTTCATATAACATTATAAATTGGGGCAGTGCAACTGAAATAAACAGAGTATTTGTAATTCAAAAAACAATAATGAGACTGATATTTGGGATGAAATGTGGAGAAAGCTGTAGACATTTTTAAACGAAAAAATTTTTAACTGTTCCCAGCATATTTATATTAAAATGTATCACATTTTTAACCAAGCATAAAGATAAATTTACAACACTCTCTTCAAGTCATAACTACAACACTAGACATGGTGATCTCATTTCTATTTCTAACCACATCTAATAATTTCAAACATTGTTTTTATTATAATTGCATAGTTTGTTACAATGCATTACCGATTGAGATTCGTAACATAAAAAATGGTGGCAATTTGGTAAAAAAAACAAAATTTTCTCGCAGAAAGTGGGTACTATAGTTTGCAAGAATTTCTGCATAGAAATTGATACAGTCTATACCTTGTTTTGATATATACAAATTTTTATTAATTTCCTGTGTTCCATATTGACATATTAGTGACGTTTACTTATTAAATTATAAGTATTTTATTTATATTTCATTGTATGTTTATTGTTTCTTATATTTTAAATTCTATTTGACTTCATACATTTGTATCACTTTTGTGTTAAATTAAATAAATAGGTCAGACAAAATAGGCATTAGGTTATAAATTCAAATTTCTGATTTTATTCATATAACTTAAACGTTCCAGTGCCTGACACCTTAAGGGCTGATTTTACACGTTTTAATCTAATTAAATAATTCAGAAGTACCAATCGAAGATTTCATATATGGAATAAGTAGATTAAATACCAATCAATACATAGCATTTATAGCTTAGACTAATATATGTTTTTTTTTGTTTCCAATATTTTCAAATTTTATATTTTTTTGTCCAGTACCTGACAGTTATTTCTGGTTTGGCCCTAAATCTGACTTTAAGGAGACCAATACCTGACATGACCTAAATAGCAGAAATATGATATTCAAAGAAACACTTACAAATTAGGTGGTTGAAACAAACATTTATTCAAAATAAAGAAAAAAAGGGAACAATACAGAGTCAATACAACTACATCATATAAATATTCATTTCAGGTATATGGTAACTACCTCTTGAATTGACTGGTTTTGGTTTTCCAATTTTAGTTTTTATTTGCTGCAATGAATACCATAAAGCATCCTCTTTTTCGGACCATCTGAAATTAAAACCACTTTGCACCATAGTTGTTACGAAATAGGTCTGATTAGTTGGATTAATATTCTTTATTTGACCAGGGTAGTATTTATTATAAATTATGATGACAAAATCCTCCTTTTTAAATTGTCTTTATCTAAAATTTCTTTCTTCATCATGTTCTGACAATGGCTGATCCCAGTTTCCTCCCTCATCCTCTGAATCAACGGTAATTTCAATTGATGATTCATCAGCAGAAATAAGTTTTCTTTTTTCTTTTATACTTTGATCTCTCTGCTATTTGATTCTGTCTTATTTGTTTTTTCTCTTCCAACTTTCGTTTTCTCTCTTCCTTTTCTTGTTGTTTCAACACCTTTGCTTCCTCCCTTCTTTGTTTCTTCTCATGTTTTTCTAGTTCTTTTCTATTTCGTTCTTCTTCCTTCTTTTAAAGTACTCTTTTCCTTTTTCACCTGAAATTACTGAAGGCAGTACTTTTAACTGGCGTTTTTTAACGTCTTTTAGCCGAGTCTCAGGCAAAACGAAAACGTTCTTGATTGGAGATGGCAGTTGATCATTTGTTGTGTATGGACGACGAGGCTCGTTATCTTTAGTAGGCGTTATTGTTTTGTTCGTAACATCCTTAAGTGTGTTGTTTTTTTAATCCAATTTGTTGTTTATTGCCTGATGACTCTGGAATTTCTGTATCATCGAATGTTTTGTTCTTTTCTAATCCTTGAATAGAAGTTTTTTCAATAAAATTTATTTATTCTCTATTCTTCTCTAACTCCTCTATGCTTGCTCTATCATTTTCTATTTCCTGAGGAGGTGCCTCTTGTGAACTAATTATTTCCCTATTTTTCTCAGAGTCTTCTATGCTGCAAATGTCTTTGTTTAAGAATACTATATTATTCGTTTGCAAATCGCATTCCTCTTAATTTTTTCCACAGAAAGTACAGAGATGTGTCATCTTTACCTGGGTCATTATTTTCAAATCTTGTAACCTTATCTGCACCAATACGAGTCTGTAGAAATTTTAAATGAATACGCAACATTTCCTTCGAAACAGATCTTGGACCTTCTGTTCGACATTATTTTTTTGAAATATTTGTCATAATTTACTGCATTTTCATCAAATGTAAAGATTCCACAGCGTTGAAACCCATTAATGAATAATTCAGGCTTTAGCAATTTAATACGTTATCCATAAGAGGTGCAAAATATTTGCGTTTTAATTTCGCTCCTGAATTCTTTATTTTAAATGAATGCACTGCTTGTCTCCAATGCTCTTTGGGTGTCGAAATACAGCCACATCCATTGGTTGGATGACATGTGTCGCATTAGGGTGAAGAGCGACCAAGTGTATCCCAATTTGGCTGCAGAATTCACTTAAAGAATACGTTAAATTACTTGAATGGCCATCAACGAATAGTACTACTGGCAATTTAATCTTCTGGATTACCAACCATGAATGGAAGATGTTGGCTACGTACTCAAAAAATGTTTCACTCGTCATCCATCCTGACTCAGTTCGTCCAAAAGATCAGTGATTGGGTAATTCATTAACGATTACCGATGGCACTCGCTCATATTTGAAGACGACCATTGGGGGCATTAACTGACCGATAGCATTCGATCCTATCAGGCAAGTGAGGCATTCCTTCTCATCATTACTGGTAAAGGAATAAACTGCTTTCTCTCCTTTACGTACTTAAATTTTTACCTTTATTTTGTTTATGCAACAATTATCATTCCGTTCAAGATAATTTGGATATTTTTATCTGTAGCATTAACTTCATCAAAAAGTTATTTGTAAGAAGTAATATAAGTGCTGTTTAATGTATTTCTTTTTTTGCTGCTGCAAATGCATTGTAATAATTGTCAATTTTCAATTGCCAATTTATTTTTTTTTTTTGTAATTAATATTCTTATTTTTATTTTTATTTTTTTGTAATTATTGTTATTACTTTTATTTTATTTTCTGTTAATTATGCTGTATTCCCATCTTATAATTAGTATGCAAATACTGTTGGATGGTGTATCTGAAATAAATAAATAAATAAATAAATAAATAAAAAACTTTTTCTCCCTTTGGAGCTAAAAATATTGCCGTTTCATCGGCGTTCAATATTCTAGATGGATCCTCTAAAATATCTGTCGGGTCTTTTAACTCAGTCATTACTTCGTTAAACCATTTTCTTAGGCCATGTTTTGATATGGATGCCTTTGCCCTACTCAAATTTTGGGTCATTCTAGGTGCCACTTCTGGATGTCTTCATGAATAGCTTAAACCACTTTTCTCCCGGTTCCCCGTCTTTAAAACAAGTTTTTCTGTTTAATTTTTTTATGTATATCAATGGAATCTAGTAGCTGAGATTTAGTAATTGGGAAACCCCTGTCTGCACTTTTAAACATCCACTCTATTATAATTTTTTCTTCCTCCTCCAGAAGATTCGTTTTTGGACCCATTCGCGGTTTTTCTGGATATTTCCCTCTAACTTTATAATGAAGTGTTGTTTTTGGCACGTTAAATTGTTTAGCTGCTGATTTGACAGACATATTGTTTCTTTTAACAGCCAAAAGTGCTTGCTGCATTTGTTCATCATCATATCTTAGGATTTTTTTTTGACATATGAATCTGCAAAAATATATATTACTGTTAATACCAAGAGCTGACATCCAACAGATCTAGTGGCTGACAGGGGGTGTCAGGTATTGGAAGTATCTAAGATACCCTGGTGGAAATATTTCTCTAAAAAAAACTCTGAAGAAGTCTGTATACCACAGAATAAGACTTTCCGAAAGTCTTATTTTCTCTGAAAAACTCTAAAAAAGTTTTAATAAGTCTGAGCAACTCTGAACATCTCTGAAAAAGTCAAATATTCTCTGAGATTTCGGACTTTTTTGACAGAGTTTATAAGAGTTAATAAGACTTATTCAGAGTTTTTTAATTGAAAAAAAAAAACGGAAAAAAGAGATTTTCAGAGTTTTTAAGAGTTTAAAAGACTTATTAAGTAATAATTAATTAATGGTTGAAAAATATTGGAGTGAAAAAATGCGATTCGTACAATATGGAAATATTTTTAAAAATTAATTAATTAATTAATTAATTTTTTTATATATTTTTAATCAAACTTTAAAACTTTTCTTGAATTGATGGTCTAAAACGAGTGACTTGTAGTGTCGGGACCACAAGACTTAACATAAAAAATACATTTTTTTTATGACGTCTTAAAATCCAAATAAAATATAATTTATAATTATAATAATATTATTACCTAATCATCGTCGTGACAATAAATATTAACAACATATTTGTTTTTTTTCTTTTTTTTTTAGCTCTAATAAAACTTTCAGTTTTTCTTTTTTTGCTTGTCAGAAGACTTTTAACAGAGTGAAGAATTTATTTTTAATAATAAAAAATGTTAATGTCACTGACTTCGATTCGCAAGAAGGTAGCAGATATACAACTATTTTTCGCTTACATTCAATTCAATTCAATTCAATTCAATTTATTGATCTTAATTTATTACATGTGTTAATTGTATCAATATATTAAACATAATAATCAATCCTTATAACTAAGTATTATAAATTTAAGTACAATTACCTATTATTTCTTGTTTTTGTATCTCCCTGTCCCTGTAGTCTTCCCGTCCCCTCTTCCTTCCCATGATCTGCCTAAACTGTAAAAGTTTGTGTGCAGTATCACAGGGAAAAGGAAGGAGTCGAGAGAGTAAGAAGAAAAATATACTCATATATAGATAATAAACACGCAATAAAATTTAGGAGGTTGAGGAGTTTCACAATACACAGTGAATTCAAATGAATTATATGAATTTCTAATTGCTGTTTGTATATCTACTTAAAGAAATGAAAGTGGATTAGAGGTAAGTGATAAATCCTGTACTAATTATAGATTATTTTAATACTTTCATAACTATCTACAATAAATAATTTTAGATGATTCTTCAATTTACTTTTGTTTTTAATTTCTTTTACGTATTTAGGTAACATGTTATACAATTTTGGATCATAGTAAAATATAAACCTTTGGGTATGACTCTTGTTGCATAATGGCAAGGTAACTGATATATTTTCTTTTGTTCTAGTTGGGTAATCATGCGATGGTTTTATTAGTTTTTCAGACTTATTTAATGACCAAAGTAAAACTTGATAAGTATAGAGTTCTCTTACTGTAAATAAGTTTTAACTCTTTGTATAACTTACTGGTGGAGTACCAGTAATCCTTTTTAAACATAATTTTTAATATAGTGTTTTGCATTATTTCAAGACAATATAGGGAGTTTTTGAATAGCCCACCCCATACCAGTATGCAATATCTAAGTATGGATTCAACTAAGGCGCTATACATCATTAACAATAACTTTTTGCTCAACACATCTCTTATTTGGTAGAATTTGTATAACATTCTTCTAAGTCGCTCTGTAATATATTCAACATGATCTTTCCATTTTAGGTGTTGATCAACCAGCACTCCTAAATATTTAATGCAATTGGTTTTGTGTATAAGAGCACAATTACAACTTATTTGATTGTTACACGATGTTGCATGAATTTTTATGAAATTTTTGTCAGGTTGATCAGCCACCGTAGATGAAAATGCCACAAATTTAGTTTTTTCGACATTTAGACTCAGAAGACTGCTATCCAACCACCTTTTACGTTTTCCCATTCCTTGCTCTGATTTTTTCATAGACTTTTTCCCAAGAGTCACTAACAAAAATAACAGCAGTGTCGTCAGCGTATGATATTATTTCCCCACCTAGATTCTCTATTTGCGCCATAGAGTTGATATATATTAAAAATAAAATGGGGCCCAGCACAGTACCCTGTGGAACACCCATTTTAAGGGGGAGTGGGTCACTATATATGTCATTAATTTTTACACGTTGATTACGCTCTGTAAGGTAGTTCAGAAAAAGCTTTAACGTTTCCCCCTCTTATGCCCGAAGACTCTAATCTTTTCAGCAGCAATTCATGGTTAACTGTATCAAACGCCTTAGCTAAATCCAAGAATATTGCTAGACATTTTTTTGTTCATATTAACCCCATTAACGATTTCCTTTAACAACTCAATAGTTGCGTCTTGAGTACACAAAGTTTTTCTAAATCCAAATTGCTTATTATTAAGGATATTTTTATTTTCTAAAAAGTCTATTAATCGTTTTTTTTAAACACTGTTCAATTAATTTTGCAAACTGATTTATGACAGATATAGGCCTGTAGTTAGTCGCTAATTTTTTGTTTCCATTTTTATATACTGGTGTTATAATTGCCTCTTTCATGGATTTG
Organism: Rhamnusium bicolor; assembly: GCA_029963845.1. Classification (NCBI taxonomy): domain Eukaryota; kingdom Metazoa; phylum Arthropoda; class Insecta; order Coleoptera; family Cerambycidae; genus Rhamnusium; species Rhamnusium bicolor. The sequence continues at coordinate 84,465 of JANEYF010004898.1, read as the reverse complement.
GGTATTTCTCCTTTAGAAATTATTTGATTATATATAAACGTCAGAGGTGTAAGAATGTACATGTGTATTGTTTTTATCGTTTTTACAGATATTCCATCAAGTCCACATGCAGAGTTGTTTTTTAATTTTGAAATGTGTATAATCAATTCATTTTCAGTAACCGGATAAAAAAAAATGCTTTCGATATTATTATTGAAATGATCTGATTGTAGTGACTTTGAGTTGTTATTAGTTTTTGTTGCCATTGTTTCACCAACGTGTGCAAAGAAGTTATTAAAAAAATCGGCCTTGTCTTTATCATCATTTATAGGCTCATTATCATTGTTTATAATACTATACTTTTCATTCCTCTTTTGCTTTTGTTCACTGTTTGATACTTCATTCACTAATTCCCAGTTTTTTTTATAATTATTATTAGCTTTCTTTATTTCTTCTTTGTAATAATCGTTTTTTGTATTTTTTATTAATTTATTTAAGATATTGCGATATTGTCTATATTCTTCTTGAAGTTCTATGCTATATTTTTTTTAATAAGTTTCGTTTTAGATAGTCTCTGTGTCTTATAGAATTTATTAAGCCTATTGTAATCCAAGGTTTAATTTTGTATATTTTATTATTATTTATGTTGATTTTCTTGGTGTTTCTAGTAATATGATATTTAAGTTTATTAATAAAAGCGTTATAACATACTTCAGGATCATTTTGTTTATATATTTCATCCCATATTTCAAATTTTAAGTCTTTGTTTAATTTAAAATAGTTAATTTTGTTAATGTTTAATTTTATTTATATCTAATTTTTCCAAATTGTCCTTTAGTTGTATAGAAAGCAAAATAGTGTAATGATCAGTTAATGAGTTTTTAAGTAAAGACGACTTAATATTATAATGTTTTCCAACTTTTTTTTTCTTACTCCTACAAAAAAATGATCCAGTAGGCTAGAAGAATTTTCGGTTTCTCTGGTAGGGTGATTTATGTAAGAAAACATACCATGCTCATTTAATAAATTTAAATATGTTGTTGAAGAATTATTATTTTCATTTAGAATATTTATATTTATATCACCTGCAAAAACTTCAAAGTCACATTTTGATAAATTACGAAGATATATCTCAATATCTTGCACGTATTGAGTAAGATTTGTAGCAGGGGGCCTATAGGAGGCCGTAATGCCATATGTAGTATTCTCTATATTCAGGGTTACCCTTAACAATTTATTTTCCGTTAACGTGATTACTTTTACATCAGCATTTATGTTATTATTTACATAAATTATAGCACCATCATTCTGATTAAAACAGAAATTGTTATAATGTAATGTGAAATTTGGAATTTTAAAACCGCTTACCCCATCCAGCTTCCAAGTCTCTGATAAGATAATAATATCCAATTTTGTTATATCTATAGCCTCTAAACATGTAATTAATTCATCAAAATTTTTCCTAATTGACCTTATATTAAAATGAATGATATTCAATTGTCTATTTTTACTCCTTATGCTTTCTGAAAATTCATTTATATCCAAAAATATGTTTGTGTTTATCTCCTCAATTTCCTCAATATCTGTTATTACGTTTCTATTCATTTTGCTACTTCTCCCTCCACTTATTTCACAAAGCTATACACAAAAAAAAGAAAAAAGAGAAAAAATATTATTACAGTGCAATATTTATATAACAGTATGGAGTTTAATTAATAAATATATTTACAATATAATGTAGTATTATGATACTCTATGATATATGATAGAATATGCGTTCTTCCTCCTTTAGTTAACTGAAGTTGAAGTTCCAGCCCCATCATCTTCTAGGTCTGCATTACTTCTTATTGTGCGCTTTTGTCCATTACTATTTACAACAACAATTGTCCCATTCCAAGTCCACACGTTCTTTATTCCATATTTAGTACAGGCTTTTTGGAAAATATTTAACCGGTTTAGTGTTAAATCTTCCTTGACGACAATCCCTGTATTCTTCAATAATTTTTTGTTCTTAAATATTTCTTGACGTTCGTTGATATCTTTGAAATTTATGATAACCGGACGAGGTTTCTTGTTAGGCCTCTTATGAGTTTTTTATATTAACGCGATAGGCAGATATGTTATTTGATATTTGAATTTTCATTTTGCTAATAAATGTATCTTTTAGTTCACTTACTAGGTTTCTATTATTTTCTGGAATACCATAAACACGTAATTTATTCCTTTTATTATATTGCTGACATTGGTCTAATTCCACCTCCATTGCCTCCTGTTTATTTTTTAGGGTTAGAATTGTTTTATGGCAATCACGTAATTGTGAATCATAGTTCTCAGTAATAGTCTGCATTTTAGCCTCAAAAGTTTCTGCAATTTTATCCGTTATCGTCTTAATAAATACATCATTTACCAAGAAGTTTTGAATAGTCTCCTTTATAATTTCTTGAATTTCTTCCTTTTGATTTTTCGTAAACATCTTTGCAGTTTTCCAATTTCCACTGTATCGTATTTATTTCTAGGCGCAATACTGCATTTATACAATACACCACCAATAGAACCACAAGCACACAATTAATAATTTTTATTCTTTAGTTTTAACAGAGCTGGACAAACACGTCTACTCTCGAGCGTTGTACATGATCATATAGTGGGTAAAGTTAAAGAAAGGGGAACTCGTAGGGTGAGTTTTAAATGCGTAGTTATATTTTAACCCTCAATATATTTCGTCGTGTACAATTGATTGGCACTGTCAAAAAATTTTTTTGAACAAAAAAAAAATAATTTGATAATTTTTTCGTCCTCCAGCCACTGACATTTTGATAGTCACTGGATAACTTTGTAAACGCCGTTCACAGAAATGACGTAACTGAAGGCAGTGTTGCTACTGCCAGAGTTCGTCATCACAATTATCCTATAATTGCATACATTGCATGAATTGCAAATTTTGAATTTTTAAAAAAATTATTACCCTTTTGTCACGGGCATTTTGTGAGACGATATTAGACTTATTTAATCTCAGTGCAGACGCCGCACCAAAACAAATGTAATAGTTTATAAAACATTAAGCTCTTTTTAAGAAAGCATGATATCTGTACACAGTGGCCGAAAATAAGAAATAAACTTCAAGGCGGCCAAGGCGCGATTGATTAGTCCTGTGGTGGAAAGCGACACTTGCCACTTGTAGCGTAGCTTGCTCTTAAAATAAAAAGTGTTAAAGTATCTGTTTATCTATTTTTGCTTGTAAAATTAGGTAATCCTGACACTTTTTTTATAAATAAACAGAACTCGTCCCGTAAGCACCAAATATTAAAAACATGCAATACTTTTTCTGTGTATTTTAAATTATTATTATTGTCTCTAATTCATAGTTTGTTTAATATGGTTCATTTCTAAAAATGAATCAAAGTTGAAAATAATCATTTTAAAAAGACGCATTTACTTTAAAAGAACGAAAAAGCAGATTTGTTTACTTACATAATACAACAGTTACTACATGAATATATCATATGGGCTTGAAGTTTGGATAGCATTCCATAGCCGTTTTGCTTGTCTAGCATTTTCATCTACTTGAAATTATGCCTTTAACATATCCAGCATTAAAATAATAAAATTAGTCGCTATGGTTAATCACTAATTTTCACAAAATAAACCACCAAAGTAACAAATTATAAATAATAAATTTCGGTAACATAGTAACTCAAAACTTCGATTCACAAATTTAATCACAAAAAACTATAAATAACGGTATTAAACTTCGATATGATCGAAGATATTAAACACATTTTTTTAAATTCTAATGCAGACAGGTACGCGAACGTCGCGAACTATCAACATCACTGGTTTTTACATGGGGTGTAGTGTTGCCAGATGTGTGAGATTTTCACATAGGTTATAAATTTCATTATAAATAAATCATGATGCTTTTCAAAAAATTTCTATTGACCTAACTGACCGTTAATTCAGGTAACTAAGCATTGAAAAAACGGGTCTTACCATCGCAACAGAAACAACAGAAAGCAGCAAAAGACTATTATTTATTTGGGCTTGCACATCTAGCGCTGTTTACGCGAGGTTCCGATTTATAAAGATCTACGTACACGGTATAAAATTTAATTCAGTTTACTACCTACTTCTTAAAAATAATAATCCTTTTATAAATTTTGAAAAAATGAGATGGGAACATTAAATTCCTCTCGAGATTCCCTAAAAAAGTTTACTGTTCATCGGAAAATTTAGTTTTAATTGTATATTCCATATGAAACGCTTAAAAATAAATGTTGATTGGTGCAAGAAAAAAGTCAAACTTGTACATTTCTCACATTGAAAGGTATTTCAAAATGTTTAAAAATTATTTCAGGCGGAGCAATTAATCGTTTAAGTAGCTAATTATTTCATCCAATGTTATTATAAATTCGGAAATGAACCTAATGCTAGGGCTCGGTTTTTCAATCGTGGCGTGGGTTAGTTAAACTCATACTTTTAGAAATCGAATTTTTTCAATTTTACATTTGTTTTGGAAGTGGTTATAGCAACAAATATTTTATGCTAAAGTAACTTTTAGTTGAAGTGGTTTGTATTAGAATCTCATCGATTTTGGTGAAAATATAATGCTAGGTAACCTTCAACGTTAACTTACGATTGTAAAATCGCTCCTGGGTGAGAGAATTGCATAAGATATGCGGCAACGTTGCTTCAGTCCATTACATAAGTTTTGCTAAGATATAGAATGTTTCCAGTAACCAGCAGTTCCAAAACAGTTTCATCATATTTTTTTTGAAAGTCGATAACTCAGTTACACGTGGGAATTAAAAAAAAAATTTGGTACCTAATTCACAGAATAAGTTATATAAAAATATTTGCAATTATTTACGTTGAAAGATCAATATCTTTTCTAAATATAACGTGCACATTTGTCTATATAAATTTAAGATTTGTACAGAAAATTTGGGTTAGAATGAAGTTTAAGTAAACAGTGTAATGATAGAAAAAAAAAGATCATTCTATAGATCTAATTTTTTTTCTACAAAGTCTAAACTATTTGTAACTTTAAAACTTGAAAATTTGAACGTGAAAAGTGTAACTATGTAGTTAAGGTATATATACCAAAAAAATATATATATTGTTTTTAAAAATGTTATTATATTAAGTTTTATGGTCTTGACATTTTCTTCGAGTCATTCTTTTGAGACCACAAACTCAAAGAAAAACTGAGTTTTATTAGAGCTAAAAAAAAAAGAAAAAAAAACAAATATGTTGTTAATATTTATTGTCACGACGATGATTAGGTAATAATATTATTATAATTATAAATTATATTTTATTTGGATTTTAAGACGTCATAAAAAAAATGTATTTTTTATGTTAAGTCTTGTGGTCTCGACACTACAAGTCACTCGTTTTAGACCATCAATTCAAGAAAAAATTTAAAGTTTGATTAAAAATAAATAAAAAAATTTGTAATTTTTAAAAATATTTCCATATTGTACGAATCGCATTTTTTCACTCCAATATTTTTCAACCATTGATTAATTATTACTTAATAAGTTTTTTAAACTCTTAAAAACTGATACTCTTTTTTCCGTTTTTTTTTTTCAATTAAAAAACTGAATAAGTCTTATTAACTCTTATAAACTCTGTCAAAAAGTCCGAAATCTCAGAGAATATTTGACAATACACACTGAACAGTAAAACAAAACTAAAACTTGTACAAAATTTAATCTAATACTACTTGGCTGTATATTGAAATTATTTATTCCAAAATAATAAAAATAAAATTCAGAGAATACAGAATGCTTGTATATGAGATTTGTGGATTGTATATCATTTAGAGTATATGTGACTGCCTACTTTAATAATGAATCCAAAATAAATATGAGATATAAGTATTTATTTTGTGTTTCTATATAAACTTGTTAAATTTAATTGTCCACAATATCTGTCTAAATTATTAGTTTCAAGATTACAGATATATTAGGTTAACATAAGGACCAGCAATTACTATTCAATACCACAGTATAGTACACCAAAATTTGAGAATTAATTTTCAGATGTAGCACCAAAACTTTTAAATACGATTATATCATTGTTATCTATGTCTGAAAATAGTTTTAAAAAATCAATAACATTATTTTATCAAATGAAGCTAACCAAACCACCTGAAGGTCTTTGTTTATTAATGTTGTAAATAAGCACTTAAATTGTGTTAAGTTCAATAAGCGTTTTGGTTTAAAATTAAGTCAATTTATTAATTCATTTACTATTATTTTTCAAATTTACCGATTTATAGGTTATTCTTAAGATTAAGAAAATTGTTTATTTCTCTTATTTTTTTTTGTTTAGCATTAGAACAATTTGTACGATTAAATAAGTAGGAAACGTAGAAGTTCAATAATTTATTGTACCTTGGCCTTTTGTGTAATAATATGTATTATTCTTTTGTACATTAATTACACAATAAACATTATTATTATTGTCAGATATTTACGGAAAATACTTAACACTTTCATATGGGGTTTTAAATGCTCCGAAAATTTTTTATCGAGCCACAAATGGAGATTCGGCAACTTTGAAATATTTATTAAATATTTCTGTGATCTCATTGTATGTTTTATCTTCTGGAATTCTTGGAAGGAATAAATTATATATTAATTTATATGCTTCTTCGTCCAGAGCGTTTAGTAATTTTGCTCGTTTTTTGCCATTATCTTGAATAGCAATTACTAGGAAATAATTCGTTTATAAATTACCCAGTCACTATTTTAGATAGATAGATAGATAGATAGATAGATAGATAGATAGATAGATAGATAGATAGATCTTTATTTAGCACTGTCTGCTACATAGGTACATAGATATTTAATTAAACCTAAATAATCTAACCCAAGTAATATTACTATTTCTAACACAAAAACAAATAAATAAAAAGTAATTGTATCCGAAACTACTAGAATGAGTATATAAAATTGTAAGGTATTCGAAATATATTCAGACTTCAGACTATTTTACTTAATTACTTGTGAGATATTTACATACATATTTATTAAATGTTTTTACACTTGGTGCATCCTTTATATCAGTTGGCGGAGCATTAAAAAGACGAAGTCCTTCATTAAATAATGAACCTTGTAAAAAGGATTTTTTGACACACTCAACGTCATAGTGAGGTATTGTAACTATGTATATCTGTACGTTCTTTTAGATTTTGTAGATATATAGGTACTTCTTCTCTACTTATTTTATATATTAAAATTAAATTAGCTCTTCTAATGCACTGCTCAACTGATAACCAGTTTAGCACGTTTAACATAGATTTCACAGGAATGTAGATGTTACATTTTAATATAATTCCCATTGCTTTATTCTGCAGTATTTGCAATCTATTTATTTCATGAGTATTACATGCTATCAAAAACGATGCGCAATATGTGAAATGTGGATAGACTATGGTGTTATAAATCAATAATTTACTCCACTGTGATAAATTATGTGATATCCTATGAAAAAAATCCAATCTTCTTTCTAATTTTTTTACATATGTAATTCATTTGATGACAAAATGTAAGTTGTGGATCTAGCATAACTCCTAAATATTTAATTTGCTTCATGATTTCAATCGGACACTCATTAATTTTAACGACATAATTATTAGCAAAGTATTTATTACTTATAGATTTAGAACCTAGGACCATAAGTTTAGTTTTATCTGAATTCAATTTCAATTTATTACTGCATAGCCAGTTATACAATATATCAAGCTCGCTATTAAGAATGTTAGTAGTATCATTAAAATCTTTACCAGATACAGTAATTACAGTGTCATCAGCAAACAAATTTACAAATGAATTTTTTAATACGCACTGAATATTATTTACATATGTAATAAAGAGAAGTGGTCCTAATACACTACCTTGTGGAACCCCATACGGACTATTTATGTTACTTGAAATTTTATTGCCAATTTTAGTTCTATCCTTTAAATAATCCTCCAACCATTTGAGCATTGTACCTTTTACGCCATATCTATTCAACTTTTTTACTAGTAAACCTCTGTCAATTGTTTCAAAGGCCCGCTTTAAGTCCACAGACACGCTAAGCACTACTTTTTCCTCATTTATGTCCTTCCTCCATTTCGCGCAAATATATTTTAGAGCAGTTTCACATGAATGATTTTCTCGAAAACCTGATTGATTGGTACTTAATATGTCATTTCTATTCAAATGTTCTCGTAACTGATCACTAACTATTATTTCTAAAATTTTGTCCACAACTGGCAATAAATTTATTGGTCGACACTGTTCAGGTTTTATTGGAGATGGTACCTTTGGAATCGGTATTATCGTACAAATTTTTAACATTGATGGCACACACCCTATTTCTAACGACTTATTAATAATATTTAAGAGCGGATAACCGATAACACAAAACAATTCTTTAAGTAATTTAATATTAAATCCTTCATCACCGGTACTTTTATTTTTCATATTAAAAACAATTTTCTTTAATTGACTAAAGTTAATTTTATTAAAAGAGGTAAATTCACTTTGTTCAGCATTTATTGCTATCTCTGAATCAAACTGTTTGTCGTCAATACTGTCTGTGATACTCTTTATACTTTCATAATAAAACATATTGAAATTTTCCACCGCCACGTTTGAATAATTATCAAAAACAATCTTTTCCGCATCAAACTCTTCCTTCTTCGTCTTACCAACTAATTCCTTAATAGTACGCCACATCTTTTTACTATCACCCTTACATTCATCAATATTCTGTTCGTAGTAATTTGATTTCTCTTGACGTAATATTTTTGTAACTTCGTTTCTCGCTAACCTATATTCTTCCCAATCGCCGTTTAATCTAGTTAATTTATACTTCTTATCAGCTTTATCTCGTTCTTTCTGTGCCATTCTTACATTTTTATTCATCCATGGTTTTTTGTTCAGCATCACTGTCTTTTCAGGACATATTTTATTAATAGATGTCATGACTATCAATAAAGTTTGTATACAGTATGTTTACATCAGTAGAAGTATAGTCCCAGTTTTTCAATATTAACTCGACTATTATTTTCTCAATATTCTGTCTATTAAGGTCCCTCTTGTATATCAATTGTTTTTGTGCCTCCATGTTTTTGATTGTCATTTCTATTCCTAGGGTACAATGGTCTGACAACTTTGAAAAATTTCTTGGCAGCTCTTTCATATTGAAGTCATTGGTGATGACTAAATCAATTAGGGTAGATGAATTATTGGTAATTCTAGTGTCTTCTTCAATCATCTGTTTAAAACCTGAATCCATTATAATAGCTCTTAAGCTTTTAGCATTGACTGCGTCACCTTTAAAGTTTATGTTAAAATCGCCCAAAATAATTGTTTTATTTTTGGATACTATATCATTTTTAAATATTTCCTCAAAATAATTTAAGAATTCATTACAATTACTGTTTAGTGAACGATATATACAGGTACAAATCATGGACTGTCTACTAAATTGTAACTTTAGCATTACCGACCAGTAATTTTGGTTATTAGCAACAATGTTGAGCGCCTCAGTATTTCCGCCTTGTTTTATATATACTAGTTTGCCTCCCGTATGTCGGCTATTTGAATGAGATGCTACATAGTTATAACCTATAATATCCAGTTCACTTTGTTCTATATCTTGTGTAATATGGGTTTCTGTTAAACATACCATTTGAGGATTTTTCTCATACATCAATTGTCTAAGTTCCTCTATATGAGATGTAAGCCCTTGAATATTTAAGTATAAGCATAAGGCGTTTTGAGAGACCACGGTATCTTGCTCTATTTGCTATATGTATTGTATTCTTGTCCTCGTATTCTCTATAGTTCTTTGGTAGCATGCACATTGTTTATCGAACACAGTGTGATTGTATTGTATATCTTGAATTTTTAAAACATTACATGCATATTTGCAATTATACATTCAAATGTGTTCGATCGACACTCATCACTTTTATGATTTCCACTACATAACGGACATGTATAATCTTCTTGTTTGCAGTGTTCTGCTTTGTGGCAAAACTTGCAACATTTGAAGCATCTTAAGACACCTACATATTAGTATATCGGATAGCTCTCCCAGTCTACAAATACTTTTTTTTACTAATAAGTTGTTTAAATGTCTCCGGTGATAACTCCAGTATAACGTTATGTACTCTCTTGTTTCTTGGAATAAATTTTTTAACAAAATTCATCTCAAAATTGTTTTGGTCGACCGTATCTACCTCTCTCTCAAAATTTTGTCTGCTAACTTTATTTCTAAATTCAGTTTCACTATTTAAGTGTGTTTCTTGAGCACTGAATTTCGTTAATTGTCCATAATGTGATAGATTTTCAATCATTATTACTGCACTTATTTTGAAGAGCTAATAACCTCGTCGCCACTGTCAGATATTTACGGAAAATACTGTGTAAGTTAAGGTCCTTTTGGTTAAAACAATTTTTAATTTAATGATCAAGTTTTCGATGTGATGTACAAAATCAGATTTCCGTAAATTACCATATAAAAATAATATGTCTAAAAGAGTATATCAGTGAAGAATATAAACTATGTAAAAAGCCTTAGCAATTCTTTAAAATATAAAAAGTAAATTACAAAAATCAAAGAAACAATTTATCTATAATTAATTATTATTACTTAATAATTAACAACAATTAGTTAAATATATAACAATTATAATTATTAAAAATACCATAAATTTATTTTTGAAAAAATTTCATCCTGCAGTAACAGCATCAAAGGGATATACCAAATTTAGCAGATTACATTTTATCCTATTTAGCATTTCAAAAGCCCAATCCTAAGACGCAGCGATTGTTTGAGAATACTAGAAGAACAACTGAAATGGTTTCTTATGAAGACATAATTAACTTTGTGAAAGAGCAAACAAAAATTTGTATTAGGACAAGTAGTCTTAATAAATCAAATAATAATAATAAAAATAATTCAAATTGTCATAGCAATAATAGTTGGAATAATAATAAATCAAAGATGACTTATTATTTTGTTGTTCAAGGCACTACTAATTTTAAATGTATGATTTGCCTAATCAATTCACATTCAATTATGAATTGTCCCAAATTTTTAGAATTGTCCCCTGGGGAACGTTACAGACTTGTTCGAAACAATAATTTATGTTTAAATTATTTATCATTACATAAAGTTATAAATTGTAAACATAGTTTTGTCTGTAAAATTTGTCATTCTAAATACCACACTTTGTTACATTTTAAAACCTCGTTGCAAAAATCACGCAATGTTTCCAATAATGGAGCTACATTAGGTAATGAAACAAAAATTGGCATTTCAGAGGTAAGTGACTCAACTGTTTCGAAAATTTCTAAAACTCCGGCCGGACATCCTCCGCCCATGCAACTAGTAGTAATAGTTCATCGGGGAACTTTCCAATTCTGCCATTAATGAATTGCTGTCGGGTAGCTCATAGTAATAATTCTTTTTATCTACACGAAGTTAGCTTTCTTCTTGATAGTGGTAGTCAGGTCAATTTTCTTTTCATAGAATGTCCGCCGGCATTAATTTAAATGCTTTATCTTATCTGAAATCGATTCCATTGGCTGATAGTAGTTTTCATATTCCACAAAAAATTTATGGAATTCTTGGAGCAAATTTATTTGTTCATTTATTAAGTGATAAACACATTGTGGGCCCACCAAATACCCCTGCAGCAGTCGAAACTAGTTTAGGATTTTTCGTAATGGGCACGGCTCCCATTATCACCAGCTCCTGTTATTAGTAGTTTTTGTTTCACTGTAGAACCCTCTCTCGAAAATTTAGTTTCGATTCTTGAGCGTTGAAGATCCTCCATCTTCCAGTACAGTGGACCAAGACGACTTAGAATGTGAGAAAATCTTTCAATCCACATATCGCTGGGACTTTTCTGGCAGGTACACAGTAATTTTACCTTTCAAAATAGATAGTTCCTTCTTAGGAGATTCATATACCACAGCTCTTCAAAGGTCCTTAGAAAAGAAGTTGTATAATCATCCCAGTTTTAGAGAGCAATATGCAGAAATAATTAGAGATAACCTGATTCAAGGTCACATGTCTAAAGTGGTGAAAAAAACTAGTGTAAAAAAAACAATATTTCATTCCCCATCACGCAGTCCTTAAAACTGATTCAAATACAACCGCAGCCTGGATTGTCTTTAATGGTTCCTGTAAAACCGATACTTTTTATTCGTTGAACGAATCTTTGTGTACTGGTCGCAAACTGCAGTCAGATGTGTGTATGATGTTCCTTAATTTTAGGTTGTTTCGGGTAGCTGTTACGGCGGATATTCAGCGGATGTATAAGCAAATCAGTTTATGAGAAGACCATCGTCGATTTCAAAGACGTCCATGGAGATTCCCCCCTTAGGAACCTATATAGAGATTATATCCACTGAACACGGTTTCATTTGGAGTAAAACCTTCACCTTTCTTAGCATTTCGAAATGTATGCCAATTAGCTAAAGTTGAACGCACTTCATTTCCTTTAGCCTCTAAAGTAGTTAATAGAGATATGTACATAGATGACCTTATATCCAGTGTACCTTTGAATGACTTAGTCATTATTCTATATCATCAATTGGTCGAATTATTTTAAAGATGAGGCTTCCAACTAGTAAAATAGGCCACAGATTCAAAAAAATTAGTAACAGAGGTTCCTGTTGATAATCGTACTACCAACATGGTGAACTTTGATACCGATTCACTCAAGGTATTAGGTTTGCAATGAAGACTTCTAGGGTCCGTGGAGATCTATTTACCTATGAACGACCAACGAAAGACTGTTTTGAGGGCTGTAGATCAGTTGGTGGTTATTAATAGGGTTCACAACCGATTTTAGATTAATTATTTATCGTTCCCGAAGGGACATCAAGTCTGTGTTAATGCAAAAGTGAAAATTTATACTTTTAAAATGAATTTAATATTACAACGTTCTCACGTGGCTGTTAGGAAGAGAATTGTCTCAACTTGTCCTCTCGTCCTATTTGTATGCATGGCGACAAAAGCAGTTCACATTGAACTTTCTTCAAGAATTTAAGCGGTTTATTGCTAAACGCAAAACGATTTCGGAAATTCATTCGAATAACAGTACAAATTTTCGCGGTGCAAAAGCGGTTTTGCATGAACTTTACCAATTTGTAGCATCCCCGGAATACAATGATAATATATTGAATAAATTAGTTAATCGCGGAATTCAATGGAAGTTGACCTCGACCATAAAACTTTATGCTAGACCTAGAATAAATAGAATTTGTTTTCAGTTCAGATAACCTCTGTGGATCGTATATAAAGTATTCTTTGCTGATTGGTCATTTTTAAATATTTGCAGATACTCGGGTGATGCTTGGTTACAGTCGATGTCTTTGTGTGATTCAGCTGTACGCCATATTTATTATTAATTTATGTTTTCTATTATTAAAAAACGGTGTTTCTTCCTTTAAAATAAATATCGAGGTCGTAAAATGCCAATGAGCTGTATATTTTGCAAAAAGGCTTTTGGAAAAGGATAGGATTGTTCTTTTCATAAGTAAGTTCATATAATGCATGGGCGCAGATATGGGAATATTGCTTATAGATCCATGGGTAAGTTTAACTATTTTGAAAATTTATAAAAGCAATTACTTCTTCACCCCTCAGAGTGAGGAAGTTATGTATTCGTGAAAAAAATGTTGAAACATTTTATTGCATTTCTGGACGAATCTCGACGAATTATGACGATACACAAAATTTCAGAAAGAAACTGTCTGTGTGTCTGTCTGTGTGGTTGCCGATAGCAGCTACAGTTTTTGAGATAAAGATTTCAAATTTGGTACACACATTCTAGAGGTCAAGGAAAAGATTGGGTTCGTTGATGAGCAAAATCGGTCCCAATGTCTAAAAAAATATTAGACATTCCACCAATGTGACTTTTGAAACGTCAACAATTACTTTTATTATAAACTCCACCACACGTCGAGTTTTACTCCGGTGAGGAAGTTCTGATCCCCAAGTAATAATTGGCAGCGGTTTTTTGTTTTTTTTTTCCATAGATTTCCGACAGATATAAGTATGTATTCAAGCAAAAAAGTCAATTTCTTTTATATGTGTAATTAGTATAGGTGAATATGTAAATCTTCATTTGTATTTTAGAGTTATAATTTATAATACATATTTTCACAATACCTTTTAAATAATTTTAAATTATAAACCATGTTAATCTGTGCCATTAAAAGCATTAATTTCAAAAGTAAATATTTGCATTATTTAAAATAACAATATAATCAATTCAACAATTCTATCAAATTGATGTTAACTATAAAAATTCCTGATTTATATAAAGTTCTAGTTGCATAGATTAAATTTTAATAATCATTTGTTCAAAACGTATTCTTTATAATGTAAAATCTTTTATTTATACATATGTATGTGGTTGTAACGGACCTAATGCTTGTTTTAATCGTTATTTGTAAAAAAAATAAATAAGTAGAGGTAGCCAGATGTTTTTTTATCCAACCACTAGCAAGTATGTTAATATACGTTCTTTTTTTGCCTGTCATTCCTGTACTTAGTCGACACATGCGCACTGCATACAAATTATGACAGTGACAATTGCCTTCACAGGATGGCTTTTTATTTTGATTTTCATTGTGTTCGCCATTTATACCTATTTCTTGAATTTTGATCATTAATAATGGATGTTTTTTTTGTGCTTGTAAGAACCTTCAATTATTTTACCATAAATTATGAAAAAAAAAACGTGGACTTAATTTTATTCCGTTATTTGATTTTGTGGGAAACTCTTCTTGACTTTAATTACAACCGACAAGAAAAGGCGGTAGAGTACATTTATTAACGTAGATAACGGATATTTACGTCTACGGACGGGTACTTTCAGTCTCGGTTAACACTAATCGGATGATAACATGCAAGGAAACTACTGTTGTAACGATGAGAGAGAGGGTATAATTCGAGTAGTGTTAACCGAGACTAAAAGTACCGGCCCTAAGCACACATAATATAACATTTCAAAACCTGGACAACCTTTTGTAAATTTTTTTCTCCCTACTTTTTAAGTGATTAAATTGCTCAACCATTTTGTCCATCAGTTTGCTCAGTTGCAACTGATTATAATTATTTCAAAAAAACACTAGCTAGAGTGATTGCTATTAGAATAATCAGTTTAATCCATTGAATCACTTCAAAAAAAATAAGCCTAATAGCCTGTGTATGTTGAGAATTTTTAATTTTAAAATTTTAAGTTATATATAGTTATATAAAAAAAATTTGACAAGTATGATATACAAATATAGCCATCATAAGCATTTTGTAGGCTCATAATGTCTCTTATATACGTATAGAAACGATTAGGACCATAATATATATTTACTATGAAATAAAGCTCTCCTAAAATGCATGGCACTGTTACTTTGTTTATAACTTTTTAACCCCCTCTACACCCCGTATATGTCCTGGTAGCGCCATCCCAGTACCGAAAACAGCTTATATGTATTTAGATAGAAACACCGGATCTAGCATAAAGTTTTATGGTCAAAGGAAATTGATTTCTCTAAGTTCCCCACATATAGAGGGTCTATGGGAAGGTAACGTGCGATCGGTAAAATCGTATTTGTACAAATATATAATCAATTATTCATTTACGAGGAGTTCAATACTCTAATAGGTCAAATTGAGGGTCTGCTGACCTCACGTCCGTATTGTATCCTTAGTTCTGACCCGTCAGACTCTGTAGCTTTAACACCTTCCCATTTTTGACTAACTTCTCTCATGAATATTCCTGCTTCTGATCTCACCGATCATCCCATTAGTAGATTAAACAGGTTCCAAATGATTGACCACATGGTCCAAGATTTTTGAAAAAGGTGGCGTTTGGAATACCTCACGACTTTACAATCATGACAGGGTTGGAATACCGACAGTCTTCCTGTCAAAATAGGTATAATGGTTCTACAACAACCAAATACACCACCTCTCCAGTGGCCCTAAGGGGTTATATAAGTATACCCTGGACGTGGCAATATAGTTAAAGTCGATGTTTGCACTAAACATGGAACATATAAGGAAATTTCTTACTATTACACTGTAATTTATTATAATAAATTGGTTATAATAAATTGGTTATATTTCTATTTTAAAATTGTACAATTCTCACAAAAGATAGTGAGACTGACCCTAATATATGGGTCAGTCTCATTAATGTGAAAACTGTGACGTCACGCGCACGTGACCTATATTATGTATTGTAACTGTAATACTTTTGTATTGATTATAAAATAAATTTGGCTCAAAGCTGACCAGACATAAAAATGCAAGAGTAATAAATATTTCAAATGTATTTTAAAGGCAAAATGGTTATGGTACTTCAACACAAAAAACAATATTGGGGCTTCCATGTCAGTGGATTCCTATAGGACTGAGGATGACTGCTCCTGCACATGGTTTTGTGAGAACACCTATGGTCTTAAGTTATTATATACAAAACAGATCTCAACAGATAATTCATTTAGAAGTAGTGATGGAATCAAGTGAGGCTTTTATGTTTTCTGGTTACAAAGAGGTAATATTGATTATTGATTAAAGTAAAATATTTCCAAAACAACAACTATAAATTTGGTGTTGATGCACTTTAAGTACGTTTTAGATGTAACATTTTTTAAACTAATTCTGATACAGTTTTATTCGATGTTCACTTATGAGTTCATTTGGTAAGGGATCATTGCCATATAATGATTTTAAAGCCATAAAAAAACATATTTATTTCACTGTTTACAGCATATTTTGCGCCATCGTTGTTTGTTATTTTAAAACAATTATATAGTAACACTATTTATGAAATATAAAGTCTCAGATCTAGGAAATATTTTTTGAAATACCACACAATGAAAGATGCATCTTCCTCATGCATTAAATTTCTTCGGATTTTTTTTAATTTTAGTAGAGAGGTACTTCCAAATGACAAATCATGTATTGGTCTTAATTTTTATGAAGCAATAAATTGCAAATTCTTGGGATGAACATAATCGAACAATCAGTTAACTCGAGAACCTCGAGAATACCTATTTAAAACCAGTTAGAACAAAGAATATTTACCTTATTGATTTGCAAGACGTTCTTGATGAATTACCATTACTCATACTAGGGGACATATCTACAATTGGATGGGTCCCCCATTCATAATTCCAGTGTAGTTCACTAGTTAAACAGTTTGCCCTGCACTAGATAGGATGCAAAAGCCCATTAATACAATGGCCGCCCCGATCCCCAGACCTGACGCCACTGGATTTTTATTTATGGGGATTACTGAAGCAAAAAAGTGTACAAAAATTCTCGTAACAATAAAGATGAACTATGCGCCAGCATTCGACAAGCATGCACAAGAAATTACTCCCCAAGAACTGAGAAAAGTTATTAAACATATGAAGAAGCGACTCGATAAATGTATTATGTTGAATGGTAGTTTAGTGGAAGCTAATTGAGTTGTTAAATTTTGTTAATTTCTTGATACTAGTAATATTAGTGCATTTGTAAAAATGACTAATTGATATTTTAACAAATTTTTGGGAAAAAAATATTCATTTTTAGTATTTAATTTATTCAAATACTAAATATGAATATTTTTTCCCAAAAATTTGTTTATAGGCGAAGTTTGCAATTCTGAATATTTTACTTTATTAAGTAAAGCCTATTATATTTTTTTAAATTTTCATATTTTTTAACCGTTTTCGGTAGGCCATGATCGACGAAGTACATTTTTTTGTACGCAAAAATATATTCAATTTTGTTGATCGCATTTGAAAACATGCTCAAAGTAATATTTCATTTTTCATGGAATTGTACATTGAGAAAAATGAACTATAATGTAATTTGCGGTTAACCCATTTTGTCCCAGTGCTGCGCTAACGCACCACATATTTTATGATTTTTTTTGTTAAATTCAGTAAATATTTTTGCATATCCATTTATAAATTTTATTATTATCAGTATTAGAGAACTTAGTATCGTACTGAACTGTTGATTTTTATTTTAAAACAAAAATTTTATGACACCTCAAAAATCAAGAAAAACGCTGCATAATTTTGTGTCAAAGGTTGAAGTGAATCTAAAACAGTAAAATATTTTATTTTTGGAAAGTATTGTCATTTTTGGTAGGTCTATAATATGTAAATTACATGGTAGAAAAAAATACATTTAAAATATAATATAGATTATGGTTTATTTTTATTAAATAATTACTGGTGCGTGAACGGACCACTGGTTTTATCTATGAAATAAAACCAAGCTATTGCCACTCTCGACAAGTCAGCCTATGTAGCGTAAACAGTCGCCGATTAGTGTGTTGTTTAGTATTTGTTTGTTTCTTGTGCAGTACACGTGATATTTAATTGAAATCAGTAAAATATGCCATTTCGAGGTATTTGCACGGCCGACTCTAGAGGACGGCCGTGGTATTTGACTCAAAGGAAATTAGAAGCACCTCTGGAGGAGATCGTTACGGATTTGGAGAATAATGATGATTTTCGTATTACTCGTATTTACGTATTTTTATATTTTATAGATACAACTCATTCTAGCCTTGGTCTTAGCGGTGACGTTGTCATGAGTCTACTTTCTGTTGTGGATAAGCCAGTGGATCATCAAATTTTTTTCGACAACTTTTTTTCGTCATTCAAACTCTTCGTACATTAAAAAAATAATGGTTATTTTGCCACCGGTACTATCCGCGAAAATAGGACAAATAAGTGTCCAATCGAAAATTGTAAATCATTTGGTAAAAAAGACCACGAGTCCCATATTTCAGCATATGATTCTGAATCAAAAGTTTCTATTGTCCGTTGGCACGATAATTCGGTTGTAACGGTGGCAAGTAATGTTTATAGTGTAGCTCCTGTTCAAAATGTTAAACGCTATAATAGAAAAGAACGAAGAGATGTACAGATACCCTAACCTTATGTAATTGCCCAATACAATAAATATATGGGTGGGGGTAGATTTACACGACAACGGAATTGCTAATTATAGATGCCAAGTATTTGGGAAAAAATGGTGGTGGCCTTTATTTTGTAATTCATTGGATAGCTTAGTCATCAACGCATGGAAAATTTGTCGATGAAAAAAATTTCCCAGGTAGATTTTAAATCTTACGTAGCCTTGCGACTTTTAAAAACTGATAAAACAATAATTGAAAGGAATCTTGCTCCTGCTATAGATGAACTGCGTTATGATAATACAGGTCACCTCATGATTTCTCATGCCAATAAAGCACGAAGGAGGTGTAGAATTTGCCATAGCCACACAATTTACATTTGTAATAAATGTAATGTACATTTACATACTTCATGCTTTGTACAGTATCACCAAAAATGAAAACGGGTATTACCAGTGGTGCGTTCACGCACCATGAAATATTATAATGTTTTTTTTATTAAGTAAAGTTCTATGTAGAAAATAATTTACGCTTAGTTATTTTATGTAAGATTGAAACTTTCTATGATATATTTTCGTTAAAATTATTAGTTATATCTTATGTGCCTCAAAATAATATTTCACGTTTTCTCCCAGTGGTTCGTTTACGCATCAGTATTTTTTTTTATATACGTTAATTTTTTTTAATTTTTTTTGACTCAAGGAATGTATTCTTAAGTGTAACAAAATAAATATTTACAAACAAAAATGTTCGTTTTTTGGGTTTTTCGATGCTTGGGATTTAATGGGTTAACCCGAAGTTGAATTGAATTTGTTTCATTACTATCTAAATTAGTCTAATTTACTATAGATAATAATAACACCACATGAAATTACAACCCCCTTTATCCCTGAAGGTCTGAAATGACTTTGTGTGGGAGAGGGCTACACATTTAGAGACAATGGACACACACCCAATATCCGAGTATACTACGATTAATCTCTCTCACAGAAAAATCCCAGTTCCTCGACCGGGAATCGAACCCGGGACCCCGAGGTTTCGAGGCAAGTACGTTACCTCTAGACCACGGAGCCATTCCGAAAGGACCTATTGTCTAAAATTTATTGTAAAAAAAGTTATGGCGATTTTTTGTTATTTAAAAAAATTATATTCAAGTTCAAATATCTTTAAAACCAGTGCCTTTTAAAAAATAGGTTAACGTATTTCAGCATTTTCAAAAAATCATTTAATGACAATATTATAAATCCTGTGCAGAAATAAATCACAGACCTATATATACCATGTGTAAAACGGCTAATGTGGCCAAATATTAACAAAGACCAGTTGAACAAGTGAGATGGACGTAACAGTGTGAGTGTATTGTAGGTGGCTGGTGGGACACAGACTAAGCCTGTCCCTTACGTTTGCTGGGTGTGTCTTATTCCATCTCATTTCATCCTAGTTCGTAGCTATTGCTTGTATTCTGTTTCTAAGTGGCGCTATACATAGGGTGTACATTTTCTTTTATATAATTTTCTTTTTTAGTTTGAAGTGTCGATTTTGCCACAGTCAAGTAGAACTTTAAACTACAATTTATATCCCTTAATAGCAGGAAGTGTTGCCATACCAAAATTAAGTTTAATGATTCCTCAACACAATACTGAGGATCCTGCTCTGCAGCAAGACCTGTTAAAATTAGTTACTGAGAAATCTCTTCCCACTCATTTGTATGTAATGGTAAGTCAGTATTTTATATTTGCAAACCGAAGCAACATTCATATCTCTGTTTCAGCCTCAAGTAAAGGGCAACCCAAAACTGCCTGAGCTAATTAATTAATCTACAGAAATGATGTACTATTATACATATATATATATATATATATATATATATATATATATATATATATATATATATATATATATATATATATAAAAATAAATTCTAAAAAATTATATATATATTCTTGTTTAATTTTTTGCGTTAGTCCACAGGACAAAACGTATTCATTTTGCATCCGGTGTAAAAATTCTTCCATATATTGGAAAAAAATTACAAGCCTTGTTATTTTCTTCCACGTAAGGTTTTTTTAATCTAGTATTTGATTTAAAAGTTCAGTATCGCACCCTCTACCTCTACTAAAAGACAAGTATTAGCTGGATATAAGAAATAGTCTTCTACAGTATGTCCACAGTTAAAGTGGATAAGAGGGTAAACTTTTTTTTCTCATTTTACGTGGAAAATTTATTCTTCATAAAAAGTTTTGCTTTTGATAAAATTATGATTGCCATGAAGTATGTTAACATGTCATGTACAGGGTGTTCAGAAAATTAAAAAATCTGAAAATTATGTAAGAGTAAACTACGTTCAGTTTTAACGATATAAAAAACTGTTATTAAGAAAAGTTGTTTGGAATTAAAATTTATGTCAGAATTCCAATTTGTGGATAAGTCTACCTAATTCGACTTTTTAAAAAAATTTTGTTTCAAGTGGTAGACTTCAATTACTTAGAGAAGATACCATACGTCACAACTTCGCGCATCGAGCATAAATGAGGAGCATTCGTGCAAAACCCGATAAATCCAGTTTTTGCATTTCTCAGCAAATCGACGAAAATTTATACTATACAATCGGTTGGATATTTTTTAATAAATTTTTCGTCAAAACATGTCTTAGGGGGTTGGACTAAGGAATCCTAAAATTTTGGTAAAATTCAATGTGCAAAGCTCTTTTTTTAAAAACAAAAATCATTGGATTTATCGGCTTTTGCACAAAATTATTGGATTTATCGGCTTTTGCACAAAATTTTTGAAATGATATATTTTTCTTTTTCGATTTTTCATTAATTGGCTAAATAAATCCATTACCAAAAACATTAATTTTAAAATCATTACAGAAACTGCAAAAAGTAACTTATTTTCAGAAAAAGTAGTTTCTTTACATAATAATTTGAACTAAATATGGATTGCAGTTTCCTCTTGAGGCAATTACAAAGTTTTTCTTGCTCTCGATTCTCATATTCCAACTTCAACAAAAGGTGCACTCAATAACTTCTTGTGTCACATAATTTCTGACGTTTTCTCTTCCCAACTAGGATCAAATTGTTGCAGCAACAGGTGCCCTAAAGATTTTTTTCTTTTCCGGGATCCCATATTCTAATCTACTGATATCCTGGAGTACGAGATCATCGTCATAGCGTTTCTTTTAAAGTTATTGAAAATTTGGGTATATATATTGCACTGAGGCATTTCCAAACTTTTTTCAAAACGAGATTGGCCTCTCGCACCGAGACATTCATATCACTGTTAATTTCCATAGTTTTATAAACAAGTTACAACGAAATTTTATATTATCCACACACAACAACAGTGCTAACCTCAAAATAAAAGAGGAATCAGCATGCAGAATAAAACATATGTAGTGCAAGCACCTGTTGTGGAAGAGCTTAAAAATATTTTAATACTTTTACTCCTTCACAACAGATGGCAATACAGTATATCTGTTTCAAGTTTGTCTCCAAATATTGGATTTTAGATTTATCGGTATTTGCTCGAAATATTGGATTTATCGGTATTTGCTCGAAATGATCCAAGTTCATACAGGATTTTACACAGGAAATATCGGCTTCTGCTCGAATCTGGTTTTACATATCGATAGAAGACCCTTTTGTTAGTAAGAAACTCATTTTCCATCAAAACTGGATTTATCGGGTTTTGCACGAATGCTCCTCAAATGTAAACGCAATACCAGTGCCGTGTAATTTATTTTATTTTTAAATAAAAGAAAACAACTAACTATTTACTATTTTAATAATTAATATTGAACGGTGGTAATAAATCGAATGGTGTTATGACAGAAAAGAATAATTATAGCAAAGACTAATTTACTATTATCTAAAGATCTGAAGTCATTAACACTGTATATAAAGTGTGTTTATATAAGCTTGTTTATGTAAAGTTATGAAGGGCTTCACACATAAAGATGTTAAATATATTTGTCTATTAAAAGATAAATAATTTAGATGACTTTTATACAAATAGACACACTTTCAATTATCTTAGAATCATAGCGATTCCAACAAATATTTCTATTAAACAATTAAAATAAGTTTTACTTACATCTATAGCCTAATGTCCAATATTTTTAATACCAATAATAACTTCATTGTCTCAAGAAACTATTAACAAAAAAGCTTAAATATCAACTATTACATACATTCATGAACCATGAAAAAATATGTGGGTATAATAATTAACTGACAGTTAAGCTGATTTCAAAATGTAAAAATTCATACTTATTCTAATCAATATTAAATAATATACAAACAAATATACCTACCTAACATCCAAGATGAAAAATATCTTTTTATATTAATTTTAAATTTATGTATTTTATATTTTCCTATTTAAAGTGTTCCAGAAAATTTAAGAAAAATATTGACATTTTAAACAAAAACTAAAATGTATCCAATTTTATGACAAATCAAAAGTTTTGCAATTTTATTAAAAACCAATAAGAAACACCATTTTGTGTGATATTTTACCTAGTTGTTTCATCGGTGACGTCAGATTGCTGACATATTGAATTTGAAAATAATGCCTCCTACGCTGCCATTTTGAAAAAAAATGGCAACTTGTGCTATTTCATTGAAAAGAGAATCTTAAGTGCATCCAAATGTGTAAAAAAATATACAGGGTTCCATTTAAAATTCTTGGCTTAGGCCTACTTTCGGAAAAACAGAAAATGATAATCAATTGTTTTTTAATGGAAAATATGAGGCTTAATGAACTACATCTTCAATCCAAATTTAAAATTTCTAACTTTCAAGATAATTGAATAGCGCCTTATATAAAGAATCGGTATCACGGTATCAATTTTCCTACTTATTCTTCTTCTTTAGACATTTTACAAATTCTATTATAAGTTGGTAAAGAAATTCCGGTGGCTGTTAAGACTCGTTCACGAAAATTAGTTACAGGTATGGTTGGGCCATTTTCAGCTTCCTCTTTCATAAATTTTATGACATTATCAATTATTTCGCGAGATTGACTGTGAATTACTTTACCCTTTACACCTAGCAATTTTTTAGTAGACATTTTGACGAACTAAAATAAGAAATTTCAATAATTCTTTTAAATTATTACATTCAAATTGAAAAACTTACATATAATTAATTTCACCTGGATAGATGGGTATTCTACACTTTAAAAGTTTTTAATACAATCACTATAACTAAATAACACCCTATTGGTTATATAAATTATTAAATATACTTGTTCTTTATTATTAGGAATTTATTTATTATACACGCACAAGAAAATATAATTCTACAACAGACAGAGCACAGTTATTCAACACAACTAAGTTGCAACGTTCAACTCCCTATGAGAAGCGTTACATGAAACCAGCTGTCCTGATGACAGTTGGGTATGCTCCGGCCAGGCAACAGAGGAGACGGGCGGAGTTCCTTATTAATTTATTATATTCAAATATATATATCTGCACTCGTTGCAGATATATCTGGGCGCCAGGTAAATTTTAGATTATCGTCAATACCCAAAAAATAAGTAAGGTAACTATCAAACTTACCAAACAAATTACCAAAGAAACGACAAGCTAAATATCACAAATTTATTCCACTGAGTAGTAGATTGACAATATATATATAACAAAAAAAAATAATAGTAAATAAATAAGAAAACAAGGCACGCAGTACTAGTAGTAAATATACCATCAAGCAGAAAATCAAATTTATATGGCGTCGCTTAAGCTTAAGTTCCCCCTGTATATAAATAATAAAAAAAATATGTATATATTATGACCAAATTATATACTAGTACCAGTGCCAAAGTATGGTAACACAAAAAAAGTAACTTATAACTACCCCTATTCTTTTTATTGTTATTTTCTAATAATTGTATGTCCCAATAATTTTAGATAAAATAATAATGGAAATAAAACTAAATTAATAAAAAAACTTGCGTAACTCCTGGTCCCTTATCCCTGGATCACCAAAAGAAAGCTGACGATATGGTCAGGATCGCACCTCCAGGTGGCGATTCCCCCAACGAAACAATACGGACTCCCTCGTCGACAGCAACAATCGAGAAGCGGCTCAATGCCACACCAAGACAGGTCCCAAAGCAGCAGATAAACGAAACAGCTATCAATTTTATACAGCAGATGGAAAATGACTCCCAAAAAAAAACCCTATAATAAATATATAGAAAATCCAAATTATTATAGTACCTATATCTAATAAACAGTTACGTACCTTTTCCAAAGGGTTTTCCTCAAAATACAAAACATATTTGACAAATAAAATGTATGAAAACGTGTTCACACGTTCATGGTGCAAAGTGGCAAAATAATCCTCTTAACGAGTGTGATTTTAATAAACTATGAATCAACCCAAATACCTTGATTCCTTTTACAATAAAATCACAAGTAAAATCTACACAAAGATTGCTCCCGAAACGGATGATTTAAAATATCAAAAACTTTGAATAGATATTGCCTTGAGCACGTTAGAAAAGAGAGTGTCAAAATTCTACCAGAACACCCTTGAAATTTAAAATCCTATATTGAAAAACCGCCCTAGCATTGATAAAAACCCAATAGCCTAAAAATCTATATAAATTAAGCTAATGTTTCAGCTACTCTCAAAAGATGGCTCCACACGTAAAATTACTTCTCTAAATATTTACTTTACAAAATATAAAAATGTGATCTATTATTGCCTATAAGATTAAATAAAGTGTTTGTATAAAAATAATTGTTCATTAATTGATTATTTATTGATTTACCTTTTACCTAAATAGTGGAAATAGTGTTGGTCAACCTGAGAAATATTTGACGTCTGTCAAATTGCATAAAAAAGTAAAAAGTATGAAGTTATATAAATTTGTTATAAATGTAGAAACTAAAAAGGAATGACTTTTATCTGTTCTCAGAGGTTGGTTTTATGGCTAAAGGTAAGTAAAATATAGACTCATCAAAATAACTTACTTACTAGAAATATACAGCTACTAAACAATTTATTTATTTTTAGGTATGCCAAAGTTTTATCCTCAGTGGATAGTAAAATGAATTTCAATAGATGCAAATATTCTACAAAACACTGGAATTTTGTGTAATACAGAAAAATAGAAAGATTTTATTTACGAAAATTCAGAATTAAGTTCAACTATGAAATGGTAAAATATATGAATTTAAACATTATTTTAAAGGAATGTAATTCCACAATTATTTTAGGTTTTAATCAGAACTACTACATTCAGTTATAGCCACTAAATATGTCGGTTATGTAAAAATAAAAAATAGAGAAACCAATTTTCGAGGGATTCTATCACACGAATGTTCAGATCGGAAACTTAATAAATTAATAACCCCCTTCAAAGGTACCTTAAACTACACATAAATAAATTTTATATCTACAACTTCTACAAATCTAAGCTAAACAACAAATTCTGTTCCAGGTGCAGGCTACAAGTAAAAATCCTGGCCCAGGAATCAAAACCAACGAAATATACACACTATTTTAGGTCATTTAAAAGCTGTGCCCTCCTAAATAGGCTTAGTAGGAGATTTAAACGTTACAAAGTGACGCCACTGCAATCGCACTAATGAGCCCGTTGCTAGGGGCAACCAGCACGCGTTACCGATATCGGTCATTGCGCAACGTGACGTATGGTATCTTCTCTAAGTAATTTACCTTCTATCAGGCGGTAAAACTTACGGTAAAATAAAAATTATTTTCTTACAAAAATTGTTAAATAATGCTAATTACATTCATAATTATATTAAACTACTTGTAAGAATATTGACTGAACAGCTTTTCCCTAATGCGCTATTTTAACAGATCAGTGTTATTATCTAAAGGCCTACACAAATTTGTTTCAATCGACCCCACAAATAAAAATCCATATTTGTTAAATCGGCGGACCTCGGAGGCCATGGATTTGGACCATACCGACCAATCCATCGGTTATCAAACTTATTCCGTAACCAGGTTCTAACATTAGCCGCAGAATGAGCCGGACAACCATCTTGATGAAAATAAAATGAGTTGAGGTTATCCAACAATAAATTTTGAAATTCATCACTGAAAAAAGTTTGCAGTATATTCAAATAACTATTGGTATCTTCAAAAAAATATGACCCTATAATTCCATAGCAAGATACTGTGATCAAACACTTACTTTTTAAAGTATTGTCGCCTACATTGTATTCTAAAATTGATTAACATCACTCCAAAATCGACTATGTTGCGAAGATACAATCCCGTTAGTCTAGAAGGTGGATTCATCTGTAAAGATAATTTTTTAATAAAAATTTCTACTCATGCTTCCAATCCACAAACAAAAATAAAGACGTTTTGCTTCGTCGCCTGTCCCTAAGGTGTGGTTGAAAATCAGTTTGTAAGAATATATCTTATTGTGTTTTAAAATTTTTTGAATCTAAGATTTCTTAATCACTTCCAAATATTCTGCTCGTCCTCTTAATAACAGTCTGGGATGTTCCTCTACTGACTGTAATACTAACAGAGTGCCTACGTCATCTTCATCATATTTTTTTTTTTTTAGGTCTTGGTATTTTCAACAACAATCTAGTTAAAAATGTCTGTACTATTTTGTGGCAGGTCGACTGTGCAACACGCTCGCCTGGGTATTTTAAATTAAAACCTTCGATTACTTTCCGATAACCAGACTCACCAATTCCATAACACTGTATTAGATAAATTTTTTGTTGTTAATTTAGCATTTTTACAATAGTTATTAATAATGAAGTAGAAAATGATATTGTACAGTAAAATGACAAATCTAGGATAAATAAATGTCACAAGCCAATTCCTCAGTTATACAATTTTTAATTTTTATACCACTTGATACTTATGAACATTTTTCAAAAAGGTCAAAGTAGGTAGATTTATCCACAAATTGGAATTCTGACAAATTTTAATTCTAAACAACTTTTCTTAGTGAGTTTTTCATATTGTTAAAATTGAACATAGTTTACTCATACATAATTTTCGGATATTTTAATTTTCTGAACACCCTGTACATGACATGTTAACTTACTTCATGGCAATCATATTTTTAACAAAAGTAAAACTTTTTATGAAGAATAAATTTTTCATGTAAAATTGGCAACATTGTGAAGCTTTAAAGTGCTACAAACTTCATGTCAGCCTAAGGTCATATTGTCTTCAGTAATAAATATAATTACTTCTTGCCACATATTTATATATATATATATATATATATATATATATATATATATATATATATATATATATATATATATAATATATATATATATATATATATATAATATATATATAATATATATATATATATATATATATATATATATATATATATATATATATATATATATATATATATATATATATATATATATATATATATATATATATATATATATATATAATATATATATATATATATATATATATATATATATATATATATATATATATATATATATATATATATATATATATATAGGGTGAGTCTTAAGTGCGTAGTTATATTTAAACCACCGATTCTTGACATCTGTAGAAACCCACTGACACATTTTTTTTCTCTTAATTCCCACGTAAAATTGAGTTATCGACTTTCAAAAAAATAAGATGAAATTGTTTTGGAACTGCTGATTACTAGAAACATTCCTCATTTTATCTGAAATAGTGCATTGACCTTTAGCAGTGTTGCCGCATTTCATATACAATTTATCACTAAGTTCGTCCGGGACATAATTTTGAATGAAATAATTACCTACTTATGCGATTAAGTGCTCCATTTGAAATAATTTTTAAACATTTTAAAATACCTTTTAATATAAGAAATGTACAAGTTTGCCTTTTTCTTGCATCAATTAAACTTTCTTTCAAGTGTTTCGTAAACTAAAACCAAATTTTCCGATAAACAGTAAACATAAAATGCTACTGACAATTTTGATTTCGTTTTTTCAAAGTTTATAAAAGAATTATTATTTTTTAACAAGTAGTAGTTACTTACCCTGCGATTATAATAATTTGAAGTAATCCTGTAATTTATTAATAAATAAATCGTTTTCTAAGTCATATGTTCGGCTGGTTCATTGACCTGATATGTAGGTCAATGGGCGAGTTACACTAACCTATCTTTTAGGTACATTACATTACCAACCAATTTATGATTCAAATTACAGACATCAAGCATATTCCTATGAATTAAGATGGAAAATCTAGTTCAAATCAGTAACTAAAAGTCACTAAATAAAAACAACTACGTAACTTTATTTGTAAACAAAATCCAAGCTTTGACGAGAACTATTCTAATAACAAAAAGCACTTTTAGGTACTGTTAAAATATCGCAAAACTGAAATAAAAACAAGCACAAAGAGAACAACACGCACTTAAATCGAAACTAAACTTATTCTCGATTTACCTAACACTTAATGTCAATGACGCTAAAGACGTTTACGTAAATTCACTCTGAACGATTTCCAATTATTATTTTCTCTATTGCTATAAGAATAACAAAGACAGCGAGAGTGAGTTGGCCTCTCCAGGTATATTTTCGTAAACCGCTATGACCGATAAAGAAACAACAATTTGCTTGTTTACATATCAACATAGATTTATGAAAGGGGGAGATAGAACATAATTCACGGCGCACGCTGCCAATTCCCCCACTGCTGGCACCCACCAATCACAGGCAGTGTGTCGGTATCTTCGACAGTTCGATCGCATCCATATTGTATTTCGATGTTCGTTGTGGAAGTGAGGTTTTGATTCAGTGACTATTTTTGTGACTATATAGCGTGAAAAATGCCCAGGTGCGTTATAAAAAGTTGTGTTTACCACAAAACTGCAAACTGTGTGAGGGATAAATCATCTATTCATTTATTTCGGTAAGTTACTTAATAAACATGTTTGTTTTGGAGGCCATATTCGATTGTTTAAGGAGACACAGAGCCGTATTTCCCATTTCCATGAGATTTGCAAAGATAATTATTAATTATTGCAATAATGTGGATTAATCAAAGGGGATGAATATATTTAATGTTGACAGTAGCACGTTTTATACGATTTTACATAATAGGTACTTTAAGATTGTATTATTTTTAGTGTTCCAAAGGATACTGAGAGAAGAGAGGCTTGGAGAGTATCTTTAAATTTGGAAAAAGAAGATATGTTTGTGAATTCCAATGTATGCCACTTACATTTTACCCAGGAGTCTTATGATTTTGAGAAGTCACCTTTTTCACTCCATTTAAAACAAAATGCTTTACCTATTATGGACATTACGGTAAGTAGATTCGAAAGAAATATATAATATTAGTTTATTCAGATCACTAAAATAATTATTATTAAAAATACAGTACCTACCTACTTAAATTATTAAACAAAAAGTTAATAGTGTCCAAAAAATTACCTTTTCCGAAGTTCTCAAATATTTACTTACATAAAATTTTATAAAAATTAGAAACGTATTTAAAATTTTGTGCCTAAATTATTTTTACAATAATGTATTTATTCATAACTTTTGTTTATTTACTGTTTCCATATGAGCAGAAAAATTATTTTATAAATACCTATTAAATTTATTCGAGAATATAATTAAAAAATTGGTGTGTATTATTTAGGTATACTATTATTTTCAAATATATTTTTTCGAGGATTTATTTTTGTGATTTTCTTACAGAAAAACAAATCAATATAGAAAATGTAAAATTTTCCAAGGGCCTTTAATTTTTTTTAAATTCAGGTGAATGATGTTCAATAAAGCAGAGGGATAGTTCAATTAGAAATTTTACATTCTCAATATTCATTTATTTTTTCTGATTGCAAATTATGAAAATTGAGAAAAATCCATAAAACTTAATATTTTTCGATAACTCCTAAAATGAAGTCTACAGGGGGGCTCGACAGGGGGAGTGTCAATATATGAAGAAAAACCCTGTAGATAAAATATCAAAAGGATTTAAACAATATAAACAATAACACGTAGGTATAATACATCTTATTTTTTATAGGATACTAGTAAAAGCTTGACCGAAACTACATCTGTTTCGTCTCAACCATCGACGAGTGCTGCTATATCTTTGTTAAATGAACCACGGCCATCAACAAGTACTGGATTTTATCAGGACATAGAAAGGACAGAATTGCCACAAAGGTCATTTACTAGTTTGGGTTTTGTGGAAAATAAAACACCCCCAAGTTCTCCTATTCGAGGGCATTCTAAAGTAAGTTAACTAAGTAAAATTTATTATTGATTACTATTACTAAGTATTTTAACTTATTGAAAAATAAAGTATACTTATTTAAAAAACATTAAATAAGTTGTTCAAATTGTTCAGTCAGCATTGCCAGGGCCTTTATTATTTAATATTGGCATTCAGTAAGTAATAGAAGTATGTTAAATTAAAAAAAAAAAATAAACATCTTACGTAAAGTAAGTCTTCATTCAATCTATAATCAAAAATCAATAATAGTGCCAATATTGTTTATTAATTATGTAAATTTTTTTAAGGTTGAAACACCCCGAAAACGAAAACTGAAGTCTCAGTTGACTAAAGCTCGTAAAAAAATTAAGAGGCTTAGGACAAGTCTTCGCCATTTTAAGAAAAGAGTTGCTAGGCTTGCTGAGGTGATTAAATCACTCAGTGGCAAAGTCACCGATGAAACATTAGAAACTTTGTGTAAGATACGACCTAATGAAGAATTTTTGCAGACAGATGTACCATAAACATAAGTATGGCGAACAGCTTAAAGCCTTTTTATTAACTCTTCATTATTATTCTGTTAAGGCATACAATTTTGTTCGTAATACTTTTAATTCGGCTCTTCCTCACCCAGACTATATCGAGGTGGTACAAAAATATAAATGGCGAGGCCGGATTTACAGCAGAAGTTTTCGACCTATTAAAAATCAAAGGACAGAATACAGATTATAAACTTATTTGCAGCTTAACTGTAGACGAAATGGCAATTCGTCAGCATGTGGAGTGGGATGGAACGAAGTATTACGGATTTGTAGATTTTGGAGTAGAAACTGAAACTGACTGTCATCCTGTAGCCAAGGATGCACTCGTGTTCATGCTAGTTTGCATTAATGAGTCATGGAAGCTTCCTCTTGGATATTTTTTAATAGATAGTTTAACCGGTCAACAAAAAAAAAAAATTAGTGCTACAGTGTCTAAAGTTAGTCAATGAAACGGGGCTACTGTTGGTTTCGATATGTTTTGATGGAGCTACGAACAATGTTACGTTGGCCAAACAGTTAGGGTGTAATTTTGATCCCAAAAATATACAATCTACATTTGTTGATCCCAGTTGTGGCAGAAGAATTGCAGTCTTTTTTTACCCCTGTCATATGATTAAATTGTTAAGAAATTTGTTAGGAGATAAAAAAAAATATTATTGATGATAACGGTGATATTATTCAGTGGGAATATTTAGTAAAATTAATGAAATTGCAAGATGAAGAGGGTGTTCATTTAGCTAATAAATTGAGAAAATCACATATATTCTTTAAAAACAAAAAAATGAAAGTTAAATTAGCCACCCAACTATTTAGTACTTCTGTAGCACATGCTTTGGAGTTTTTAAACGAAACTTTAAAATTAGAGCAGTTTAAAGATTGTGAAGCTACAGTAAAATTTATTAGATGTATCAATAACTTATTTGACATCTTGAATTCCAGAAATATGTATCAGTATGGTTACAAACAGCCTGTTAACAAACAATATTTTGAGGGTTTTAATAAATTTTTGTCAGAAACAGCAGACTATTTAAAATCTTTGGAATTAGCGATTGGCAAACCTGTTTGTGAGAGTGTAAGAAAAATGGGGGTAATAGGATTGTTGTTTTGTATCGAAAGTATAACATTTCTCTATAACAATATTATTGAAGAAAATCAATTATTGTTGTATATTCCTACTTACAAAATTAGCCAGGATCATGTTGAACTTTTTTTTGGGCAAATCAGGGCAATGGGGGGTTGTAACAACAACCCAACAGCTAAACAATTTAAAGTCGCGTATAAGAAAATGCTTGTACACCTTGAATTGAGAGATTCTTTTAGAGGAAATTGTATTCCATTGGAAACAATTTCAGTTTTGTCTCCTTCTGATATTATTAATAAATCGTGTGGTAGACAGCGAATAGCAGAAGATATAAACGAACCAGAAATGGACGATGACATGTATTACCACATTCTAAATATAGAAATATCAGAATTTAAAAATGAAATTTTTATTTATGTAGGGGGTTATATTGTAACCAAACTCTTGAAAATTCTAAAATGTGAAGAATGTGTGGAAGCATTGTTAGGGGACAGAGCTGACTTTCTTACGTCCTTTATAAATCAGAAAGACAGAGGTCAACTCTCGTATCCCTCCGAAGATGTAATATTTATATGTCGAACTTCAGAGAAAATCTTTCAAATTTATATAAATAAAAGAAATAATTTAATAAATGTCAATTTATTAAACATAAAATTGTTAGGTTTGTTAATTAATCAAAACTTATTTAAAAACCTAAATAATCATTTTAAAGAACAGACTGCATTTACCTGTCACTATAGCAATTTAATTAAATTAATATCATCTCTATATTTTAAAATTAGAATTCACCATTATAACAGCAATATGTTTGATAGAAGTAGAAGCATGAGATATGTTTATAATAAATTAATATTTTTTAAAGGACAATAATGTATGTATTATTTTATATAAGTACACTATTTTTTATAATAAGTAGATGCACATTTACATAAATGATTGTTAGAAACTTTGTTTTTTTAATTATATTGATACATAGGTTTATAGAGTACTATCTATTATTTAAAATACACAATGCATAGGTTAGCTAATATAAAAATTGTTGTTTTTATTTTCAATAAAATCACTTTATTTTCAATACTAATTTTTTTATTTGAATTATATTTTAGAAGCCAAAATAAAAAATGTATATGGTTTTATTAAAAATATTTAAATAGTCTGGATGTTCTTTATTGTGTTATTTAAAGAAATATACCCAAAAAAACTACAAAAAAAGCATCTTATATTTGAGACACAAAAGATTACATCTAGTTAAATAAAAAAATAAATATAAAGCTAAAACTTATTTCAGTAAGTATTAGAATTTTTTATAGTTTAATTTATTTATTAAGGAGTTTAAGTTTTTGTTTTCAGAATTTATTGTTAATTTTACTAACATAGCCTCACCCAAACTAACACCCCAACCACTTCCTGGCAGGTAAAGCTCATACCTCCCGTGGTACTTACTGGGCAACAATAATAATTTCTTATTTAAAATTTTTTTTGTTGGCTAAACTGGGCAAAAAATAATTCTATTGTGGATGGATTATAGCAATTAATAATTTAAGT
This sequence comes from Rhamnusium bicolor, assembly GCA_029963845.1. NCBI lineage: Eukaryota > Metazoa > Arthropoda > Insecta > Coleoptera > Cerambycidae > Rhamnusium > Rhamnusium bicolor. The sequence continues at coordinate 50,154 of JANEYF010004898.1, read as the reverse complement.
GAGTAATCATACTTAATTCATTATTGCAAAAAATATTAAATGATCTTAATACGGTCCTGTCCAACCAGACTTGGACGTTTGATTGATTCATGGAACCAATCAGTTTCTCTCAAAAGTGAGACAGACAACTTATAACCTCGCATTATACGATTTGTCAGCAAGGAACTTGTTAGACGAGAGAATATACTCGCCTAGCACGCGGGTTCGAATCACAAACTTATTATTTTTTTTTTAAATAAGTATTTTTTAGTTCGTTAGTAAGATTTATATGAAGATTACATTTTTTCCTTGCCGGTTATTATAGTTTGTTTATTTTTACTACATTTTTTCCTTGCCCTTTATTATAGTTTGTTTATTTTCAGTTAAGTAAACCAATCTACCTTTCCGTTCTTTAAAGTATATGCTTCTTTATAAAATGATTATTTTCAATTTTGTTTCATTTTTAGTAAAGTGAAACCAAATTACCAGATGTGTACTAATTTAAAATAGATTTGTGCGGAACGCTGACAGTGGCAACACTGCCTTGAGTTACGTAATTTCTAGGAACGGTGTTTACACAGATATCCAGTGACCATCAAAATGTCGGTTGCCGGAGGACGAAAAAATTATCAGAAATTCAAAATTTTTTTTTGCTTAAAAAATTTTTTAACAGTGCCAATCAATTGTACTCGACGAAATATAATGAGGGTTAAAATATAACTACGCATTTAAAACTCACCCTGTATATATATATATATATATATATATATATATATATATATATATATATATATATATATATATATATATATATATATACGTTTTTCAGTTCTGTTAGCATCCTGCGTATATACAGCAGTGTATATGATATACTATACACAAGTTTCTAAAGCTACCGTCTTGGAATCCGTTACACTTTACGCTAAAGGTGGCAACCACCATATGTATATATAAATGTTTTACCTAGTAGAAGTCGAAACGACTTCCATATACACTAATTGGCATCCTTTACAGCGTTGCCGTGTTTATGTAAGCTAACTGATTAATAATCTTGTTTCATAACTGTAATTCTGATGATCTTGCTGCTTCTGAACACGCGAAAAAACATCTTGTTTGATAAATCCATGAATACATTTTATGTAACTAATTCATGGATTTTAAGCAAATTGCGCTTTTTTTTATTTCTTTTCTTTAACTCTTTCTCTAATATTGAATAGTCCATTCATATTAAAACCAAAATAGTGGAATAGGAGAAAAAAATTATAAAGTTTTACCACTTAGGGATTATACGAGTCAAGTGAATAGCTTTCGAAATCAAAAAAGTTCCAAAGTAAAAAGTGGTCGCTTAACCCCCAAAAACCACCCCAAAAGCACCCTGCTCTAGTTTTTTGCATTTTTCTTAGAAACCGTCGGCCCCACTAAAAATTTTATACTTATAGAAAATATAAAATTTGTCACGATTTCGAGCAATGAGCGATTTAAGAACATTGCGCAAGAAAATGGAGTATATTGCATTTGATCGGCACATTTCTAAAACCGTAAATATCGTTCATAGAGAAAAAAATTTCATATCATTGTGTTCGTCATCGAATTCTGAACAACTTTCAAAATATCCGTCTGTCTGCCTGTCTGTCCGTCCGTCACGTTTCTTGTGAGAACGATAACTTAAGAAGGAAAAGTCCGATAGAATTAAAATTTTGGGCTGTGAGTTAGTTATTAAATATGATTTGAACGAAACAACTACTCAGCGGGCAAATACCCCGACCTGCATTGGATTATACCTTCAAATCATGATAGATCTGTAGCCAACATCATTTGTCAATTCCTAACCAGACACAGACCGGTTTCGAACTTATTAGTTCTCTTCAGTATGCCAGAGACATCTATGATGTCGGTCGGAGTAGCATTTGGACCATATGAGAAGTTTCATATACCTCTCGCCACTACTCAATTTACCTTAGTCAGTATATGACTGGCGGGTTGGCCACTATCATTTGTCTGTTCCATAACCTATGGCATACTGAGAAGAACTAATTAGTTCGAAACCGGTCTGTGTCTGGTTAGGAATTGACAAATGATGTTGGCTACAGGTCTATCATGATTTGAAGGTATAATCCAATGCAGGTCGGGGTATTTGCCCGCTGAGTAGTTGTTTCGTTCAAATCATATTTAAATAACAGTAGTTTAGTTCACCTGGGCTAGAGGTCGCCGCTCTCGGTACTTGCTTCGCAATCGCTATCCGCCACAGAGACATCTATGATGTCGGTCGGATAGTAGCATTTGGACCATATGAGAAGTTTCATATACCTCTCGCAACTACTCACTGTGAGTTAGTGTTCGTTAGAAGAAGAATCTTATCGTTTTTTGAAAAAAAAAATCAAATCGTAAAAAAAATGTTTAAGCATATTTTATTTAAAAATATTACTACAGAGGGGTTGCAATTTTTAATGTGATACTAAGATTGAAGTAGTTTTTTGTAGACACCGAAATACTGTAAAATATACTGTCACATGTTTAGCCTATACAGTCGGCATCATCGGCAGATGATAAAATTTAAGTCGACATTATCGGGAGATGATAAAATTGATTAAATATGTAGTCAATACATTAGGTATTGTAAGAATGAAGTTTATAAGCCAATAACATCATTATTTTCAAAAAACTGCGAAGAGTATCCTATAGAATGTGGAACAAATATATAAAAAGTGCAATAAGACTACTGTCTGCGAAGAGTACAATGTTTACGTCTAGTTGCCTTATAAACTTTATTCTTACAATACCTAATGTATTGACTACCTATATAATCTTCAATTTTATCATCTCCCGATAATGCCGAATGTGTTAGCGAAACGCGTTGCGGTATATTTTATAGTAATAACTAAGAATCATTTTTAGAATACCTAATATATTGACTAGGTACATATTTAGTTTTAAATTTTATCATCTACCGATGATGCCGACTGTATAGGCAAAACATGTGACTTTATATTTTACAATATTTTGGTGTCTACAGAAAGCTACTTCAATCTTAGTATTACATTAAAAATTGCAACCCGCTGTAGAGTCATATTTTTAAATAAAATGTGTTATAACATTTTTATTTACGATTTGATTTTTTCAAAAACAATAGGGTTCTTCTTCTAGCGAACAGTAACTTACAGCCAAAATTTCAATTCTATCGGACTTTTCCTTCTTAAGTTTTCGTGCTTACAAGAAACGTGACGGACGGACAGACGGATATTTTGAAAGTTGTTCAGAATTCGATGATGAACACAATGATATGATTTTTTTCTCTACGAACGATATTTGCGGTTTCAGAAATGTGCCGATCAAATGCAATATAGGTACTCTTCGTTTTCTTGCGTAATGTTATTTAATCGCTCATGTCTCGAAATCCACTGCATTTATTGACTTTAGTAATAGAACCTTTTTTTATGACAAATTTTATATGGCCCACGGTTTTTGAGAAAAATGCAGAAAACTACGGCAGGGTGTCTTTGGGGTGGTTTTTTGGGGGTTAAGCGACCACTTTCTACTTTGGAACTTTCTTGATTTCGAAAACTATTCACTTGACGCGTACAATCCCCAAGAGGTAAAACTGTATAATTTTTTCTTCTATTTATGCTAATATTAATGGACTAGAAGGGCTATGCCCTTGCCCGATAATTTAGACTTAAAATTAGATTTACGAGAAATATGAGAATTACAAGTTACTCGTTCTAATTTATGTGTATAGGGTAAAAGTCCGAAATTTGTCACCCCTTGTCTTGTAATGTGTAAAATACACGCACTAAGACAAATATAATTTATTAAGGTACAGAAGTTAAGAATCTATGCAGTATCATGTTGTAATAATAACTAATAACTAATAATTATTAATTCAAATCAGAAATATCAGCATGGCATGATCAACGATCATGTTTTACTTATTAAAAGAATGGGATACATTGGCATAAAAATTGAAAACTATTTCCAAAAACAAATTTACACTATTTTGATGTATTATCGAAGTATAAGTATTAAAAACTACTGCATTGTTCTTGAAATTGCAATTGAAACTAATTATAATACACATTGTTTACATACATTAGCAATTTAATTTTAAACACACAAAATAAATAATACACCAACATAAAATAAGATACTTCATTCAAATTTAAATACCGCGCCATGCGCACCTTGCATAAAGGCTCGATTCGACATGTAGGCCAGTGAATAGGGAAAAAATTTAACATTAATTCTAACATTTTTGAAACTTTGTCATCTGTTGAAGTACCAACCAAAAAGAAAACTATAAAATTTTGCAACTCGATTCAAGGTCGGCAACATTGTTAAAATCGCGAAAAATTAAATTAAGCAATATCTCGGCAAACAAAAATGTACCACCGCTGCAAATTTGATATAATTTGTATTACAGTATTCAAAATATAAAGGTAAATTTGCAACACTTGATGACCCGGGCAAAATAATTAATTATCAATAATTAACATTTTTGCATCAAATATTTCAAACATATTATTAACATTCTTGCAAAACTACAGTGTTCCTGCTAAAATCGCCTTACAGGACTATGAACATTTAATAACGTTTATAGAATTCGATGTAAAATTTGCAGTGATATTAATTTTATTTTGATAGTAAAAATGTTGCAACAAATTATTTGTTGCAAATTTTATCAATCTGCCGACGTCTGGGATTGCTGCAAAATGGAGAGCGCATTTCAGTTACGAATGCGATCATTTGCAATCCACCTGTACATATGTTATTATTTTTTGGAATCTATTTTAGGTAAATGATACTCTACAAGTTGTAAATTGTAAAAAATGTACCACGCCGTCATCGGATAGAGTTGCAAACTTACACTTACATGTAAGGCGATTTTAGCAAGTACACTGTAGTTTTGCAAGCATGTTAATATTATATTTCCAAAATTTGGTGCAAAAATGTTACTTATTGATAATTAATTATTTTGCCCGGGTCATCAGGTGTTGCAAATTTACCTTTATATTTTGAATACTGTAATACAAATTATATCAAATTTGCAGCGGTGGTACATTTTTGTTTGTGGAGATATTGCTTAATTTAATTTTTCGCGATTTTAACAATGTTGCCGACCTTGAATCGAGTTGCAAAATTTTATAGTTTTCTTTTGGTTGGTACTTCAACAGATGACAAAGTTTCAAAAATGTTAGAATTAATGTTAAATTTTTAGTTTTCACGTCTCTATTCACTGGCCTAATGGTAATTCCTGTAATAATTAGATTGGATGACGTGAAGATCTCTAAACGCATTACATACAAGAAATAAAATAAATTTTCTCGTGGATGTTACATAGACCCTCGAAAAGATATTAGGAAAAGCACAGTTGCCAAACCAAACCCAAAATAAATGGAAGTTGCCCTTCACGCGTTTTAAATCTTTGAATATATACACGGGTTAGACTCCAGCGCACTCTTTGGTGAAATAGCGTGTACCACAATGTATAGTATTATACAAAAAATGACCAAAGCAGCATCCCGACGATTTTCGGATGCTGCTTTTTTCAAAAAAGGAAAAAACAATAGCAATAATGTTTAAATATATTAAACTTAAATAAAAATTATGTTTTTCAAAAAAATATACTTAAAGGAAATAAATATGGAAGTTAGGAAAATATGTGAAAATTTTCAAATTCTTAAACTTCAAGTCTTCCTTAAATATGTTCTAGGTCTCTTCGATAGAGTTCGAACGCAAAATTGTTGGGGTTAAATTTAACAATTGACCTGACTTTCTTTAAATATGTATGAAAGGTCCTACCTTACAAATCCAACAATCTCCATGGGTTGTCCACGATGGACTGGTTGATCATTATGATCGAAGATCCTTACCTTCCTGCCTCTTTTTGACAAGCTACTCAGTTCACTTGCGGACTGAACCTACTTTAATTCAGCCCAATGTCTCCTCCAATTTTTTTTCGATAGAGTAATCTTGAAAAAGATGCACGATGTACTTGTACAGGGTTATTCATTATAAATTACCCACCCCTTATCATCGTTATTAATGCCTATAGAAAAAAAAGTTTTAAATAAAAGTTGTGTGATTATGACTGAATTTTGTTAAAATGCTATCAAAAGTAAAGTAGCTTGCAGATTTAAGGGGATACAAAAAAAATAATATTTTTTTAATGGGATCCCTGTATATTATTAAATTTTTGGAATGAACTTTTGTTCTTGATCCTATTTAAAAAAATATATGATTTGTTTGTATCCCCTGAAATTTGCACGCTACTGTACTTTTGATAGCATTTTAATAAAATTCAGTCATAACCACACAACTTTTATTTAAAACTTTTTTTCTATAAGCAATAATAACGATGATAATGAATAACCCTGTACAATGGGTGAATTAATCAGGAACGAAAGTTCTTTGATTTGTCTAAAATTTTTAAGAAAATACGTCGGAATTACAAATAATCGTAACTATCTTCAATAGACATTTCTGACCCGACTGCGCCATTAAATATCTTAAAACTCGAAATTGGTTTTAAAAAAATATATATTTTATTATACAAAAACATATATCGAAAATGAACAGAAATAAACATCAATTCTTTTAGTGACAGGAGAGGAATGATAGTAATTGATTTAATTTAGAATTACAATGGTATATATAGTAACATTTTGATTAGAACAGCAAGTGCTGACATAAACAGTATAAATTTATTACAATGATATTACTCGCGATGTAAATGTTGCATCCAGTAATAAGATAAATATATCGCCATCGCCTCCGAAGAAGAGAAAATTACATAGCTATTGTTGTAACATACAATCAATTGATGCAACGCCCTCTAAATGTATCAGTCATGTCGCACACCTTCACTCTATCAAGCCCCATAAGTGTGCTTAGTACACAGTAGGAATTTTATTCACCCATTTAGTTGGATGTACGTAGTCGTCATGGATTGGGTTTAATCGGATTTTACTCTTACAATTCTATATTCAATGTGGATGAAAGTAATAATATTTTTTATTATAGAATTAACGATCAAGCCGTACGTGCATGTTAGTAAATCGCTTGGAGCCTATGAAATCGGTGAAATCTATCTTGCACTGTTGAAAGCTATGACCATTGACGAAAAGGATTATGCAAAAATATGATCGTTGAGAGCAAATAATGATACATTAAAGTGTGAGATCTGGTCACAGTATTAAATAGACTTTTTCGCAGCCAAATTCAATCGGTAGTCTGTTGGGATTTAAAGCGGTGCGTTTACATCCAAACAGAAGTTATGAATCAACACTCCCAGTCGATTTTATGAAAGTGAGAATAATACATGTAGATTGCAATATTATTTCAGAAGCATATCTCAATGCTGATGAATCACACACCCTCTTCGAGTTTGATGTGGATATTGAGCCTGGCTATAAAATAACCAGGGAACCTGCTAATATCATATATTTTTCTGTCAGACCTGAAGGACGCCAGTTTATCTATAAAATTACTCTACGCATATTGTACGACAACGGTGATTTAATCAACTTTCGAGGTGAAAAGATTATTGTAAAACTTGAATTAAAGAAGTTTTAATACCACTAGCTAAATGGGTTTCCGATATAATCAACAACGGCATGTACACCACCAATATAATGTTGTAGAAAATAGTGTCGACAAAAATAAGACCGAATGGACCGAATGTAGAAACAGATTCATTCAACGTGTGCATCTTAAACAGTTAAGACATAGACTGTCGGCTAAGGATTGTGACTTTCTGCGATCAATTGGACTAAAAGTAAGCTTCTAACAAAATGGTTGCTATTGCAACTAGTGAAAAACTAGAGGTGTTCGGTGAACCCGTTTTTGACCATTCCCTAGTTAGTTTACATGAACATACAATATATAAACCATATGATTCTCCATATTACAGAAATTCAGATGAAATACGCATTCCCATCAATTTTCAAGATCTCGTACTTGACATTACAGAGAGTTACATCTATATAGAAAGAAAATTTACACCTAGTGATGCTGCTAAGCGGTGTTATCTATCCAACAATGCACTCGCATTTCTTTTCGAAGAGATACGTCTGGAAATGGGTGACAATGAAAACTATGGTGTCATATGGATAAACACATGCATGTTCACTATTAACATCAGGTTGGGGCCTCAACCAACAAAAACAAAATATTTTAGATACAATCAGTAATGTGTTTAGTGATAAGCTCACCCTTAAATACCTCATGGGTTTTTCTGAAGATTATACCAAAGATATTTTGAATGCGAAACAGGAATTAATTTTGATAATAGCCCGATCTTTTAAAGACTCATGCATTGGGGAGGTTGACGCAGAACTGGAAATTAGCAAAATTGAGTGGAAGATAAGACATTGTGGCCGAGGATCGACAAAAGCTTAAACTTTTGATCCGAATTAATAAAAGCAGTAATAATGCTAAAGTTAAGATGGTGTATCATATGTGGGATCTCTATGAGCTTCCTTGTCTGCGTAATACGGCTTCTGACATATGGGCCATTAAAACCACCAGTAGACTCGAAAGATCTCGCTACCTCATTTTAGGTCTCCAAAACAGTTACTATGATAAAGATATGGGTGAACCATTGATGGATCTTGGAGAATTCAGAAAAAATTCGTTGTTTGTCATTGATTGCTCCCACCAGCCAGATGCCATGAAATTATCCACTGTAGCTATAAAAATAGAGTTTGAAACCCGTAAAACGAAGTTTCCTGAACAAACTCCAGTGTATGCTTTCATACTTCATGACACTTATTTAGCATACAGTGCCCTAGATGGTTCAGTTCAGAGTTGTTGGCACCAAGTGATAAATCCCTATTGTCACTTAACAGATGTTGTAACGGAATTTTGTTCAAATTGCATTACATTGTTTAGTTTATTAATACTGCCACCATGCAAAATGCTATCTATTTGTAATTATCTCATTTTTTTGTTATTAATTGCCTTTTTTTAATATTTCTAATGATTTCGTGAACCTCGAGTTAACTGAGTGTACACTCTTTTACTCAGTTGTGAACCTACCCTCAGTGCGTAGAATAGACTTTAGTTAAACGACGCGGACAAGTGACCGAGAGTGGGGATTTGCCAAGGGTTCGATCGAACGGAAATCAATTGGATTGCCATTGTCATGGTGGTATTCATCGAAGTAAGTAATAGCAAAACTGTTATCTGAGTTTTTCTCTGTAATCTTATGATAATTTGCCTATTTTTGATTAGATTTGATCTTTTGTTAAGGTTGTAGTAACTTATGTATATATATTTCGGCAAAATTTGCATGGATACTAATTAATTAAGTCAATTAAAGTTTTGGACGACTCCACATGGTGGAAATCCTTAATTATTTAGGTTTTTAGTGTTCTAACACTGATTAATATATCGAAATAAAGCAATAATAGCTTTATTAATTTTTCGTATTCCCTGCAATTGTGCAATTGACAGGTTTTGGTTAATATATAATGTGGTAATAGAGGTTACCTCTCAACTTAAAATTTGTACCGAACTTTTTTACTGCTTTACGTTTATGTTTTTTTAGAGGTTTTTCTTGTTCAAGGACAAGAGTATAGAAAGTTTTAACGATTTACTAGGCAATTACTGGAGTAGAATCTGTTGGACGTGTTGCACGTGGCCCTGCCAAATTTAAGCGATTCTATAACCAGAGGACTGGATCTGCTGTGATTTGTACCAGGTAAATGAACTTGTTTTTTCTTTTGTGTAATTTGATACAATTCACTTATCTGGGTACACAGTGGATACACTCCATTAGCTGGTATCCCGATAAATGTTCTCCAAGAGAAACCATGATAAAAGATAAAATAACGGAAACACATGAACGAGAAAAACTAAGAAAACAGATAAGAGAATACAACGAGGTTGATGTCTGTTTGTTTAAATCTCCAAGAGCCAAATCAAACTGAAGCCAGAAGTCTGCAATCTAGAATATAATGTAAAAATCACTCAAAACTTCCCCGAAATTTATCGACTACGGTACGATACAGCGAATTTTACAAACGATCACGATAAACGGACCGATGACATTCTATTAATGAAAAGACAAAAGGTACACTACTGTACTATTTTGCGCTCTTAGGGAATACACCACTCAGGTACAACCACACACATGCAATGAGTGCACACAGATCACACCCTGTAATTCTGCATGAAAAATAAGAGAAGCCTAAAAGCCAAAACATGTCTTGTTACTACCACTTCCAAGCCTATCGAAAAACAACTTCGAGTGTGGACAAAGGAGAAATTTTTTCGGAAAGCTCATGGTAACATTGGACGAAAACACAGGTACGAAAAAACAAAGAAAAAATGATAAGCTAAAGAAAAAAATATGGCGATGTTAATGTCAATGAGTTGAAATCTTCTAAGAGCAAAATCATAACTGAAGCCACTAAGGCTACTATAGAATATATTATGTAAAAATCACTAAAAAATTTATCCAAAATAATTCAGATATGGTACGATACAGTGAGTTCTACAGACAACGATAAACGGTAAGATACGGTAATATTCTATATATGAAAACGACAAAAGGTACGATACGATAACATTTTGCTATCTTAGAAGACCTCAAACACTACATCACAGATGCGCAACACATATCATCAAGCAACCTGGCATAAATTTGTAAATAACACGACCTGTGAAGCTAGACAACATATACTATACACATGCAACAAGTGTGAATGGATCCCACTCTACAACCCTGCATCTAAAGAAAAGAAAAGAGAGATATGTAGCCAACTAAGGAAAAAGATATATAGCGATGAGACAAACGATATTACGAGAACCTGAAAGTTAATCACTATCCGAGTCCAAAGAACTATCTGGTCCCGGTTCATCGTCGGAATCTAAATTAGTATGATCTGGTTTAAGGTCCTTAATATGCCAGTTTCCTATGTCATTGCCATCTGTATCCTTAAGGTTATAGACAAGATTTGACAATACCTTGGCCACAACACACAGAATATATTTAACTGCAAGTTTTGCTGAATAATCATTAGGTTTACTAGATAAGGTATAATTTTTTTCCAAACTCACCTACATTGAATTTAAGAAAACATTTTCGCAAATTATACTGATTAGCATTCCGAAGATAAGCTTTGTGTAATTTTTTCCTAACATCTACGTATAATTTTGGTAATTCTTGTAAATCCTCAATCAGCTGATTTTTATTACTAATGGTAATCACATTATTAGCATTATCTGCTATCTTACCATAATAATCTCCAGTTAGAGGAATATTTCTTGCAAAATTTAGAAAAGCAGGAGAATAACCTGTGACATCATGTTTTGCTAACCTTATTGCTTGGGCTACCTTATATATAGATGTATCCCACGTTTTGTGATTACCATGAATATAAGAGCGTAAAGCAGTTATTATAACTTTATTAATCCTCTCGGTGTGATTAATTTGGGCATATTTCGCATTATACCAAACCTTTTGAACTTTATAATTTTGTAAAAATGTTTTAAATTCCTTACTAGTAAACTGACTACCATTGTTACACGAAAATATTTGTGAACAGCCATAAATTAGAAAAACTTGATTTTCTAGAAACTAATAATACCTGTGGAGGTGGCTTTTGATATAGGATGAACTAGGACAAATTTAGTGAATCAGTCGACCACAACTATCACATACTGATTCCCATTTTTAGAACGCGGATAAGGTCCTAATAAATCAGCCGAAATAAGTTGAAACGGAAAATTTATATTTTTATAAGCACCCATTAAACCAGGTCTAGGTAAATTTGAATTTTTATTCGCAGCACACACTGCACATTTCCGTACATATTTATAAACATCCCGGCGAAGTCCAGGCCAGTAGTACAACTCTAAGATACGCGACAAAGTTTTGGACACTCCAAAATGTCCTGCAGTTTCTGCATTGTGGTATAAATTAAAAATTTCGATACGATTAGCGGTTGGTACAATTATTTTCCAGTTAGACAAATTACTATTGTGATGGAAAACATGTTTATACAAAATATCGTTTTCTACACGAAAAGCTGAATATTCTTCAGGGTATTTTTGGACGTTTTTTACCATATTACGATATCATTTATCATATTTAAAAGTAGATGTGTCTAAAACAGCAATATTGGGAACGGCACGAGAAAGGGCATTAGCCACAACATTTGAGGACCCGCGGATCGGTGTTTTATCTCAAAATCGTATTGAGAAAGCCTAACGGCCCAACGAGCCAAACGACCTGAAGGGTTGGAGGAAAGATTATGAAGCCAAATCAATGATGCATGATCTGTTTCAACGATAAAATGAGTTCCTTCTATAAACTTCCGGATAGTTTCAATGGCGGTGACCACAGAGAGCAACTCCTCAGTAGTCGTGTACTTACGCTGACATTTCAAGGTTTTACTCGAGTAGGCTATGGGATGTTCAATGGGCCTTTTCACTACTTCTTAAATCTCAAAATAAAATATGTTTATTTGAAAGCTAACTGATAGATATTCACCTTGTGCAACTTTGTTTGAAATATAAGTCTCCCATTGTTTAATAAAAAAATAAACATTTATTATGGCATTAAAAACACTCATTTGACCTTGAAGCTGAGTGACGTCACACAGACCGGAATCATGTTGGTAGCATTTGCCAGAACGCCTAACATCACACCACAACTGACACATTTTACATTGTTTACGGTTAGTTTTGTGGTTATGTTCTGCGTGTTCATTTACGAATTGTGTTTTGCTTTGTTTCTGCACATTATTGGAAGAAAATGTAGCCAGGATTTTCTAAAGGAAATGCAGAAAATCTGCCGAAAGTTGACTTTATTTGGATTATTTATCAGCAGAAGTCAGGAATATTAAAACAAAACGGTAAGTCATTAGTAATCTTATTTTCGTGTAATTTATTTATAAATATAATGGAACTACCATTATTTTAACATGCAATAATTGTTGTTACAATATTTTTTTCCTATTTCAATTATACTTACTAATGTCTAATAATTTCCAGGTCAACAAGAGCATCGTACGGTGACAACGCAGTTGCTTATGTGCAAGTAAAGCGTGATGGAACAATTTGTGTAGTAAAAGGTAGAATTACACCAGAACACAGTGTACACAAGAAAAATTATAGTATAATGAAAGTCGAGGAACAGGAAGAAAAAATACTGGAATGCAAGTGCCTTGACTGTTCAGCTTCAGCAGGTGAGTTTCTGTTTTAGTTTCCAACGGTGTCATTCAAATTTTTATTTATTTTCAGGTGGATGTAAACATGCAATAGCATTTTTGATGTGGGTTCACCGTCGTAGTGAAGAACCATCAGTAACTTCGCAAGATTGCTACTGGCGGAAATCTGCCTTGTCCAAAGCAGTGAAGGAGACAAAAGTAATGGACCTGCAGGCACTGGCTGGGAAGAAAATCCCTGATTTGAGGCCAAAGACTGGAATTTTTCTAGAAAAAGTAAAAACCCTGAACGCAAGCGGCGGTATTTTTAGTTATGTGAAGGCACCAGCATTTTTGAATACATCAATGTACCAGCTAGCTTTAAAATTTTACACAAATTGTAGAAACTAACTTAATCTGTTCAGAAATCTGTTCCACAAGTGGAATAAAATGATGTATTTTTATGCAACCATAATTCAAATTTGTAAAGAAATCAATTTATGTGATTTTTAAGTTTGTACAAAAATTTCAAACAATGTTAATGCATAAACTGTACAAAATGATTGCTCCAAAAATGTATTATTTATTTGCACAAATTGTTCCTGTCACTTTTTTAAGACCAATTTGGAGTACAATTTTCTACAATTGTGGTAAAATATCACACACATTTTTCCCTGTGAGTAGTATATGTTTATGTAGTATAAAGTTCTGTATTCTTTAATTTTTGTTATTGAATAAAATGTTTTATAAACATTGTACTTTTTTCCATAAGGGAATAGGGATGAGCTTTTATCAAAATAACATTAAAAAACTATTGTTTTCATTATATTATTTTTATTATTATATTCAAATGACATAAATTTGCCCTTACTAACAGTGTAAAAAAATAGTTTATGAAAGCAAATGATTACATTAAAAATAGAGAATAAATTTATTTGTCACCATAATAAATGTTTGTCATCAAACGAAATCCTCTGATTATGAAATTCAATCACAGAAATTATTTTTTATCTCACATTAACATAAGCGTCTCCAAACATGTCTATCCAAATTTATAAGTTTGTATCCAAAATAAACGAATAATCATCGTAACTTATGTCCAATGAATCTGTTTTACATTAGGAATAATAACTATGTTCTCAAAATAATAGACCTATCACCAAATAAAATGTTTCAGAACCTTATTACGATGTATGTTTTATTCTTTTTTGCCCGCTTGAGGCAAAAAATGTACCTATTGGCCAAAAAAGGAAAAGAGGGCGCCCATAAAATCAAAACCAGCTCTTATTATTCAGTGAGTTCTTTTCGCATAACTAAATGTTTTGTTCAATTATTATTTTTAGGTTTACCGTTAGTTTACTATTAGTTATGTCCATACATAACGTACATAGTTTTCATATTTAAATTTTTAATAAATACAAGAGTCTAAGCAATTTGTATATTTATTTAACTTCCAATTAGGACAGACATACCTGTTTATCACAACAATTACAGATCATCATCCGATTGCCATACATTTATAGACAATCGTTTTGAAATAGTTTGGTGTTAACAAGTTGGTAACAGATCTATCATTCTGAGAATAAATCTGATTATTTGGTGACTAATTATGGTTTCGGGTGATTTGCCATAAATTTATAATCGTTTTGAAATAGTTTGGTGTTAACAAGTTGGTGACAGACCTATCATTCTGAGAACAAATCTAATTATTTGATAATTAAAATCACATTAAATTGGTGACCGATAAAATAACACCCTTAAAAATATAGCACATTATTTTTTTATCAACGGACCTTGAACATTAATAATGCCTCAAGCTAATAACATTATGTGGTTTACGAGGTATAAAAGATTTGTGTTCACTCTAGCATGAATGTCCAGTGATGCAAATTCTCTTAACCTTCTTATGACACGTTCAATATGTATACGCAAAGATGCAATCCTCTTACTTTCATTTATTTTTTCCTTTGATAAGATTTGCCCTTCTTCAACACTCGGTGGCCTAACTAAAAAGCAGTTTTTTTTTTGCTAACATAAAATCAATTTGCTTAAATCCTCTATCAGCCATAACTGCACATGCATTTGGCAACTCATTCAAAAAATTGCTTTGTGAAATTATCTCCTTATCTGAAGCTCTTCCACCAAAAGCCCCGGAGATGAAGGTGATCATGCCATCTGGGGTTGAAGATATTAAAAATTTCAAAGTATTACATTTCTTATAATCAGACCAGGTCATTGCTTGATAAATAGGATTTGAAGGTTTCTCTATTTCGATTTCCAAACAATCAATAATTGATACAACATTTTTGTAACGTACTCTAAATGGAATTGGTAATCGTTTCTTAATTTCTATAGAACTTGGCCAAAAAATGAGTTCTTGTAAAGCTCCTGCAATGATTGGTATTGATCTGGTAAATATATTGTGAATATAAGTAACGCTCATCTCAAAGTCATCAGCAAGCCGAGCATATACATCATCTGTTCTGATTTTCTTTAAAAGTAATTAAAACATCAACGTGATGAATTTTTTCCACTTCAACAATAAACTTAACAACCAGGTAAACATGTTCCGGCAATCCTAAATAGAACCTGCTCTTCTTTTCACATAAATATTCTGTTGAATTTCTTCTTCCCATGGATGGTACCTTTAAATGTTCTTCGATGCTAGATATCGAATCATAACTGTTGGTGTTGGCAGAGGAAGAGACAGACTCAGATTTCACTGGAGATATAACTTTCACAGTAAATTTATGTTTTGCTTTAGGAAGTTTCACTGGTGAACTTGCTTTGTCAGTTTGTCTAATGCGAGTATTGACACCAACACTGCGAAAATGTTTTTTTTCGTTAGCTGGCATGCTGACTTGTAGAGCAACACTACTTTTTTGTACATGTTTTGCTTCTCTAACAGGTATGTCGACTTGTACAGCAACACTTAATCTTTGTGGAGTAACATTAAAATATCCCGACGGAGGATGAGCAACAATCGTATGTTTGTCTTTTGTAGGAGTAAGTCGAGTCTGCTGTTGTCTAGAAGTGGATGGTATGTCATCATGTACACTAAATAACTGTTTTTTTGCACTTTTAATGGACGATAGACTTATTACGGTTTCACTCTTTCATTTTCTTGCTGATGGCGTTAATTGTGACGACTGGTCTGGAGACTGAACGTGTCCAACCTTTGCTTCCAAGTTGCGATGGGGCACAGCATCTTTTTTTAAGAATAAGTTTGGAACCAATGGTTTTATAGTAACACCAGTTTTCTGAATCTTCTTTTAACTGTAAAATTTCAATAATTTAGCATCAATTTCTAAATACAACTATTTTTCTTACATCAAAATGATCTTCACAACAGTAAATGTTTCTCGTTTTCGTCAACTGCTTCTCAACTTTGGCTATTTTAACCATGCTTTTCGTCTATTTTCATCTGATGGAACGTAAACGAAAATTTTTACTGGACAATTCATGTTGTTATTTGTACATGTTGGTACAAAGCACTTTTTAAACATGTTCCACACACAACAATCCAAACTAGAAAAAAACGACTGTCAAAGTCAATTTCGACATCAACTGTCAAAAAGCAGGGAACCAACTTTGCAATACACCGATGTGTCATGTTCAAGGTCGTAGTCCCTCTGACGTCACTAAGGTGGGTTGCGTGACGTCACGTAAAAGCGCGCGCTTTATTTCGGCACTTTTGTTATTTTTTTTTCGATAGAAATCGTGCTCAAAAAAAAAAAAAATACGCAAGTTTTTTTTATAAAACACTATCACATAAAGCAATAAAAAAAAATTTGTGAAAAGGCCCATTCCATCACATTTCTGATTGAGCACCGAGCCAACGCCTGTATCCGACGCATCGCATTGAATGATAAACTGTTCGGAAAAGTCTGGCCAAGACGGGAGCAGAAGTTAATCTGTGTTTAATTTCGATAAAAGCTTTATCAGCTTCAGGAGTCCAAGAAAGAGGCTGACCTTTTTTCTGACCATGAAGATCAGTGATAGGGGAACAAAGAGAAGCAAAATCCTTAATAAACCTGCGATACCAACCTACAAGACCAATTAACCGCTTAATTTTAGTAGTTGTTTTCGGAAAAGGATAATTTACAACAGCTGAAACCTTAGAAGGATCTGTTCGAAGGCCTTGGCCATCGATTAGAAAAGCTAAATACGTTAAAGAAGAACGACAAAATTCACATTTCTTCAAGTTGATGGTAAGATTGGCAGACTTAAGACGATCAAAAACTTTCTATATCTATATCTAGCATCTCGCAATTTACTTAAAATATTATCAATCACAGGCATCGGGTACGCATCATCTACCGTACACTTATTTAATTTCCTACCATCGAAACAAACACGAAACTCACCAGGTTCCTTTTTGGGGACTAACCATAAAGGACTAGACCGTGGAGACTAAGAAGGTTGTACAATATTAAGTTTTCATTTCATCAACTTCCCGATTCAAATGTTTTTGTATAGCAGGAGATAAAGGATACTGACGTTGTTTAATAGGCTTGCTATCGTCAGTTTCGATGGTGTGAGTAATGAGATGAGTGCGACCAAGTCTATCTCCAGGGGCAATGGTTTCAAATAAATTGATAATCTGTTGAAGCTCAACCTTTTGATTTAAAGAGAGATTAGAAAATGACTGAATAGTATTAACAGTACAAAGATTTGACACCTGAGAGACATACGTTAAATCACTAAAATTGAGATTAATATCAAAAGTTTGCAAAAAATCAACACCTAAGATAAGAGTATGTGTCAAGGAAGGAATTACTAAAATTTTCAGTTTTCATAACATTCTGAAGTTTAACACAAAGAGAAACAACCAAAAACATCCTGACTATTACCATCAGCAGATGTAACATGTAGAGCAGGATCACATTGAATAGGAATATTTAAATTTTTTAAGTATAGACATACTAGAAGAACCTAAAATAGAAGAATTACTTCCACTGTCTACCAACGCAAGTACTGAATTACCTAAAATTTGAACATAAAGGGACAAGAATCGTTAGGCTTCCTAACAAAAATAGGATTTATACCATTTCCAGAGGTTGAGGAATAAATTTAAACCCTAATCAAAATGAAATAATAAATGTTACCATATAGTGAGCAAAAGCAAAATTTAAATATTCACTTACCAAAAATTTAAGTCACTTACCAAAAATAGGTATTTAACCAATATGTTTCATAACAATACCAATATAAAATAGATACCAAAATATCAAACCACAACTATATAATAAATTTCCATTAGTCATGACCATATATAATTCAGAAATTATTTATAAGTTAATAATTACCCATAAAAATGTAAACCATAAAACAGAGCAGCAATTTTGGTCAGAAGTGTTAATTATTTAACCCCTGTATACACAAGAATATCAAAAGTAAATGTTAATCACAACCAACACTTCGTGTTGAATGGTCAATAATTATTGATTCACCCTGTATATAAAAAAATCTAAAAATAATACGTTATGTCCCAACTTAATAATTAAATAGATAAGTATACAACCAAAAAAACGAGCCCCACATTGTGCGCCACTTTGTATAACGACACTTCCACAAATATTGGCCTTGTGGAAAATATCGATTATATGTAGCTCCAGCAGCTCAGGAGAGCGGATCATGGCTTCGTAGGTGGATATCTGATATCTAGCGTTAGGTTGTCACCAACAATTTAGGGGGGGCGCCATATATTTTTATATAAAAAAATATCTGGCACCACCACCATCACCATCACCACCCCCATAATCACCATCATCACCTTCATCACCACCATCACCACCACCACTGCCATCACCATCGCCACCATCATCATCACCATCATCATCACCATCATCGCCATCATCACTATCATCACCACCACCATCACCACCATCATTACCACCACCACCATCACCACCACCACCATCACCATCAACACCACCACCATCACCATCAACACCACCATCACCACCACCTCCAGTAGGAAACAGGGTGAAGAAGAAAGGAGTAAATTCATATATCTAATACCTTACGATATTGACAAATCGAAAGTAAATGATATGAAGGATGTCTACAACTTGTTGGTGGGATGTAGAGATCAAATCAAAGAGCATAATAGGAAAAATATAGCGTTTATAACGGCGGAAGTACTAAACAGAATATATTTGAGGAAGTTACTTGAATTTGTCTTCAAGGAAACTGAAATGCAGGTTAAACTGCTGACACCCGGTGATAGGAAGGAAGCAGGCAGAAATGCAGCAAGACCCTTGAACAAAATGAAAACAACAGAGCAGTCAGTACTTGTGAAAAAAGGAGGCAAATCATACGCCGAGCTCCTGAAGTCGGTAAGAACATCGGTAGATCTAGAGAAAATAGGGATCAAAATAAAATCGATAAAGCAAACGGGAAAAGGTGATCTTCTATTAAGCGTAACAGGAGGAGACGAAAAGGCAAGATCCTTAAAAACTGACATAGAGACGCAGCTGAAAGATGTGGATGTGACTATGAGGAAATCGGAGGCAACGATACACATCAGCGATGTGGATCCTACCGTCACTGAGGAAGAAATTAGGGATGCTCTCAATGCACATATCGACATTGATAAAAATCTAATTAAGATAACATCTCTCAGACCGAGTAGAAATCAAAACCACATGGCCACAGCCATACTTCCAAGAGAAGCTGCAAGGGAGTTGAGCCGCAAAGGGAAAATTAAAATTGGATGGGTCCTCTCTAGAGTACGAGAAAGGGTTTCCGTAACTCGATGCTTTAGATGTCTAGAATTTGGACATATTCAGCAAGGGTGTGCGGGGGTAGACCGCTCCGGAGAGTGCCTGAACTGTGGAAAAACCGGTCATAAGGCGAAAGACTGTAAAAATGAGTCGTTTTGTGCTAAATGCCAGATAGGAGAACATCGGACCGATTCGACTAGATGTCCACACTACAAAAAAAATAGTGGAGGACGTATCCAAACGAAAGGGAAGAAGAAACTAAGAAGGAAAGTAGGCGAAGAGTACACTGCAAAATATGATGAAAGTATTACAAATAAACTCAGATAGGTCTCGGGCATCTCACGATATGGCTTATGCTGTAGCAATGAGAGAGGAGATGGATATCATCATAGCTTCTGAACCAAACAAAAAGCTAGTATAGGAATCCCCAAAATCTTATAGGCCTATTTGTCTGCTAGACACAATAGGCAAATTGTACGAACTAATGATAAGGGCAAGACTGGAAGACGAACTCCAAAAGGGAGAAGGACTGTCGGAAGTGCAATTTGGCTTTCGAAAGGGAAGATCAACAATACATGCTGTGGAAAAAGTCTTGGATATATCGGAAGGATCAAGGGAAAAGTGGTGCGCTTTAATAACGTTGGATGTCCAGAATGCCTTCAATACAGCCTCTTGGAGCATTATCATTAGCGAATTACAGCGAAGAGAAATACCAAAATACCTGGTAAATATCATAGGGAATTATTTTGACGAACGGCGGATAAGAATAACAGATACCGAAATACCAGTAACGGCGGGGGTTCCGCAAGGCTCAGTGTTGGGTCCAACACTACGGAACATCCTATACGATGGGGTCTTCAGAACAGAGCTCACTGAAAACACAAAAACCATCGGTTTTGCAGATGATTTAGCCTTAGTGGTGACAGCAGCTGATAGTGATACTCTGCAATTCAGAGCGAACGAATCCTTGAGGAGGATAGTCGTATGGATGGAAAGACATCGCCTCGAGTTAGCTCCCAATAAAACGGAAGCAGTAATATTGAAAGGTTCAAGGAGAAAAGAAAAGAGGTGTCCTTTGAATTAAAGGGTGTTGAGGTTAGACCATCGAAATAGGTGAAATATCTGGGCATCACATTAGATAATGAAGGTACCTTCGGGGAACATATTAAGAGAGTGTTCAAGAAGGCAGAAGGGAGAGCGGCCATTCTATCTCGATTGATGCCGAATATAGGAGGTCCTAGTAGCCAAAAAAGAGAGGTATTAAACGGGGTTATTCGGTCAATAGTGCTGTACGGTGCCCCAGTGTGGAAACGTGCTCTACGGAGAAAGCGGTATAGGAATATGGTGGACGGAGTACAACGTAAGTCCTTACTGAGAGTGGCTAGTGCTTATCGCACTGTTTCTGCGGCAGCGGTACAAGTGGTGACAGCCACGCCACTTTCACTATTGGCTGAAGAAAGAAAGCACCTGTATGAAACAGGAAACGGACATCGACCGGAAATAAGGGAAGTAGCGAGGGAAAGGACAATACTGAGATGGCAGACCGTATGGGACGAGAACACCGAAACCGCACAGTGGACGAAGAGATTAATACCTGTGCTGGACGAATGGGTCAAATGTAAACATCGAAAAATAGATTATTTTCTGACACAAGCACTGACGGGACATGGTCCTTTCCGGAGCTACAGAACTAGAATAGGGCGAATTGAGGACGAGAGATGTCTACATTGTGGTGCCGTCGACACGGTGGAACATACACTTTTCGAATGTGACAGTTGGGAGAGATATAGGCAGGAGGCGTATGAGGAACTGGGGCTGGAAATTAGTACAGAAACCATGATAAGAGAGATGCTGGAGAGCGAAAGCAAATGGAAAACAATTCATAAGATGGTTAAGAGAATCTTAAGTATTAAAGAAGAAGAGGAAAGACGATGAAAGTAAGAAAGAATAGAAGCACGTACGGAGGAAAATAGACAAAACGGCCATTTTGAAGTAATGCTTTGGAAAGCGGTTCCAAAATGGATACGTGATAGGTAGGAGTTTTTAGTGGGTGGAAATCCCGCACACCGCAAAGAGCGGCGTCTTTAAAAGATTTTCTCCTGCCGGAAAAAAAACTTCACCACCACCACCACCATCACCACTATCACCACCAAAATCATCACCACCATCACCACCATCATCAAAACATCACGTCACCATCACCATCATCATCACCACTATCACCACCAAAATCATCACCACCATCATCAAAACATCACGTCACCATCATCATCATCATCATCATCATCATCACCATCACCACCATCATCACCATCACCACCACCAACACCACCACCATCATCTCCATCGTCGCCATCATCTCCATCGTCGCCATCATCACCATCGTCGCCATCATCAGCATCACCACCATCACCATCCCCACCATCGCCACTATCACCACCATCAGCACCATCATCACAAACATCAGCACCATCAGCATCACCATCACCGCCACCATCACCACTACCGCCATCACCACAACCACAACCACCATCATCACCACCATCACCATCATCACCACCACCACCATTACCATCATCACCACCACCATCACCACTCTCATCACCACCACCAGCACCACTATCAGCACCACCATCACCACCACCATCAAACCATCACACCACCATCAGATCACCATCATCATCACCATTACCATCATCACCAGCACCACCACCACCACCATCATCAGCACCATAACCACCACCACCTCCATCTCTATCACCACCATCAGCACCATCAGCAAACCATCCATCACCATAACATCACCATCATCACTATCATCATCACCATCATCATCATCACCATCACCACAAGCACCACCACCAGCACCATCTCCACCACCACCAACACCACAACTACCAGCACCATCACCACTACCACCATCACCACAACCACCATCATCACCACCATCACCATTACCATCATCACCATCACCACCACCATCACCACTCTCATCACCACCATCATCACCACCACCATCACCACCAGCACCACTATCATCACCATTAGCACCACCATCAAACCATCACACCACCATCAGATCACCATCATCACCATCACCAGCACCACCACCACCATCATCATCACCATAACCACCACCGCCATCTCTATCACCACCATCAGCACCATCATCAGTACCACCAGCAAACCATCCATCACCATAACATCACCATCAACAATATCATCATCACCATCATCACCATCATCACCACCATCACCACCATCACCACCACCATACCACCACCATCACCAACCATCATCACCATCATCACCACCATCACCATCATCACCATCATCACCATCATCATCATCATCATCATCATCATCATCATCATCATCATGATCATAGTTCTTTCACTATATCTCCTTTACTATCTACGTTAAACTAACACCTAGCTAAAATACTAATACAATTACTTTGATTATTGATTAATACCGAATTCTATTGAAAAAGTAGTTTTTGCCCCTGCAAATGTGGGAGGACCTAAATATGTCAATGTGTATCGATCATTATATGAATTTATTGTATCGATAGTTAATTGTTAATATCAAAACTAAAGATTCATTTTAGTTCGGTATTTACCTAGCGACATAAAAACAAAAATCATTGCCCATAGATTGGATTAATGTATACTTATAACTTTTTTCACAAGAGATAAGTAATGATAAAAACCATTGGAGAAAGACAAAAATGTTTAGCTTTTAATTATCAGTAAAGACTTAAAATAAATACGATTTATGATTTCCTTTAATTCTTTATTAATAAAATAACACATTTAAAAGTATTTTTTACACTACCTCATAACTCTATAGGTTAACCAGAGTAAACTAGCACCTGACAAGGTTATTCCACTCCTAAAAAAAAAAGTACATATATACAAACCATAGGGGCCAACTGCTCGGGTGCTCCGGGGCTGGAGCACCCGGCCAGAACTTTTGGTCGAGGGCGGAGCACCCCGTCAAAATCCAATAATATTATTTTGTTTTTAACCTCCAAACTAGCTTGTCCAGCTTTGTTAGGCACTTATGTTCATTGTTCATAAGATTTATTCTCTATTCTATTTGTTTTTAGTGCAAATACATGTTCGGGAGGGGTAAAAAAGACAAACGTATAATATTTCTTCAAATTCATAATAATTGTTTCTTAAACTTCTCAAACATGTATTTGCACTGGAAATAAATAGGATAAAGAATAATTATTCTGTTTGTATGAAACAATTTCATTTGAAAAGCAAGTGTACAAATCTTTGCTTTGGGATCATCATCCCAAAATGACTGACTTTTCATTTTAAATAGTATCTATTAAATAGTATCTAGTCATTTTCGTTATGATTCTTCTTGCCTGAAGACTATTATCTTCAAGTGAGCGATATTATTAAAATTTACTGGTTCTCTTGTTATGTTTTTATAGAACTAATTTGATTATGTTTTTAATTTTTTATTACTATATCTTGAGTATAGGATATGCCCTTTTTTTTTGGTCGTTACTATGTACATACAGAGTGGGCCACTGAAAACGAAACAGGTGTGTGTTTTTAGCATTTAAGCATATTTTTTCGAAAAGCGCTCGGATCTGTACATTTTATTTTCACGTGGGTACACTTTCATTGGGTATTTTCGATCGCGCCACCTCAACCCTTAAGCGACGATGAAATCCACCCTTAAAATTTTAAATGGTAAGGGGGTCAAATAGCACATCGTTTTAAAGTTAGTTAAATTCTCTTTACAACGTTATTTTACATTTTAAATTTGGAATAATAGTTTTCGTGAAGTTTCGTTGTAAAAGTAAAGAATTTAACGAAGTAGTTACAAAACGAAACAGGCGTTTTTTTTCATTTAAATATATTTTTTTTAAAAACGCTCGGACCGGACATTTTTTATTTTCAAGAGGGACGCATAATAATAATAATAATAATAATAATAATAATAATAATAATAATAATAATAAGGGGTGCAGGGCCGGCAACCTCCGCGTTGGTGCACCCTGGACAGGCAGAGGTAACTCTGCCTGACTAATGTCGGCCGGGGGTACCAAGGCTAACCACCTGGTGCCCCTCCTACTTCTGGTTCCTTACGATCTCAGAAGAAGGGCCCCTCACGATCGGCCCCAAGCGGATGGGGGTCAGGGACAGGCGGGAGGGGCCTCACCGGACAGTCTCAACAACGACGACATTGGCATTGTACACGGACGCTTTAAGTGGACGAGGGAACTTCGGGATGACTTGCTGACCTGCCGCGAGAGTAGCGAACCTGAGCGAAGGGGATACATGGCGCGATTGCATGCACTTTGGTGCGAAATGCACCCAGAGCATCGCGCCTTCTCAACAACATCTGAGAGATCAAGTATCCTTTCTGCTCAGGACAGGTTACGTAAGGGCACCCCGTCAGCTGGAAGAACTGCCAGCCGCAGTACCACCGCGGCAATTACCAGCTGATGGGGAACATCCTTTAGAGTTCACCGATGTAGACTTAAGGACGAGGGTTAGCCTTAACACCAGGGCTAACCTAAAGCCACAAGACCTGGCTAGAATGGACGCGGTCATCGATGAGGAAATTCCGGAAGATGTAGACATCTGGCAAATCAACTGTGCCGTGTACAACGCCGCGAAGCAACTCGTCCCCCGTGAGAGGTCAACCAATCACGGGGTCGGGAAAGCCAAGCGGCGTGTACAAAAAATCGAAGGCAAGATACAGTCGGCCAGACAACACGCTTCTCGGATCCAGAGTGTAGTGGAATATAAGACGACTGGTAGAGTTTTTACTCCCAGGATCCGGCGCATAGCTGCCGGATTAAGACGTCAACACCATACTCTAAATCTGACAGTGATGCTTACCATCAAGCAGCACTGTCTAGATAGAATCCGAGCGCTCATGGCGATAAAGAAAACATTGAAGAGGCGGGTGAGGAGTATGGAACAAAACAATTTGTTCCGTACGAATCCATCCCGCCTCTTTCAAGAGCCACAGCGTGTTGTCGAGAATCCGCCGACTGTAGAAGATGTCGAAACCCTCTGGAAGGGAATCTACGAAACGACGCGTCCATTCAATAGCGACACTCCATCAATTGCACACTTCGAGGCTCTGTGTCACAGACATCTTGAAGAGCCAGAAGAAGTGTGCCCGGCAATCAGTACGGAGGAAGTCCAACAAGCACTTGTTGGTACCAAGAACTTCGCTGCCCCGGGCCCAGACGGCATTAACAACTGGTGGTGGAAGAAATTTCCTTCCACTCACCGCCGTCTGGCGCGAGTTTTCAACTCATGGTTGAACGAGGGGCAGCAGATTCCGGACTGGTTTGTCGAGGGACGTACTGTGCTTATCCCCAAAAAGGGGGATCTTTCCGACCCGAGGAATTATAGGCCGATCACTTGCCTTAACTCCTGCTACAAGATATTTACACGTATCTTGTATGCTAGGACGCTGAGGTCTGTTGATCCGGTCTTCCAGCAGATACACGAACAGCGTGGTGCCAAGAAGGGCATGGCAGGTTGCAAGGACAGCCTGCTGATAGACCGCTGTATTACACAGGATTCTGTGCAATACAAGCGGAATCTATCGATGGCCTGGATTGATTACCGCAAGGCATTTGATACAACATCACATGAGCTATTGTTGTACTTGCTCAAATGTCTTGCAGTACCAGCACCACTAGTGAGATGCATAGAACAGCTGCTGCCGCTCTGGAAGACCCGCTTCACCATAACATCAGGTGCACAGCGGGTCACGACAGAGCAGGTGACATTTAGGAGAGGAGTTTTCCAGGGTGACTCCCTGAGTCCTCTCCTCTTCTGCATCTCACTGCTGCCGTTGTCTGTTGGGCTCCGCCAAACCCGCGGATATCAATGTGGGCCACCCAGCGACCGGAGGCATAAGGTCACCCATCTATTTTATATGGATGACCTTAAACTTTATGCCTCCGGAGAGCGTGAACTACAAAACGCTCTTAGGGTGGTCGAAGAATATACGCGGGCAATTGGTATGGAGTTCGGGTTGGACAAATGTGCAGTCGTCCACCTCAAGAGAGGACGATGCGGGGAATTCTCTGATGATGCGCAGCTCGCAGACGGAAGCATCCTAAGACATCTGGATGCCGGAGAGACCTATACATACCTGGGTGTGCAACAAAGGCACATCCAAGTTGTGACACAAATAAAGGATTCTCTCCGCGGCAAGTACAGACACCGCCTCCGAAAGATTTGGTCTTCCGAACTTTCGGGGAAGAACAAGGTGTCTGCAACTAATATGCTTGCCGTTCCGATTCTGCTCTACTCCTTCGGAGTAGTAAAGTGGAGGGTAGATGAGCTGCGCCAATTAGACAGAGATACCCGCAAGATGATGAATATTCACAGAAGTATTCATCCTAGATCGTCCGTTCCTCGTGTGTACCTCCCACGTCAACGGGGGGGCCGAGGACTCTTGAGCCTGGAGTGTACGCATGGCAGAGTAGTACTGAGTATGGCATGTAACATACTCAGGAGCTCAGATCCCCTCTTGCGGTTCGTAAAACATCACGAAACTGTAGGAGTGGGAGCAGGATTATTCAAGGCAGCAAAAAGAGCCGCAGATGAACTCGGTCTCGCATTTGACATCAGGCGAGGAGGCCGGCGAGGTGCTGATGTTGAGTCAGTCACCGAACTTCAGCCAAATCGTCTGAAAGCCCGAATAAGAGCTGCCGAACAGGAAAATCTGTTTCGGCAGCACGTCGATAAACCCCAGCATGGTGTATTCTATAAAAACATAGAAACACTGGGTTTATCGACCAGGCTGACCTTCGCCTTTCTAAGGTCAGCAGGGCTTAAGTCGGAGACCGAGGGATTCATTATGGCCTGCCAAGATGGTGTTATCAACACCTTGGTCTACCGTAGCCGCGTGTGGCGTGTAGAGGTTCCTGATATCAACTGCAGGACCTGCCATCAGGCGCCGGAATCGCTCATGCACTTACTTTCTGCATGCCCCATATATGCGATTTCGGCCTACATCCACCGACATAACGCGGCTTTACGAGTGCTATACTACCATCTACGGCACTCGTACGGGGTAGACCAGACACCAGTGCTGCCTTACGTCCCCGGAGATATTGAGTCCGTTGTCGAGAACGAGAAATGCCGGATTTACTGGAACTACTCGTTCCCGACTGTCAGGCTAATCCAAGCCAACAAGCCTGACATAGTCCTCCTCGACCATCAACTCAAGGTGATGTATGTTATCGAGTTCTCAGCACCTGCGGAGAAAAACATCACCTTGAAGGAGGAGGAGAAACGGACCAAATATCGCGATCTCCGGTACGAGCTCCAAGTGCTGTACCCAGGCTACTCGGTCAAAATGGTCGTCCTTATTATCGGTGTACTCGGAGGGATAAAGCCTACGTTGCTCTCGGAACTGAAGATCATACCGGCCTGCCAAAAACCAGCCGAGTGGCTGGCAGGTCAAATGCAGAAGGCGGTCATTCTGGGTTCTCTCCGTCTGCTTAGGGCACACGATTCTGGTATCTACAGTCACTAACCCTGCGGGATGTGGGGAGTGGCTGTAGTTGATGCGCCGGCGCGACTCCCGTGAGGCGTCGGAGGCCACGGGAGGACTGACCGGCATCGGATATTCCGAAAAAAAAAAAAAAAAAAAAAAAAAAAAAAAAAAAAAAAAATAGGGGTGCAAAGGCAACCTCCACGTTGGTGCACCCTGGACAGGCAGAGGTAACTCTGCCTGACTAATGTCGGCCGGGGAGTACCAAGGCTAACCACCTGGTACCCCTTCTACTTCGGGTTCCATATAACCTTCGAAGAAGGGCTCCTCACGACCGACCCCAATCGGATGGGGGTCAGAGACAAGTGGCAGGGGCCTCACCGGAACGTCTCAATGATAACAACCGCAACGGACAAGGACGCTTTAAGTGGACGAGGGAACTTCGGGATGACTTGCTGACCTGCCGCGAGAGTAGCGAACCTGAGCGAAGGGGATACATGGCGCGATTGCATGCACTTTGGTGCGAAATGCATCCAGAGCATCGCGCCTTCTCTCAACAACATCTGAGAGATCAAGTATCCTTTCTGCTCAGGACAGGTTACGTAAGGGCACCCCGTCAGTTGAAAGAACTGCCAGCCGCAGTCCCACCGCGGCAATTACCAGCTGATGGGGAACATCCTTTAGAGTTCACCGGTGTAGACTTAAGGACGAGGGTTAGCCTTAACACCAGGGCTAACCTAAAGCCACAAGACCTGGCTAGAATGGACGCGGTCATCGATGAGGAAATTCCGGAAGATGTAGACATCTGGCAAATCAACTGTGCCGTGTACAACGCCGCGAAGCAACTCGTCCCCCGTGAGAGGTCAACCAATCACGGGGTAGAGAAAGCCAAGCGGCGTGTACAAAAATCGAAGGCAAGATACAGTCGGCCAGACAACACGCTTCTCGGATCCAGAGTGTGGTGGAATATAAGACGACTGGTAGAGTTTTTACTCCCAGGATCCGGCGCATAGCTGCCGGATTAAGACGTCAACACCATACTCTAAATCTGACAGTGATGCTTACCATCAAGCAGCACTGTCTAGATAGGATCCGAGCGCTCATGGCGATAAAGAAAACATTGAAGAGGCGGGTGAGGAGTATGGAACAAAACAATTTGTTCCGTACGAATCCTTCCCGCCTCTTTCAAGAGCCACAGCGTGTTGTCGAGAATCCGCCGACTGTAGAAGATGTCGAAACCTTCTGGAAGGAAATCTACGAAACGCCGCGTCCATTCAATAGCGACACTCCATCAATTGCACACTTCGAGGCTCTGTGTCACAGACATCTTGAAGAGCCAGAAGAAGTGTGCCCGGCAATCAGTACGGAGGAAGTCCAACAAGCACTTGTTGGTACCAAGAACTTCGCTGCCCCGGGCCCAGACGGCATTAACAACTGGTGGTGGAAGAAATTTCCTTCCACTCACCGCCGTCTGGCGCGAGTTTTCAACTCATGGTTGAACGAGGGGCAGCAGATTCCGGACTGGTTCGTCGAAGGACGTACTGTGCTAATCCCCAAAAAAGGGGGATCTTTCCGACCCGAGGAATTATAGGCCGATCACTTGCCTTAACTCCTGCTACAAGATATTTACACGTATCTTGTATGCTAGGACGCTGAGGTCTGTTGATCCGGTCTTCCAGCAGATACACGAACAGCGTGGTGCCAAGAAGGGCATGGCAGGTTGCAAAGACAGCCTGCTGATAGACCGCTGTATTACACAGGATTCTGTGCAATACAAGCGGAATCTATCGATGGCCTGGATTGATTACCGCAAGGCATTTGATACAACATCGCATGAGCTATTGTTGTACTTGCTCGAATGTCTTGCGGTACCAGCACCACTAGTGAGATGCATAGAACAGCTGCTGCCGCTCTGGAAGACCCGCTTCACCATAACATCAGGTGCACAGCGGGTCACGACAGGGCAGGTGGCATTTAGGAGAGGAATTTTCCAGGGTGACTCCCTGAGTCCTCTCCTCTTCTGCATCTCACTGCTTCCGTTGTCTGTTGGGCTCCGCCAAACCCGCGGATATCAATGTGGGCCACCCAGCGACCGGAGGCATAAGGTCACCCATCTATTTTACATGGATGACCTTAAACTTTATGCCTCCGGAGAGCGCGAATTACAAAACGCTCTTAGGGTGGTCGAAGAATATACGCGGGCAATTGATATGGAGTTCGGGTTGGACAAATGTGCAGTCGTCCACCTCAAGAGAGGACGATGCGGGGAATTCCCTGAGGATGCGCAGCTCGCAGACGGAAGCATCCTAAGACATCTGGATGCCGGAGAGACCTATACATATCTGGGTGTGCAACAAAGGCACATCCAGGATGTGTCACAAATAAAAGATTCTCTCCGCGGCAAGTACAGACACCGCCTCCGAAAGATTTGGTCTTCCGAACTTTCGGGGAAGAACAAGGTGTCTGCAACTAATATGCTTGCCGTTCCGATTCTGCTCTACTCCTTCGGAGTAGTAAAGTGGAGGGTAGATGAGCTGCGCCAATTAGATAGAGATACCCGCAAGATGATGAATATTCACAGAAGTATTCATCCTAGATCGTCCGTTCCTCGTGTGTACCTCCCACGTCAACGGGGGGGCCGAGGACTCTTGAGCCTGGAGTGTACGCATGGCAGAGTAGTACTGAGTATGGCATGTAACATACTCAGGAGCTCAGATCCCCTCTTGCGGTTCGTAAAACATCACGAAACTAGGAGTGGGAGCAGGATTATTCAAGGCAGCAAAAAGAGCCGCAGATGAACTCGGTCTCGCATTTGACATCAGGCGAGGAGGCCGGCGAGGTGCTGATGTTGAGTCAGTCACCGAACTTCAGCCAAATCGTCTGAAAGCCCGAATAAGAGCTGCCGAACAGGAAAATCTGTTTCGGCAGCACGTCGATAAACCCCAGCATGGTGTATTCTATAAAAACATAGAAACACTGGGTTTATCGACCAGGCTGACCTTCGCCTTTCTAAGGTCAGCAGGGCTTAAGTCGGAGACCGAGGGATTCATTATGGCGTGCCAAGATGATGTTATCAACACCTTGGTCTACCGTAGCCGCGTGTGGCGTGTAGAGGTTCCTGACATCAACTGCAGGACCTGCCATCAGGCGCCGGAATCGCTCATGCACTTACTTTCTGCATGCCCCATATATGCGATTTCGGCCTACATCCACCGACATAACGCGGCTTTACGAGTGCTATACTACCATCTAAGGCACTCGTACGGGGTAGACCAGACACCAGTGCTGCCTTACGTCCCCGGAGATATTGAGTCCGTTGTCGAGAACGAGAAATGCCGGATTTACTGGAACTACTCGTTCCCGACTGTCAGGCTAATCCAAGCCAACAAGCCTGACATAGTTCTCCTCGACCATCAACTCAAGGTGATGTATGTTATCGAGTTCTCGGCACCTGCGGAGAAAAACATCACCTTGAAGGAGGAGGAGAAACGGACCAAATATCGCGATCTCCGGTACGAGCTCCAAGTGCTGTACCCAGGCTACTCGGTCAAAATGGTCGTCCTTATTATCGGTGTACTCGGAGGGATAAAGCCTACGCTGCTCTCGGAACTGAAGATCATACCGGCCTGCCAAAAACCAGCCGAGTGGCTGGCAGGTCAAATGCAGAAGGCGGTCATTCTGGGTTCTCTCCGTCTGCTTAGGGCACACGATTCTGGTATCTACAGTCATTAAACTGCGGGATGTGGGGAGTGGCTGTAGTTGATGCGCCGGCGCGACTCCCGTGAGGCGTCGGAGGCCACGGGAGGACTGACCGGCATCGGGAAACCGAAAAAAAAAATTCCGAAAAGAAAATTAAAATAATAATAAAAAGTTGATTGAAAATCCATTTTGATTTAAAAAATTATAAACACTTTTTAATTACTTGTCTAATTTTCACTTTATTTGTTATTTTACAACTAGTTTCATCGTATTCGGATATTTTCAAGTAAACTAAATTATACACAGATTTTACATTCAATTAAATATAAACTGAACTGAATAGAAGGATGGGTCACTTTATGGTTGATAATATAGTTAAAATTTGTACCGGTGTTATGTCTTTAAATGTCGGGTTTTTTTTCAAGATTATATTATGGTGTGATTTTTATTAACAGCAGGTTATTTGAATAAGTTTAATAACGGAGAATTATTTAAATCTATTTGGTCGTTTAATATGTTGTAATTTTTATTCCTATTTAATTTATTAATTTCTAGCACTTCTAATAAATTAAGTTTTTTACTTTTTCCACAAATATGTAATGTTTTAGGTATGGTCATCAGTTATTATATGACCAGAATCTGTTAGGTGTTTATAAAAGTTGGAATGTTGTTTTTGTGTGTGAATATGTTCTCTATATCTTACTCCGAACGATCTACCTGTTTGACCTACATATGAGACGTTACATTCTGGCCCATCTAACCGATATACACCACATTTTTTAGAGATATCAGTTTTTTGTTTTGCATTGAAAAGATATCTGCCTATATTTTTGTTAGAACTAAAAGATGTTTTAATATTAAATTTGGAAAAAGTATTGTTAATTGAATAAGAGAGTTGACCTGAATATGGTAATGAAATGTATGTTTGAACATTTTTCTCATTAATAATGGGATAAAGTTCTTTTAAGAGGGACATTTGTTTTTTGTAGATTAGATTATCTGTTGATTATATTTTGAGGGTAGGGGAAGGCGAAGCACATTCGGACACTTTTTGTAACTAGCGTTTATAAGTACTTGAAGATAATATTTTTGTAGAAGCAACCATGGCTACAGATAGGTACATATGTTGCCTATCTTCCACAATTTTTATTTTGGTGAAATGATAGTACTGCCCGAGATATTTATAACTTTCTGTAAATGTGCATTTGTCCGAAACTACCACATTAGTGGGGCAGTTTTAGATATAGTGGATATGATAGTAGGTACGAAATTATTATTGTAAAACAGTAGGCAATATATTTATTATTCATGTATTATATTTTTATAGGAAACATTTAATAGATTATTTAAAAAAACGTTAGTTACATCATATTGTAAGAATCAAAACGTATATTAAGCTTAACAAATCTATTTGTTCGAGACGTTCCTTTTATTTGCAATGGCTTTGGTAGCTTCGAAACGATATCATGTCTTGAAACTGTTGCAAGATCTTCTACGTCAGGGCAAGTGTAACCTCTGCTTCCTCTCTGCCTTAAAAACTTTACCAAATACTCAGAATAATCCTGAATTTCCTGAATTTCACCTATACAATAACGAATGGTCTTTTTCATAGGAAATTTAACTAAAATGTAATCATGTTTCTCCAGTGTTTCATCATCTAGGAGATCAAGGGGCTCATTGGTATCTGATTCTTCTGCTCCGATATTGATATCAATGTCGGAATCATATTTGTCTATATCTGATTCCAATTCAGAATCAGACGACGAAGATTCTACGCGTTTTTAATTTTTTAAATTTTGTTACTTTCATATTTTAATTTTCTTTTAGGAATAACTTTGTTTATTCCCTTTTGACATTTCAGTTTCTGAAGTTCTGTCCTCTTTGGGATACGAGTTGTTTGCAATTGTTTACGCCTTATTTCCTCTAACTCTTCAACCCTTATTTTCTCCGGAGTGCTAGTAAATATTCTAGATTTTCCTAATCTAGACTTTTTATTTGTCTTTCTGGAAGGAGCTTTTAGTAGTGGCCTAATACTGTAGGGGCTAACAGATGACAGGTTTAGAGTAGAATTTTTGTTTAAGGTTAAATTTAAGACAGCTTCTATGACTTCATTTAAACAATACTCAACTATGCTATACGTGTCGGTATTAATTGTTGTCTTATAATTAATAACAATATTTGATATTATGTTAATTTTTGGTTGCGTGCGTGAATGGCTTGGTAGGCTGTCTTCTTCATTTGGTATTGTTTGTAAAGGTTCACCAGTTTCATTTCCATTGTTATTTATTACGGTTGATGGTTCTGGTTGAGGGCGATCTGTCACAAATGCAGCAGAAAAATCTTCGTCATCAAAGGCAAGCTTGTTTATAGGCCATATACCAGTTTTTTTAAAAGAATCAATAATATTTAATGGTGTAAATGATAATAAATATGGTGTGGTGATTACATTTGGAATATTGTCAATTCGTATTGGTTGTCCAGGATGCATCGCCATAAAATCATTAAATGCTGTTTTACAGTGGGCTTCAAACGGACCAAATAACCCTATGTCTAAAGGTTGCAACCTATGTGTGCAATGGGGAGGAAAGGTGAGCAGTACTATACCATTCTCCCGCCAATAATTTATTGCAGCTAAAGAAGTATGCGATTCATGATTGTCGAGTAACAGCAATATAGGACAATCCTTGGTTGACTTTGTATGCTTTTGAATATATTTTAGTAAGTTTTAAAAAATGTCTACATTAATCCAGCCACTTTTGGAACCATAAGCAATGGCACCTGCCAAACCTCCAGCAAGATAGGAGTCTTTTATTCTGACGCGGGGAAAAATGAAAGTAGGCGGTAAATAATTACCAGCAGCGGTTATAACAGCACAAAAAGTAACTAAATTTCCTCTCTCTGCAGACACTATTTGTCCAACTTGTTTCTTTCCGGCTTTCGCGATAACTTTAGGCGCCTGCAATACTGTTGTGATTCCTGTTTCATCGGTGTTTAATATTCTTTCTGCAGTAAACTTATATTTCTGTCGAACCGATATGTAATTATCATTAAAAATTGATCTACGTTGTATCTATTAACGGCGGTGACACGCGCCAAACTAGTATTTTCCGGTTTTCTATAAGCTAATTCAGGGTGTCTTCTCATAAAGTCTCATCCACTCTTTTCCTGCCATTCTATTAGTATCCCATGATGATGGGTATTTCTTTTTAAGCTCATTAGCAAACTCAAATGCCAAAGTTCGACAGGAACGAAATGTAAGTCCGTAATTAATATTAGAAGAAACCTTTAAATATTCTTCCAACCGATTCTCTTCTTGTACGGAAAACACCTGCCTTGAGCCATATTTTGAGTAACGTTCTGGTTCGCTGTTACTTTCATTGCCCGAATCGCTTAGATATTCGCCATTAGAGCGCTTTTTCTTAAGTCGATCGTACAGTGTAGATTTTTTTATACCAAATCGTAATACAGCATAACGTATTGGGGTCTTATTTCTTAATATATCATTTACTGCCTCTGTAACAGCATTTTCGGATATATCCGTTCTGGTTGTTTTTTTTATATAATTCCGCACCATACTGCAAAAACAAATGTTTTTGTAAAACATTTGAATGAATAGATGACACATATAAATTAAATAAATAATAGTAGTAGCTACAATCAGACAACAATGTAGATTAATATTAGATAGGGTAGATTCGAACAGCGTATGAAAGTGCCTCACTGAATTTGTCCGATTGTACCGCAATATGGTATTATAACTTATATATATAGATATATACTTTTATAGGTTAAATTTCTCTTGATGTGACTATATAAATTCATGCATAATTTACTACCTTTTGACGTCCTTGTGTCAAGTTCTGTAAAAATTTATAGTTTAAGAACAGATATGCTTATGAAGATGGATTGAAAATGTGAAAATATTATACATATAATATACAAATAAAACCGGTTTCACTAATAACTACACAATGCGTGTTATGAACTGCCGCCAAATTTGTACACTAACATATGACATCGTATAGGTTATGTTTTCGGAATAATAGATTTTTAAATTACCTATTAGGCGGTAAATTTAAAAAGTCCGAATGTACCCCACATCCGAATGTACCTCGCCTTCCCCTACCCGTTATTATGTGTTATAATCATCAAATCACACTCACACATCAAATAGCACAGAAAATAAACAAGTCCACAGAAACGACTAGCCCCCACATACAGCCACAATAAAAGGTATCCAAGAAAAAATACATCACAATAAACTCATTTTAACAAAAGCAGATAAAGGCAATACTACAGTTATTCTCCAAGAAACAGAATATATCAATAAAATTGGGAAATTCCTAGATGAACAAAATTTACAAAAATCAACCCATGATCCTACGAACAAATTTGCAAAAGAAACGAAGTCCTTAATACAAAGTTTTGATTATTTGTGCCACTCCGAATTTGAAAAAAGAAGACTTACACATATGAACTGTGAAGCCCCAAAGTTGAATGGCTTAGTTAAATTACACAAAGAAAATAAACCCATTAGACCCGTGGTTTCCTACACAAATGCACCGACACGTAAGTTATCTGAATTACTTAATAACGAGTTTAAATCTATTACAAAATTTAAGCCCAAAAATACAATTAATAACTTTAGACTTAACAGTAAAATTAGACAGCCTAGATATTGACTCCCAACTCTATAAAATTAGTATCGTTTGATGTGTCGAATATGTTTCCTAATATCCCCCCTTTCGAATGTCTTCCTTTAATTTCAAATATACTAGAAAAATGCAAAATCATCCCAAAATTAAAAAATGAAATACTGCAAACAAACATTCAAATTGTGTTTAGTACAAAATTATTTCCAATTTAATGAGGACATCTTTATATAAAAAACAGGGCTCCCTATGGGTTCGCCACTTAGCCCCCTTTTATCCGACATATTCATGGATAATTTTGAAGAAACTATATTGGATTCTCCAATATCAAAAAACATATTATCTTTTGGTACAGGTACGTTGATGATATCCTAATAGGTTTTAAAGGGACAGACAAACAATTAAAAATACTCCTCGATTTTATCAACAACACATAATAATATATCTTTTACCTTAGAAACAGAGAACGATAATAAATCAATAAACTTTCTCGATTTAACTATAAAAAGACATAAAACATCATTTTCCTATAATATTTACCGCAAACCAACTTTTACAGACGCCACTATCCCCTTTAATTCCTATAACCCTCTCTCCCACAAATTAGCCGCATATCATTTAAAAGAAGAATTAGACACAATAAGACTTATAGCACATAATAACAGGTACCATCAAAATATAATCAACAATCTAATCTACAAAAAACAAAATAAGTCCCTCTTAAAAGAACTTTATCCCACAATTAACGAGAAAAAAGTTCAAACATACATTTCATTGCCATACCGGCAACCTCCGCGCGGTGCACCATGGACAGGCAGAGGTAACTCTGCCTGACTAATGTCGGCCGGGGGTACCGCAGCTAACCACATGGTACTCCTTCCACTTCTGGTTCCTTATAACTTAAGAAGAAGGGCCCCTCACGATCGACCCCAAGCGGATGGGGGTCAGAGACAGGCGGGAGGGGCCTCACCGGACGAAATTAGCGATGTACACGGACGCTTTAAGTGGGCGAGGGAACTTCGGGATGACTTGCTGACCTGCCGCGAGAGTAGCGAACCTGAGCGAAGGGGATACATGGCGCGATTGCATGCACTTTGATGCGAAATGCATCCAGAACATCGCGCCTTTTCTCAACAACACCTGTGAGATCAAGTATCCTTCTTGCGCAGGACAGGTTATGTAAGGGCACCCCGTCAGTTGAAAGAACTGCCAGCCGCAGTCCCACCGCGGCAATTACCGGCTGATGGGGAACATCCCTTAGAGTTCACTGATGTTGACTTAAGGACGAGAGTTAGCCTTAAGTCAGAAGCAGGAGGAAGGAGCAGAAGGCCAAAAGTTCAGTGCCGGGCGATTCACTTCGACCGGTAGAGCTGGAGGGCTCTGTTCTAGCCTCTTCTGCTTCGGCGAGCGCCAGCCAACCGGCCCCGAGTTCTAGGCTTACCGTTAAGGAAAGCCAGGAGCACCGGACTGGTAGGCAGGCGTACAGAGACCGACCCTCTAACACGAGGGGCCCTAAGGCAAGGTGGGCAAGAAGGGAGGAAAGAAGGGAAGCCAAAAGGCAACCTGTCTCACTCCCTTCTGCTCCTGCTTCGGTGAGGGGGGTAGAGGAACCTGGAAGTCGGCAAAGACTTCCAACTACTCAGCCTCCGACCAAGGGCTCCAAGCGGCAGAGGGTTACAGAGAAGACCACCCCTCCAGAGCGGCGGAACAAGCGGGCCAGGGCGGTCCGGACACCCTTGAGACCAGCAGGTGATGCGGTCCATGTGTCCCCCTTACTTAGGGGAAGCACAGGGGCTGCAAACCTGCGGGCCTCTGGGGCCGGGCCACAACTGGCCAGCTATAGTTCTGCTGCCAGGAGAGAAAATCAGGTCGTTATAATGTCTAGCCACGAGGCTGGTATTATCACACCTGAAGAGGCAGAGCGTCTGAGAGGACATCTAGTGGAGGAGATGTTGCGGACCATGGCGGGCCCCGAAGGGGGTCCTCAGGGTCCGGAACTTCATTTCAAGAACTCGGGCCGGGTAGAACCGGGCTGGTTCCTGATATCTGCCGAGGATGAAACCTCCAGACGTTGGCTCCTAGAGGACTGCCCACTCAAGGCCGTGGGAGTACGTAGGGCCCGATGGTGGAGTAGGTCGCTTGATGACCTGCACCGGACGGCCAGACGTGCTAACAATCGAGCCATCAAGAGAGGAATGGATTTCTCATGGGACGACTTCAAGGAGGCTAGGAGAAATTTTAAAAAGGAACTAAGGCGTAGCAAGAGAGAAAGCTGGCGGCAGTATTGTGGGGAAATGAACTCCCTACCGGAAACCGCCAGACTGATGAAAACACTCAGCTGCGAGACAAGGGAGACAATAGGATCACTACGAAGGCAAGATGGGACTTGGACTACTTCTAGGGAGGAGTCATTAAGACACCTCTTAGAGGTTCACTTCCCGGGCGAACGCCCTGCCGTTGCAGTACCCTTGGAGCGGCCGATGCCACCAGTTGACTGGCGGCTTGCCGAGGAGATTGTAAAGGACGGAGCTGTAGTCTGGGCAGTGAATGAGTTCGAGCCCTTTAAAGCAGCGGGGCCAGACGGGATCTTCCCAGCTCTGCTTCAGAGAGGCCTGGATATTCTTCTACCGCATTTAAGAGGAATATTTGTGGCCAGTCTGGCACTGGGATATGTTCCCCTGACCTGGAGGTCAGCTAAAGTGGTCTTTATCCCCAAAGTGGGAAAAAAGGACTACACAGCTGCCAAATCGTTTAGGGCGATCAGTCTCACGTCCTTCCTGCTAAAAGCATTGGAAAGGATAGTGGACAGATATCTGTTGGAAGGGGACCTAGCCAGGTACCCATTCCACAAGAATCAGCACGCATATAGGCGAGGGAGGTCCACGGAGACAGCCCTTCACGCCGTCGTGCATAAGGTAGAAAGGGCCCTCCTGCATAAGGAGGTCACCCTAGCAATATTTTTTGATATAGAGGGTGCCTTTGATAAAGCAAGGACTACTACTATCTGCGATGCCCTTCGGACTAGAGGTACTGCTCCAGTACTGGTCAGATGGGTGAAATCTGCGCTGGAAGAGAGACGAGTTAGTGCTGCTTTAGGAGACTGCCAATTGGACGTCGGGGTGAGGGGCGGCTGTCCACAAGGCAGCTGCCTATCACCCCATCTATGGTGTCTAATAATGGATGGTCTCTTGGAGCGCCTAACTTCGGAAGGATTTTATGCGCAGGCATATGCGGACGACGGGCTGGTCCTAGTGACCGGCCGCTTCTTAAATGTCGTTTGCAACAGAACGCAGGTAGCTTGTAGAATAATAGAAAGATGGTGCGGCGAAACAGGTCTCTCAGTCAATCCATCTAAGACTGAGATGATTCTATTCACCAAGAGAAGGAAAATAGAGGATTTTAGGGCACCAACCATGTACGGTAAACCTCTTGCGCTTGTGCAGGAGGTTAGGTACCTGGGAGTGACCCTAGATAGCAAACTGTCATGGGGGCCGCATATCGACAACGTCATCAAAAAGTCGACTGTGACCTTCTGGCAATTGCGCCGAGCGGTAGGTAGGAACTGGGGCCTCAACCCACGGATCCTACACTGGCTGTACACGGCGGTCATCA
Source organism: Rhamnusium bicolor (assembly GCA_029963845.1). Classification (NCBI taxonomy): domain Eukaryota; kingdom Metazoa; phylum Arthropoda; class Insecta; order Coleoptera; family Cerambycidae; genus Rhamnusium; species Rhamnusium bicolor. The sequence continues at coordinate 9,837 of JANEYF010004898.1, read as the reverse complement.
GGCCTAGGCTCCAATATGGATCAGTGGTCTGGTGGCCGAGCGTGGACAGAGTGATGACGTCCCGAAAGCTGGCAAAAGTCCAGAGACTAGCCTGCCTAGGGATCACTGGCGCAATGAGGACGACACCGACAGTTGCTCTGGAGGTTCTGCTAGGCCTGCCAACGCTTCCCTCGTGGATAAAGAGGGAGGCTATGGCGGCCTATCTGAGAATGCGGGATTCTGGGAGCTGGCAGTGTTCAGGCAGAGCTGAAGGTCACGCAGCAATTGCTGGACTGACGGAGAGGGGAAATCCCTCTCTCTGTCCTGAAGGTGAGAGAAGCGAAAGATCAGCTAAGCTTGGAAAGGAATTACACTCTCACTCTTCCTAGTAGGGAGGAGTGGAGTGAAGGAAGAATTGACTTCCCGCCCGGACTCTCTGGTGTGTTATACAGACGGATCTCGGCTGGCCACTAGATCGTCTTCCGGGGCGGGAATATATCTGGAAGGCAACAGGAGAGCTTTGCTCTAGGCTCGTACACCACGGTCTTCCAGGCAGAGGTTTACGCCATCCTAGCGGTGGCAGGTGGGGCTGAGGTTAGGAATGGGGCGGAACAGATAATATATATCTGCTCCGATAGCCAGGCTGCTCTAAAGGCGGTGTGCTCCCCCAGGACGAGATCAGCTCTCGTCCAGGAGTGTGGGGATGCCCTAGAAGAGCTGGCCAGGCATAAACAAGTGAGACTGGTATGGGTCCCGGGATATATGGGAGTTCCAGGCAACGAGAAGGCCGATGAATTGGCTAGACTCGGAGCCGAGGAACCCTGTCACGGGCCTGAGCCTATGTTAGGTATTTCAAGAAGGCAGGTCACAACGGCCCTCGATGAGTGGGCCCACGAGACACTGAGGACGCACTGGAGGACCAACAGGGCCTGCAGGCAAACCCGAGATTTTGTGACGGGGCCGAACAAATCGAGATCGGCCTGGTTGCTGGGACAGAGTCGTAAGACTCTGAATTTCATAATCGGTGTTCTGACAGGCCACTGCAGACTTAAGAGGCATCTATCATTGATAGGTATTGAGGAAGACCCTACATGTCCAAGATGCAGGAGTGATGAAGAGACGTCTTACCACTTCCTGGGACAATGTGAAGCGTTTGGGCGCCTGAGACACAGTATCTTCGGTTCTGAGGCGCTTCTAAGGGAGGAGATGAGCTCCCTCGCAATGAGTAACATCCTGACCTTCATCAGAAGGTCGGAAAGATTCGATGAGGGAGCAAGAGAAGCACATGGCTGAGGGGACAGCTGGGGGTTGGTAAAAAGGGCCCGTCTGTGGCCTACTTGCCAGGCGTCAGCCTCCCCCCACCATTACCATTACCATTACCATTAGCCTTAACACCAGGGCTAACCTAAAGCCACAAGACCTGGCTAGAATGGACGCGGTCATCGATGAGGAAATTCCAGAAGATGCAGACATCTGGCATATAAACTTTGCCGTGTGCAACTCGTCCCCCGTGAGAGGTCAACCAATCACGGGGTTGAGAAAGCCAAGCGGCGTGTACAAAAAATCGAGGGCAAGATACAGTCGGCCAGAAAACACGCTTCTCGGATCCAGAGTGTGGTGGAATATAAGACGACTGGTAGAGTTTTTACTCCCAGAATCCGGCGCATAGCAGCCGGATTAAGACGTCAACACCACACTCTAAATCTGACAGTAATGCTTACCATCAAGCAGCACTGTCTAGATAGGATCCGAGCGCTCATGGCGATAAAGAAAACATTGAAGAGGCGGGTGAGGAGTCTGGAACAAAACAATTTATTTCGTACGAATCCTTCCCGCCGCTTTCAAGAGCCACAGCGTGTTGTCGAGAATCCGCCGACTTTAGAAGATATCGAAACCTTCTGGAAGGGAATCTACGAAACGACGCGTCCATTCAATAGCGACACTCCATCAATTGCACACTTCGAGGCTCTGTGTCATAGACATCTTGAAGAGCCAGAAGAAGTGTGCCCGGCAATCAGTACGGAGGAAGTCCAACAAGCACTTGTTGGTACCAAGAACTTCGCTGTTCCGGGCCCAGACGACCACGGTTTTCAACTCATGGTTGTGAGAAATTTCGTTATAATAATAGAGAATTCAATGGATTACTTCCAGAGTATATGCACATTAACCTTTTGATGTTTTTGCTTTGTTTTCTTTGTGCACACTGAAAGTAAAAGTAAAAAATGGTAAAAAAGCTGAAATTACTAAGCAAGAGTAGTCAGTTCCTATTCTGTGACTTTATTGGTAAGTAATTCATTAAATTCTTTTGTAGGTATTAGAACGCAATTTTACGAAAACCATTAGACCAAATTTAAAAAATAAGTACCGTTGTAAAGAGAATTTAACGATGTTCTACTTGACCCTCTTTGCAATTTAAAATTTTAGGGCAGGATTTCACCTCCGTTTCAAGGGTTGTAGTGGCGACATCGAAAATACCTAATGAAGTGTTTGAGATGGCCTACCCTGTATGTCAGTTTAAAATTGTTATTTAGTACCAATCAAGACAAAACTTTTTGTAATAAAAAAATGTTGTTTTAAAATTTCCTACTGCGCATTATGTCGTCTCTCTCGGTGAACACCCGGCCAACATTTCAAAACTCGGTGCCTATGATACATACTGTCACTACAAGAGGGCCGCTTCAACATATCGCTTAATATGCGCCATCGTCCATCAACCAATAGTATATTATTTAACAATCATGTAATGATGATGACTATTATTCACAAGGGTAAAGTATCACCCCTAGTGAATAATAGCCGTTACATGCTAGTAGAATACTATACTTCATCCACAACTATTAAAAACAATTTTTGGTAAAATATCGCGATAAAAATTCTGATAAACTTTGACGTTTCAAATCAAATAGAAATTCTACGCTTTGATCGACATGTGATGGCATATTCGATAAAATTTTAATAAAAAATTTCAGAACCAGGGAATAATGAAATCATTATCGACTGCTGTTGTGGGTTTGAACTTTCGATCCAATGGTTATTTTAAGTGATTGAAATTATGTATAGAAAAATAATATCTTGGTTAGAGAATAATATGGTCTTGGTATGTCTAGGCGGCTTATTCTACATTAAAAATGTATAAAGTTAGTGTCTGGAGTTTATTTGACCCCCCTCAATTTAGAGACCTCAATTGTAGGCCCAATACACAACAACTACAGTGAATAATGGATAGCATTATCCTTGAGAAAACATACATAATGGATACATTATTTTATAATCGTGGGTAAAAGTGCCATATTATGTTCTATCTTTTGGAAGATACATGCATTAAAAGATTATTAGAATCATTGATTCTTGTCATTTTTAATCCTAATTTGTCAACTGAACTGCACTCAGATGCGAGTAATTATGGTTTGGGTCTGTGCTAATGAAACAACATTCGACATATGAAAGTTGTACCATATTTTAGTTGAGCTACACATGGTGCTAAATTTTGATATCACTCATTTGAACTCGAAACGCTTGCTATTTTTAATTCTTTGAAGTACTTTAGACATTCTGTGTTCTCTTCTGTAATGGCTGTATTAGTTTAAATTAAAAGAATGACATGACTTTAATATACTTTATGTGATCGACATTGAAACCTTGGCGGCTGCAGTCCTTATTAGAACCGCAGCCGCCATCGCTTCGGCAGAGCCAAATCAGCTAAGCACACAACTCCGAGGAGACAATGAAATTTTGGTCTACGATAAACGCGTTAATGCTGTGACGTAAATGAACTCCGCTCAAGACAATGTGTGCTGACCTCGAGAGAGCTCTCACGCACATTGATTACGGGTTTCGTCCCTCGTCGGAAACTAAATAAGGTAGCGAAAGCTACTAAAGAACGGCGCGATTGTGTTGACTTTTTGGTTTGTTCCGACAATGCCTGGGAAACTTCCCAGCGTACGAGGGTCGACTTTCAATGTAAATTCCCCCTGCTTGTGCAACCTAGAGTTGGTTGTGTTGGGTATCGCACGAGGGAAACTTCCTTTGCGTGATCCCGCAGGTAACTTGAGATGTAGAATCAGACTTTGACCATACCACTTCGCCTTCCTATATCGCAGCCAAACCTCTCTCCTATCCGGGGATAAGTTTCAGCCACATTCATCTCCTAGTTCAGTCAATAACTTTGTGCTTCCAAGATTAACTTTCAAACTGCCTGTAACTTTCTTTAGTGTTCCAATTTTTGAACTACCACGAACTTTCAATCTCAATCTTGCAGGGTCCCTCAGATAACGTGCTCCACGACGAGAGCCCTGTTATATATACGACGCGACATTGCCGCTCGATGTTGTGTCCCCGCTCCCAGGAGCGTTGGGGTCAGTAACAGCCCACAGCGCGCCTTCGGCATCCACTACCGCAGGAGCTGCCGCTGTCGCACCAGAACCCGTGGGTAACTTTTGTGGACAATGTTTTAGTCCCATATAAATGAGTGTAACGGTAAACACGACGCTGGGAAACAACGCTCGTGTTTGAAAATATTATTTCTTTCATTCTTGTCTAGTAATTTTTACATTTATCACATATTTTTCCTATTTACAACCGGTATCTTTCAAATCTTTAAAGCAGAAATAAGTGAATAAATTATTTTTGATTTTCTTGGCTACTAATCAAGTTTTATTTTCACTAGCCATCAAAATTAGGAATTTTTGTGACACCAGAAAGAGACAAAAGTGTTTAAAAATATTTATTGGCTTAGTTGTATTAAGTTAATGCAATGATGAATTTTATCAATTTGGATGTTAATGAGTCAGCCGCGACGCTCGACGTAGTGCTATTTATTTAAAATAAATTTTTGAAAAAAAATGAATTGGACGGTATTTGCTTTTAAAAATCGAGGAAACGTCCAAAAAATATTCTGGATTTTTATGCACATTCTATCGTTTTTGCTAATAAAAGTAGTGTGATTTTTGAACTTTGAAGCCATGCGATTTCGGTCTCGAGTTGTTTTTTAATGTTTCGAGTGGATCTTTTATGTGAGTTAGGTTATTTTTTGGCAGTGAATTTTTTTGAAAAGAAAACTTTGTGGAGAATTTTGATTCTTGAACACGGTCTAAATAGCATTGAATGAGATTTCACAAGAGAAAATAGACCATTTAATTCAAAGCATGCTCCGCAGAGTAAAGAGTGCATTGGTGCATGAACTCATTATTCACTTCCTCAACGTTATTGTTGCTTCATGAAATTTTAATAATTTTCTTAACTCAAATACACTTTTAAATGCCAACATTTGAATAAAATATTTTGATCATAACCAGGTGTTGCATTTTCCATGACACACTATAGTTCCTCTAAAACGAAACATCACTGACAAATATACTTACAAAAGAAATCCTCGTACAATCAAGGAATGTTTCAGGGCATTGTACTGCATCACTTGAAATTCTCTATGAGTTTTAAAGTTGTTTAAAATTCTTCTAGCACTGTAAAGATAGAAAAAAGTAAGCTATATTAACGAAAATATCGACGTTATTTTTTAACATTATATTAATTTTATTATTAAAGAATAAAAATAAGGTGATACCATAGTTAAAATATCGAAATAACTATAGAAAGGACAGTAACCAATTAATGGTGTATGATAAAGACAAAAAAATTGTTATCAGTGATTTAGCATAGTTTATTTTAGACTAAAATAGAATAAGACATTTGATATACGTTGCATATGGTCACTATCTTTTAAACTAGTAAGTGAATAATGTAATAATTTCACGATAGCAATTTCACTCACAGCATCAATTTTTAAAGCAATTAATTGAATTAATCAAATAATAGCGATTTTTTAAAAAGGATAAAATTAGTGTCAGTTAATCAATTTGTATAATCCAAATACAGATCTCGTACTAAATACATAAAAATATTGGGCCTAACACATGCGAGTTCGGACTATTCATTTACTACGACAACTATAATACACATGATCACTTTTCTGTCTCCATTGCCATTCAAAATAATATCCATTACATAATATATTGAATGCACCCAATAAATGAGTAAAAATTGTGATTATTGACTCGTATGGCACAATTTACTCCTAGCGAAGTACATCCCAATTTGTATTTTTCAGCCTGTGGCACTTTTTGGGTAAAACGTATGACCTGACTGAGTGGACGCTTGTACCCTGTAGATTCTGATTCCACCTGTAAAAAAATCGTTAGATTCATAAAAGGCACAAATAAAAATTTGCTAACTAAATCACATGAGAAAGCCAAAGATCATTTACACTATGGATGGTCAGCCCCCATATGAAACATTATCGCCCATAAATGGGAAGCCAAGTTGAAAGACTGGGAATTCGAATGGACAGAGGGGTATTACAGTGAGAAAAAATATTTGGAACGTTCCACTATATGATAATTACCTTGCCATTACTTTTTTTAGTAGTACTCGCCAAAGTAAATAATTGTAGCATTGTTGCCGATTGGCAATTATGCAATTGCGGGAAGTCCAGGTAGAAATTCCGGATGGCCAATGAAATAATAAATACCTAAGAATATTTTCGTTTAGTATGTAAAATTAGAAATTAATATCGTTTCAAATTTTGTTATGATCTGTGGATTTAATTGTGCTAGTGCGATCATAGATGTAACAAAAAAACCAAGTGGAAACAAATGTATTTTTCTAAATTGTGGGAAAAGTCGTCGTGATAATCCCAACTTACAGCAATATAAATTTCCCAAAGATGAAAAGCGTTGTAGGCAATGGATTATTATCTCAGGTAGGTGAAGATTATATATAATCAATATTTAATTTGCCAAAGATACCTGGGCCGAATAACAGATTTCTCAAGTATGAAATAATTCTGTTAAATTATTTATAAGTACAGTGTGATCACTTTAAAAGCCTCACTCGATTTCATTGATTGATTTTTAAAAAATTGCAAAACTATACTATATGATAATAATAATAATAATAATAATAATAATAAGTGGAGTTCGGGTTGGACAAATGTGCAGTCGTCCACCTCAAGAGAGGACGATGCGGGGAATTTCCTGAGGATGCGCAGCTCGCAGACGGAAGCATCCTAAGACATCTGGATGCCGGAGAGACCTATACATCCAGGATGTATCACAAATAAAAAGATTCTCTCCGCGGCAAGTACAGACACCGCCTCCGAAAGATTTGGTCTTCCGAACTTTCGGGGAAGAACAAGGTGTCTGCAACTAATATGCTTGCCGTTCCGATTCTGCTCTACTCCTTCGGAGTAGTAAAGTGGAGGGTAGATGAGCTGCGTCAATTAGACAGAGATACCCGCAAGATGATGAATATTCACAGAAGTATTCATCCTAGATCGTCCGTTCCTCGAGTGTACCTTCACGTCAACGGGGGGGCCGAGGACTCTTGAGCCTGGAGTGTACGCATGGCAGAGTAGTACTGAGTATGGCATGTAACATACTCAGGAGCTCAGATCCCCTCTTGCGGTTCGTAAAACATCACGAAACTGTAGGAGTGGGAGCAGGATTGTTCAAGGCAGCAAAAAGAGCCGCAGATAAACTCGGTCTCGCATTTGACATCAGGCGAGGAGGCCGGCGAGGTGCTGATGTTGAGTCAGTCACCGAACTTCAGCCAAATCGTCTGAAAGCCCGAATTAGAGCTGCCGAACAGGAAAATCTGTTTCGGCAGCACGTCGATAAACCCCAGCATGGTGTCTTTTATAAGAACATAGAATCACTGGGTTTATCGACTAGGCTGACCTTCGCCTTTCTAAGGTCAGCAGGGCTTAAGTCGGAGACCGAGGGATTCATTATGGCCTGTCAAGATGGTGTTATCAACACCTTGGTCTACCGTAGCCGCGTGTGGCGTGTAGAGGTTCCTGATATCAACTGCAGGACCTGCCATCAGACGCCGGAATCGCTCATGCACTTACTATCTGCATGCCCCATATATGCGATTTCGGCCTACATCCACCGGCATAACGCGGCGTTACGAGTGCTATACTACCATCTAAGGCACTCGTACGGGGTAGACCAGACACCAGTGTTGCCTTACGTTCCCCGAAGATATTGAGTCCGTTGTCGAGAACGAGATTTGCCGGATTTACTGCAACTACTCGTTCCCGACTGTCAGGCTAATCCAAGCCAATAAGCCTGACACAGTCCTCCTCGACCATCAACTCAAGGTGATGTATGTCATCGAGTTCTCGGCACCTGCAGAGAAAAACATCACCTTGAAGGAGGAGGAGAAACGGACCAAATATCGCGATCTCCGGTACGAGCTCCAAGTGCTGTACCCAGGCTACTCTGTAAAAATGGTCGTCCTTATAATCGGTGTACTCGGAGGGATAAAGCCTACGCTACTCTCGGAACTGAAGATCATACCGGCCTGCCAAAAATCAGCCGAGTGGCTGGCAGGCCAAATGCAGAAGGCGGTCATTCTGGGTTCTCTCCGTCTGCTTAGGGCACACGATTCTGGTATCTACAGTCACTAACCCTGCGGGATGTGGGGAGTGGCTGTAGTTGATGCGCCGGCGCGACTCCCGTGAGCCGTCGGAGGCCACGGGAGGACTGACCGGCATCGGGAAACCGAAAAAAAAAATAATAATAATTATTTAGGCCGATCACTTGCCTTAACTCCTGCTACAAGATATTTACACGTATCTTGTATGCTAGGACGCTGAGGTCTGTTGATCCGGTCTTCCAGCAGATACACGAACAGCGTGGTGCCAAGAAGGGCATGGCAGGTTGCAAGGACAGCCTGCTGATAGACCGCTGTATTACACAGGATTCTGTGCAATAAAAGCGGAATCTATCGATGGCCTGGATTGATTACCGCAAGGCATTTGATACAACATCGCATGAGCTATTGTTGTACTTGCTCGAATGTCTTGCGGTACCAGCACCACTAGTGAGATGCATAGAACAGCTGCTGCCGCTCTGGAAGACCCGCTTCACCATAACATCAGGTGCACAGCGGATCACGACAGGGCAGGTGGCATTTAGGAGGGGAGTTTTCCAGGGTGACTCCCTGAGTCCTCTCCTCTTCTGTATCTCACTGCTGCCGTTGTCTGTTGGGCTCCGCCAAACCCGCGGATATCAATGTGGGCCACCCAGCGACGAGGGATTCATTATCGCCTGCCAAGATGGTGTTATCAACACCTTGGTCTACCGTAGCCGCGTGTGGCGTGTAGAGGTTCCCGATATCAACTGCAGGACCTGCCATCAGGCGCCGGAATCGCTCATGCATTTACTGTCTGCATGCCCCATATATGCGATTTCGGCCGACATCCACCGACATAACGCGGCCTTACGAGTGCTATACTACCATCTAAGGCACTCGTACGGGGTAGACCAGACACTAGTGCTGCCTTACGTCCCCGGAGATATTGAGTCCGTTGTCGAGAACGAGAAATGCCGGATTTACTGGAACTACTCATTCCCGACTGTCAGGCTAATCCAAGCCAACAAGCCTGACATAGTCCTCCTCGGCAATCAACTCAAGGTGATGTATGTCATCGAGTTCTCGGCACCTGCGGAGAAAAGCATCACCTTGAAGGAGGAGGAGAAACGGTCCAAATATCGCGATCTCCGGTACGAGCTCCAAGTGCTGTACCCAGGCTACTCGGTCAAAATGGTCGTCCTTATTATCGGTGTACTCGGAGGGATAAAGCCTACGCTGCTCTCGGAACTGAAGATCATACCGGCCTGCCAAAAATCAGCCGAGTGGCTTGCAGGTCAAATGCAGAAGGCGGTCATTCTGGGTTCTCTCCGTCTGCTTAGGGCACACGATTCTGGTATCTACAGTCACTAACCCTGCAGGATGTGGGGAGTGGCTGTAGTTGATGCGCCGGCGCGACTCCCGTGAGGCGTCGGAGGCCACTGGAGG